>VWZZ01005073.1:0-26581 GCA_013399095.1 Psophia crepitans | reverse complement strand
CCGTGTGGGCAGCGGGTATGCAGGCTGCGGGGCCGAGCCGCATGCAGTGGTGCACAGCCCGGTGGGGTAACGCCGCCTCCCACTCCTGTCTCACACACGGGAGGATTTGCTAGTTCACAGGTGCAGGATTTGCAGGTTGAGACACAGTGTTTTATTGCTGCCCTGTGCTTGTCAATTAAAGTCCTGAAAAAACTCCCATTGTTAAGTTACATTATTAAAATATAAGTAGGCGTAGCAGGTTGTGAGGAATGTTCTTGGGAGGATTTTATGTTGTGTTTTAAAACGTGACATTTAAAGTCTGTGAAGGAAGAGAGACTTAAGCCTTTGAGGCTCTATTCCTCCTCTAGTGGTCTTCAGCAGTTCAGGAGCAGGCCAGCCACTCCTAAGGTAACAGGAGCTCATTTCTAAAACCAGTGGATTTCTCTTGTTAATCCCTGTTTTTGAAGCATCAGAGTAGTGCAGAATGGTAACAGAAGGAGATGTCAGATTGCTGATGTTTGCTGTGCAAGACGTGGCTGTTGGAGGCTGTCTTGCCAAGGCTGGAAGTTCTGCCAATGCATGTGCGTGACCATTATTGCTGTGACTTTAACCATCAGTGGTTTAACTCCATCTTCAGTGTGGGATACGTAAGTAGTTCCATGTTTGTTCATGCTCATCCCCCAATATGAGAGGAGCAGTACTGTTCCCTGTGTGATAGCGTCTGTAAAATCTGTAGTATCTGTAAAATCACTGTGTGAAACTACAGAAAACATTTTGCAGTTCTCCACACTCATTTTAAATACACATTTATATATGCATACAGAAGAAAATCTGCTTTTTGTGGTTCTTAAAGCATCTTTAAGATCTGTGTGTGTATTTATGTAGACACACAAAAAGCTCAGTTTGTTCTAACAGATTATTTCACTGACCAGAAAGTTTTGTGACTGTAAATGGCCTGTTACTTATGGGAACAGGTGAGTCACGTTATGGCCAGTTAGTCACATGCTATTTATTTTTGACAGTTAGTGCTGAAAACAGTACCTGATGGTGGTTGAAGCCATCAGTGAAGTGATAGCCTTTTCTGAGAGGGGAAAAAAAAACTACGAAAAATCCCAAACAACCCCCTATTTATGCTTCCAAAATTTCCACAAATCCAAAGTTGTGGATATCACGTCTGGTTTTGAGCAGACATTGGAAACAAGCCACTTGCTTTATTACCCTTTGTCTGTACACAGTGAGGCAGTTGTTTTTCAGGCTTCTATTAAATGCTTTAATATTTGTATGAAGTAGGGAGGCTTCATACTGTGGCTTCCATGATGACTTCAGTGCAAAGAACAGTATTTTACTCTTCCATTAGTTATTAAGTACATGTGCAAAAAACTAGTCAAGCACAGGGACTATCTACACAGGTGCAGCAAAGGGAAATTCATGCATCCTTGGAGGAAGAGAACTAAAACCTTCTAGTGAAGTCTGGAAACTGTGTGTCCTGGAGATGTGGGGGTTCAGTGGGTTTCTTCAGTCAAAAGAAATGCTTGGAGAAAATGCAACCAGGAGTATTAAGTGCATAAGGACCTCGTTGCAGAAGAGTGGGTTGTGTAGCCTTCTGCAGCAGGTTAGTCAGATACCACAAGAGAACTTATAGATTTTATTTTGAGATAAGTAGTGTGAAGAGTTCTTACTCTGTTACTTTTGTCTTTTAGTCTTATAACTATTTAGTTGTCTTAAAATTTGAACAATCACTTTTATTCTGTATTGAGTTGAAGGTAATTTCTAACTGTCACAACATTGTTTGCTGCTTCATGTGGTTACTGGTACAATTGCCTAATTTAGTTGCAGCATGTGCTGCCAGATTACCTTAGGAAAAGCAAACCCACTACATCTCATCTTGTGACTTCTGCCCCTAAAGATACCAAGGAATAATATGGGTAGAGGATAGACCTCACTTGTTATAGACTTTTCTTCCAGGTTGGATTTTTCTGATTTGCCCTGAGGGAAGGGCTTCTACTTCTATTTTTAAATCCTTCACATGGATCCTCTGCTGCCTCAGGAGAGCTCAGCCTGCAGTTTTTTGTTTTCTAGAGGCACTGGGAGGTTCTGGCGCCTGGTTTTGGATGCTACTCAATGCTTGTGTACAGTATAAAATTGATATTAAATTAATTGACATTAATGATACTAAATGAAACCAAATTGTATCTCAACCTTTTCCTATTCAGCCACTTTTCTGGCTGAAAAGGTGAACATTTTAAAGGCTGAATTGCTCTGGTGATGACAAGTATGGTACTTCCACAATTTTATCCCCAAAATATTGGCTCCAGTAGAGAACAGAGGTAAGACAGAAATTAATGACATCAATCTCACCTACTTCCTTTTTAAAGATTGGGCAACAAGAACTCAGCAAGCTACCACACTGTTGATTAAATTTAATGCAAATCAGCTATAGGCTAGGGCATGCAGCCATGACTCAGTAGTTTGAGAAGTTATTCCACTTGACTTGCTTACATCCCTGTTTGGCGTGATGACACCAATCATGTGGTGCTGGGTCATCTTGATCTCCAGTGCTGTTCAGCAGGTGTATAGGAGAAGAGTGGTGCAGTGTTGTCTCTGTGCTGTGTAACTTGACATATAGAGAGATAAGAGCCATGATGTGGAAGCAGTGGTGACTAGAAGTAACACTACTTGACTGCTTTCACTTGGTATCTGAATCAAGGAAGAAAGTCGAGATGAGAACCCTATTACTATGCAAACCACATTGCAGGTTATCCGCCTTTCTTGCGGAGAGATAACAGAGCTGCTGTATAGCTTGGCACTGGCACCTTCTAAATTTATCATCTTTGGGGATTTTAATTACTGTGCAGGTGATGCATCTACTAAGCTGACAGTCAGGTGATCCATGAGATCCTAGTATGCCTCAAGATGCTGCGGATGTAAAAAGTCATGGGCCTTCCAGCAACTTTACCATGAATATCACAAGCATAATAGCTCTCCCTGCTCTCAGCACCTCTGTCAAGAAGAGAATAGGGCTCGGTCTTCTTACTGGCTGGGTCCTAAGCCAACAGCTTTCTTAAGTTCTTTGCTTGGGTGGAAGGCTGGGAGGGAGCCCTTGTCTGTAGGACCAGTAGATCAGTATGTAAAATTATGAAAAACGAAGAGCCTGTTAAGAACAACTAATGCTTAAGTTTTTTAATCATACCCTCTGACTACCTTGTTTTACTCTTAATCCAAACTGATTGAAGTATGACAAGAAAGCAGATGGTGCAAGCCAGGCATGACTGATGTAGTCTGGACTTACTGTTCTGGAGGTGCCAGTGGGAGAATCTGCAGGGTGTCTGTGCCTGTAGTGCTGAAATAGGGTAGGAGTGTTAGTAGTGTTCACTTGTAGGAACTGGTGGGGTGCTGACTTCACCTTCTGGTGAAGGCACAGAGTTTGAACAGACTTAAAAGTATGATTTTGCTTTTCATCTGTGCTTGCTGCTGTCTTGAGTGTCTAGCAGAGCTTACTACCCCTGCAACACTTTAATTACAACTGTAAAATGTGTCCTTTTTTTCCCTGTGTAACTATTGGCCGAATCACTTAAAAGCTACTTATGTGAGATTACTTGGGGTTTGGGGAAGAGTGCATCCTGCTGTTGTGGCAGTAGAGTGTCTTGGAATACCTAAGTATGTGAAGATGTAGTGTTTATTTTATGCTGACTAGTTCTGCCACCGAAATGTGGGAACAGAAAGGAAGGAGCAAGCATCCTCATTTTTATAAAATATCTAGCAATCTTGAATTCTTCTCAGAGGAGTGACACAGCAGCATATGCCCACTAAGCAAGTCTTCTCTCTTTCCCTGCTGACCTTTCTCCAGTCAAGAACATAAAGCAAAATGCAGGAGTCTTGCCTGGCTCTTAGGAAACTACTATAGGAGCAGAGTCAGATTGGCAGTGACGTTAAGAAAAATTAAGTTAGTTGCTAGTATTACTTGAAGTCCGTGTTTGAAGCATGCATTTTGTTTTGCTTACCAAAGTGATAATAGAAGGAGAGGAGGTTGTTCATTGCGTCAGAACAGGGTACATGGGCAAATGTTGCAATGACATCCTTGTTCTAGTAGTGAATCTGCTAATCTATGTTTAAAAATAATCAGCTAGTGTCAGTGTCATAAGCTATGATGGTCTAAGCCCACAAAAACACAGATCTGAGTGCAGGTTTAAAAGTCTGTTTGTCTGCTTGAATATTCTGAAGAATGGCTTTGAATATGGACTAATTACAAGAAAATTATATGGAAATTAAAGGTCAAATAAACACTGTTTCTGTTATTTAATCTTTTCTTGCTTAAAGTAAATTAAAGAACTAATGAAAAGTAATTCTTGTGTTTTGGGTATATATGCTCAGAATCTTAGAAAAGGCGGTTGCAGGCTGAGGTGATAGGTCTGAATTTTCAGGAACCAGATTATTCTCTCTCAATTCAACTGAGTTAGAATAAAGTTTCTTTAAATGCTTTTTCTTTTTAGATCCAGCTATGATAACACAAGATGCTACTCAGTCTCAGGCAAACTCTTTGACTAAGACTCAAGATGGACTTAATGAATCATCTTCTGGTAATTATTTTATTTCAGTATACCTGGAGCTATAATACTTTTTCCTGATGATATTAAGTTACCATGTAGAGCTTGAATTTTTCACACTAAAGTGCTTTGAAATAAGATTGTGACTTCTTGGAAGCAACAGAAGTAAATACGTCATCTAGACCTTTTAAAGCCACTGCAAGAACTTAAGTGTTGTAAACGTCTCAAGGACCTGAAAAACCAGGTTGTGTGATCTGTTGCCATTATGCATATATGCCATAAAAGCAAGTAGTGACCCTGGAGACAAGACAATTCACAGACTAGAACCATTGTGGGAAGTTCTGTTCTAGCACTTACACATGATAATTTTTCATGTGAGGACTATTCCTTATGCTCTTGTATTAGTGAAGGGTACAGTAATGCCCTTGCATCTCTGCCTGCCAGCTTAATCTGTTTTTAATTATGAATATGTTAAAGCCTTCTGTTGTCCCCGCACTTTATTTACTGTATTTTGGATCTAATAGTGCTTTTGATAGGGAGCAGACAATAAGCTCCAGGCAGGAGAAGAAACTGATGATTGTTGATTCTACTTCTCCTTTCTCTATGCATAAAGATCAGCATAGCAGGAATTTAGCAGTGTACCAAGTCTCATGCAAATCAAGGATAGGCTAAGTCATATTTATACGTGAACACAAGCAAGTTCTGACAAGTTATTCTGTCTATACTACTGTTGTTGGAGATGATAATGCTATTTACCTGGTGTTCATATTCAGATCATTTTAGTATGATTTGTGTGAGAATTGGAGGGAGTGCAATAGCTACTAGATTCAGTAACTTTCTATACATAAACATACATCTACGTATGAACTAAAATATGCAAAATGCTTTGTATAATATGACCTTACATGACTATTTTCATTTGATATGTGAATTGAGGAAGAAAGTCAGTATAAGGAACCTATTAGTGCACAAGACCTTTTAAAGGTTGTCTGTTTTTTCATGGATGGATGACTACTGTATGATCTGGCACTGGTGTCTTTGGAATGTATCATCATGAGGTATTTCCATGACAAATCGGGTGATGCATGTACTAGACTGACAAACTCAGGTGATCCATGACAACATTGGCATCCTGTCAAGGTGTTTGCACACATAGGCGGAGGAAGATTCTCAAGAACTTTCAGCCTTCTTGTGTTACTTTAGAGGTAAATACTTGGACAAGTTTGTTGCTCTTATCTAGCACTAGGAGGCAGCTTCATAATTTTTTTTTAGAAAGCCATTTTGGACTACTAGTTGAGATTGACAACTGTCAACAACAAGCAAACAAACTAGCCTGATGCTCTATTCTGCATCAACCACCTTAATATACAGGTTTATTGTTACTTAAACTGGTTGAAGTATGAGGGAAGGTATGAAAGCGCAGATGGAACAAGCCAGGTGAAAGACTGATTGCCTGTGGCGCAGCATTCCTTGTGTTGTGAGCTGACATGTTAATAAAGAAAATCACTGCTTTGTGGAATGGGCCAGCAACAGCAAGGCATGTGGTACCTCTGCTTATGCTTACTCAGACCTTTAGATGCAAAGCACTAGCCAGGACCTCCCTCAGCACAGCCAGATTCTCTCAACGTAGCTGAGAGTCAAGTGTTTTGGAACTTCACCTCAAAGTTCAGTATTTCATGCAGGAAAAGAGAAGGAGTAATTCTGAGAACATGTAGGCTTTCAGAGATACTATTTCTGCTGCACAGTGATCAACTCTGTGTTGCTTCTCTCAGTGAGAAGACTAAAGCTGTAGCTCAGTTTTCTGTTTTCTGATTGTGAGTGGGAACCTCTTCAATCCATGGGCAGGCAAGATAATGAAGTCCCTTTCCTACTGCAAGAAAACAGAATAATTTTCTCCTATAATACTGTATGATTAGGCAGATTCAGTCAACAGTTGCTGTTTATATATTTGAGGTGCATTAGAAATGTAACGGACAATAAAATTACTTAGGAAGCGTGCAAAATGTGACTTAAAATGTAGTGTATTTTATCTATCATGAGGCAGGAGTGTGTGTGAGAATCTTTTATTTCATTACTAAATTGAAAAAAGTTTAACAGGTTTGTTTTTACCTTTCAGTGCACATGACAACTACACAAACTGTCAACTGGCAAACTCAGGGGAGCCCTTCAGAACATTTGACAGTTGGACGTAATGTATTTACACCTGGTAAAAACAGACATGTCTTCTATTTAAATTGTTAAGTTTCACTTACTCCAAAGGTTCTACTTTGATTTTTCTAGTCATGTAATTATGGAGGATTTCTATTAGTTGATACTTACCAAGACAGTTTGATATTTAAAGGTACATAGAAAGAAACTCTGAGAACTGGAAAAAAATGAAAATCACTGACTGTATTGAATTGACCTTTCCTTTAAAGCACAATTTCTATGCTTAAGGTCTTCCCATTAGGAATTAGCACTGAATTGTGCTTCAGTTTGCTAGGAACTTGTATAGACATAGTACAAATCTAATGAAACAGCTATGTCTGTAGATGTGGAAGGGTCATGCTTCCTTAGCTGAGCTACATCTGTTAAAGCTATAGCTTATTAATTGTATTTTTGCTCTGTTCTTGAAATGCACAGAGCATGAGAACAAGTGTAGTCGTGGGAACAGACTGTTCTTGCTTACAGTTGCCTGCCTGATAGCTGCATCAAGCTCTGTAGAGTTTTATAAAGGTAGTCTGTGAACAGTATACTCATAGCCCTACAGAAGAAGTTTTGCTGGCCATATTAAACCTTTTTTTTGTAGCTTTCACAGAAGGGAAGGAGTACATTTTAGTTGGGCAGATGGTGGTCAATATTGGTATTCTTTGTGTGTGAAAGGAAATTCTCTGCGGTATTACTTAAGTTTTGTGGAGTAGTGAGGGATTTGGACCATGTTCCATTGGAGCACAGGGGTATTTGCCTCTGCATTCATTATAGCTGCACCTAGATTAGTCTACCTCCAGCTTTCTGGCTGTGTTCTTGAATTGCAGTGGCTTTGGGAATGGCAGTGATCTGTCCTACTGTTTCTTTGGGTTTTTTCTAAAGCTTACTACTTTTCCAGGCTCTACTTAAACATTGAAGTCCTGTACAGTTCTAGGGCTCAACTGTTAGCTATAGGTAACTCTTTGAATTAGGCTGTGAAACAGTTATGATCTCTTTGGAGTACTGACATATACAATTACAATATTATATTAAAGCTAGGAACGTTGTCTCAAATGGCATAATTATTATAATGGTGACTACACAGCATGCTGCTGTGAGATTCTGGCTGTTAACACACAAGGAATATGAAAGTGCCTCCACAGCAGTGAGTGTTTGGCAAGGTCCTTCTTTCCTCTAGGATTACTGTAAGAGACAATTGCAATACCATATTGACACTCTGCTGTATAGGATCTTTATAGGATCATAACATATCACTTTGCTTCCCCCACAGCCTTGTTAGGTCCAGATCTTACAACACAAGAGTTCAAGCAGGCAACCAAAGAGAATGTGTCTAACGTCACTTTTGTGGAGTATGAGGTACTCCTACCTGGTAAGTGTGTTATTTTTTCTTCCAATTACATTGAATGCCCATGATTGCATGCAGTCTTTTGTATAACTTCTAGAAGTATCTAGGATGGCAACCTCTTGATAAAGTTAAGATGCTCACAGTGAGCATGTGATTGAGCTCAGTAAAAAAGATTGTTTGCAGTATTGAGTATTGTGTTCTAATAAGTATTTTGCAGTAGAGAATGAGATTCTTACTTCTAATAAAAACCACAAGTAAAACCAACTCATAGCTGTCTGTTCCCCTAAACCTATTCAAGTGACATTTTCTTTGTGTTAGTGAATCCACTTGGAGAGACCACGTAAGGTAGGGCTCTTGCTAACTTGCGAGTGTTAGTCAGCTTGGCAACATTACAGAACTTAAAGCATGGAGAAAAGGTGAGATAAGCCTCTTTCTAAAGTAGATGTGAAGTTCTCAGTTGAAAACTTTCTAATTTTCTACACAACTGGAAAACTGATCTAACTGAAATTTCTCTCAGTTGGAGGAGATCAGTTAGAACTCCCTTGAGAAGTACTGGATTGATATTTTAAGGACATAATTACAAAGAATTTATGCTGTATTTTCTTCTAGCAGAAAACTTGAGGTAGTGTCTATTTCTTGTTCTGTGCTTAAACACCCTTGGTACAGGTATGCCCCAGATAGCAGTCTTGCTAAATGGTTAATCTTAAACAGGATAGTATGTTCATGTTCTGTTTATTTAAAGTGCTGATTTAGTTTTAAAATAACCTCAAAAGGTATGGATTCTGTTTTTAACTAGTATAACTAATCTGACTGTAAAACTTTTGCTATTGTGAAACCAATTCCATTTGTAAAATTACTTTGATCATAAACAACCTCAACAAGGTGAGTTATGCTTGGCTTATTTAATGAGTGTGATGGATCTAATTTGCTGATGACACCAAGCTGTGTGGCGCAGCAGACACGGTTGGAGGGAAGGGATGCCATCCAGAGCGACCTGAACAGACTTGAGAGGTGGGCCTGTGTGAACCTTGTGAATTTCAACAAGGCCAAGTGCAAGGTTCTACACGTGGGTTGGTGCAATTCCAAGCACCAGGCTGGGCAGAGAATGGATCAGGAGTGACCCTGAGGAGAAGGACTTGACGGTGATGGAAAAGCTCAACATGAGCTGGCAGGGTGCACTGAAAGCCCAGAAAGCCAACTGTGTCCTGGGCCACATCAAAAACAGCAGATGTGTGGCCAGCAGATTGAGGGAGGTGATTCTCCCCCTCTACTACACTCGTGTGAGACCCGACCTGCAGTACTGCGTCCAGCTCTGGGGTCCCCAGTACAGAAAGACATGTTGCTGCTGGAGTGAGTCCGGGGAAGGGCCGTGAAGTTGATTAGAGGGCTGGAGCACCTATGAAGATGTGCTGAGGGAGTTAGGGTTGTTCAGCCTGGAGAAGAGAAGGCTCCAGGGAGACCTAATTGCACCCTTCAGTACCTGAAAGGGAGCCTGCAGGAAAGACAGAGGGACTGTTTACCAGGGAGTGCAGTGATAGGACAAGGGGGCTTTAAATGAAAAGAGGGGAGATTTAGATTAGATACGAGGAAGAAATTCTTCCCTGTGAGGGTGGTGAGGCAGTGGAACACGTTGCCCGGAGAAGCTGTTGCGCATCCCTGGCAAGGCCAGGCTGGATGGGGCTTTGGGCAACCTGGTCTAGTGGTGGGTGTCCCTGCCCATGGCAGAGGTTTGGAACTAGCTGACCTTTGAGGCCCCTTCTGACCCAAACCATTCTATGATTCTATAATAAATGAATTGCAATAATTGACTTTGCTCTGCTATGAAAGACCAAGGTGTTTAAGTCCAGCTTAACAGATCTGTAATATTTGGGCTGGGACTGGGAGCTCTGGGCATGTTGTTCTGCAGGCTGTAAATGTCAGACCCAGTGAAGTTCATATATTCTATGGAAGTATTTCTTGCTTCTACTTCAGCCAGCTTTTGCTGCTGCTTAAGTATGGCTTGTAGAACTAAGTCAGTGAGCTGTGCCTTAAAACTTCCTTTTCTGTCAAAGAATTTGAGCTGTGAAATAACAGCTGTTCTCTTTTGACCATCAAGTACTGCAGGGTAGGTCTAGGACCCTGGAATAAATTTTCTTGGAGTCAGAGGTGGTTTTTTTATAAAAGCCTGTTTGTATGGATCAGATAAGAGAACTGCCGTTGAAACCCACTTCTTGGATATGCTCATTTTCTGATCATGGAGCTTGTAAAAAGCAAAGAAGTGCCACGTTTTTCTGCTGTACCAGAGTGCTTTCCTAGTGGCGAGTCAGTAGAATTGCAGTAGGAAGACAAAGGCAGCCATAAATTGATGTAGAGATGATGTGGTTTCAAAATGAGTAGCTGTAGCATGGGAGGCCAGATCCAACAGCATTAATGTTGTGGATTTTATCAACAGCTTCACTAGTGACAGGGCCATTACCTATGATCTCATAGCCAGATGCAGACTTTTATGATGCTAAAACCTGGATGCTTAGAGATACTTAAGTCTAACACTTTTTGGTATATTAATATAACTTATTGGATTAAAAATGTAATTACATATATGTCTGGCTTTTTAATGGCACATCTGAGGTCAGAAGGGAAGTCTAGTCTGAGAGCAGGCATTGTTTCCCCTCCTGAAAGCGAAGTACTTAATATATTTTGGTTTGAGTTAAATTATGTGGAAGCGTAAGTCTGTCTTGCTTTCAGCCAAATGAATATCTGTGTTTCTGTATTGAGCTTTCTAGGAAGTACCTACAGAATGGAGTGACTGTTACTTTTGTAAAGCATGTGCATCATAACTCAGTTATGGCTTACAAAAATCAGTGTCAAAACACTGATTTATCTGATTTCATAGTTTTTTACCCTGGAAAGTACGACAGCAGCACACTGTATCCACCTGTAATCTGGCATATGTAAAACACAATCTTTGAATCTCTTCTTCCCCCAAAATGAAGAAATGTAGTTTTCATAAACAGCTTTTTAAACTTTTAGGTGCTTCTAGTACTTCTGTGGAAAAAAATATCACCTTGGACAGTGCAGCTAGGATTGAACTTACATGCCGATTGGACAATAAATACTCTCATTTGAAAAATCTTCAAGTGACTTGGAAGAGGGGAAATGAAACAATTGGACACAGCAGTAAAACTGGAAACAGCTGGAGCATTCAGTAAGTAGCATTCTTAACTCAGAGCTTGCAAGTTGAACTGTAATCTCATGCATATATACTGCCCAATACAAGTCATATATATATTACAGCCAAATGCAGTGATTAATATTTGTCCCTAATCAACATGGCAAAGCTGCAGGAAGGGAAGAAGGTTGCAGTTACCTAGAGGAAGAGTTCCAGCTCCTCTTTTTTCCTGTAGTACTGGGAGAACAAGGTTTCTTCAAGACAAGAATATAGAATAATGACAGAGTTCTCAGAGGTCCAGTAATTCTGTTCAGTTAGTGAAGTAGTAATCTCAGTCTGAGATTGCTAAGATACCTCAATTTCTTTTTCCACATTCTTTTCTACCTCAGTGCTGCTTTGCAGAAGTCTGAAAGGCATCAATAGCCAGGTTTTTTTCTTCATAATTAGCGAAAGAGAAGAAATTAGCTTTACAGTAAAGATGTTTTATATTGTTTTAAAGGTTTTCTTAAGTCTTTTGAACCTCTACAGAGACTCTAGTGTTGTAGGAAAATTTTCTTCAATTGATACAATTTACTGATGGACTTTAAAAATCTGTAAATGGGCTAATTTAACCAGGTAGTCTCCAGCTGATTTCTGTATAGCTTTGACTTCTTAACTTCAATAATATTTATATAAAATTTGTACTATAGAAAAATGTGGTGAGAATGTACTGTCACTTTTCTGCTGCTCCATATACACAAACACAACCATGTAATTCATTTTGAAAGTCGCTGTGAAATTTATAGTTAGCCAGCAGAGAAGATGCTGGAGTTCATTAGATGGCAGCTCATAAACTGTTCTGTGTTGAAGCTGTCCTAGCAATTGACTGACTGGTTCTTGAATGAACAAGCTGTTTAAATCTCTTCTGAAGTCCTACACAACATATGCTGTATAGTTCACATGTGAACCCATGTCTAATTTGGTAACCTGCAGATCATACTGCTTAAAGATGTTCAGCCTTCTGAGCAGCAAGGGTGGAAATAATATATATGTTCCCAGGTGCACTCTTACTCTTGTTCAAGTCATGCTGTTTCTACATTACACTAAATCTGAAACCTAGTATTTCAGCAACGTAAGTTCTCTGCTCCACTACTCATCTCTGCTGGTTTCTTTAGAATGTTAAGTAGCAGTCACTGATAGTTGTAGGACAAAAGAAAATACAAGCAAAACAAATTGAAACTTTTTTTTGAAGATTGAAGATCTTGGATAACAGTAACCTGGGAAGTTACAGTTGTACTCTGAAAGGTGAAGAAGAAATCAGTGCTATGTTTCATTTACAAGGTAAATGCATTTAATTGCAACTTAAGTTATTTTTAAATTTTGCTTTACTTGACTATTGAAATTCTGTAATATGGTTCCTAGACAGTATGGAAATTGTAACTTAATTCGATAAGCAGTGACTGATATGGTCATGTTAAGTGAGAATATCTGTTGAAGGTATTTCTGTAGCATGGAGGGGTGAAGAATTTTGAAGCAAAAGCTAAAAGCATTTTTAACAAAACCTACTAACAACCAAAGGAGCATATAAGCCTACTTTTTTTCCTAAATGAGTAACAGGTTTCCACTTCCCTCTCTATCCCTACAGCAGGAGTGAATACTCATTGCTTTCTGGGGGGGGTGGGACGTAAGGATTGTGTCGAAGAAATTCTTTAAAAAGCAGAGCCAATAACTGAAGTTTGGCCTGAGATTTGGTGTTACTAAAGGAGCAATGACTGGCAGAATGGAGGCAGCTTTTTGAACAAATTCAGTTGTACTCTGAAACACCAAATTATTGCTTTAGTTCATCTCTCATTCGATATAGTGTAAGAACAGCACTTACATGAAAAGTTAGTGTGCTTTATTGGGCAGTGTGAGTGCCTTTTCTGTTTTGTATTCTCTTCTCCCATGATGTTGCCCCTGACAGTAATAGGTGAAATCCAGTTGAATGGAAGATGTGTGGAAATAAACAAGTACAAGCTTCTGAGAAAGTTCATCTCTAATGACAGCTATTCCCTTCTCTATTCCCACCATCCAAATTTTGCAAAGAGTCAGGCAAGGTTTGATCTGTGAAAGCTCCACAGACAGATATATGAGATTCTTCCTGAACATAGGCTCCTAAAAACTCTTTAACTCTTCAAACAACTACTTTAACCTCAGCTGAACTAACCAGCAGGGCTTTAATTCTCGGTGCTGCAAGCTGGCTTTGTTCAGTGGTTATCTGGTCATATGACTTGAGGAGACTTTCATGTATGTTCAAATATCACATGGTAATGTTTATCTGGTTTCAAACCTTCAGCTGGGGGGGATGGGACTGAACTAGCTTGCAGTACTGAAGAAAGACAAAATTGTAGTTAATTCAGACCTTTTAATTTCCAGATGATTGTATGTTTTCTTGTCAACCTTTGGATATGGTTTAGCTGAATGGCTACCCAAGTCTTAGTAGATGGAAAAAAGTCAAAGGAGACCTTATACTTTTGAAAGTGTACAATAACTATTTTAGTAAGGGCAGGAATGACTCAGTAGGGAAGTCATCTTTTCCAGAACAGTGCATAGGACTGGTTGATTTATTAAAAGAAGATAGGAGAATTGCTTCACAATGGTTGAATGCTGCCACTTCAGATGCCATAAAAAGTACTGGCTTGACACTTCTCAAGATTAATGCAAGAGTGAAGGAAATAGGAAAGATAAGTCCTTGAATCTTCCAGTCAATAATGCAGAGAGAACAACTCTCAGACTGAGAGATGAGTAATGTGTTAGTGTAGACTCAGTGGCTAAAGTCATCACGGCTGTAACTAACTGCAATAGCTTCTCCTCTAGGCAGTTAGGCATTATTGGCTGTGTTGCCTCTCCTTGCCTTCCTCCCCATCCTGGCTTGGCATAACTCTGCAGATTGAGTTAAGCTTTTACCTAGGTCTGTAGAAAACAGTAAGAGATGCTTACAGAAAGTTCAAATTATTAAACATGGAGACCATTTGTGGGTGTTTTAAAATGGTGTGAAGTATTGTTGTAGCTGTATTAAGGGATAAAATAGATTTAGTTTGTTTACCCTTTGAGGGATCCTTGAGCAGCTGTCCAGGTACATGCACTATGAAATGACCCTGGTCTTTAAACCAGTATGGAAATCTGGCTGGCATAAAAGCTGCTGCAATCACCTGTCTGTTCATTTCTAACGGTTTTCTCTGTGCAGCGGTGTTTTATCACCAAATTCTGGGTGATCTCATTTCAAAAACACCTGGGACAAAGAATATTATTTCCTTGCATGCATTCGAGGATAAACTAGTCTGTTATAGCCAGATCCCAGAACTCATGATGGATATTAATGTCCTTTATCGTGGCTAATGTGGTCACATGTATTGCTGCTGTGCCTGTAGCTGTGCTTTGGCACATGGCTAAATCTGTTTTGACTGTCACATAAACTTGTTGTGCTGGGTACAAGAGGGTTTTATTTGGTTTTGCATCTTCAACTTTTTCCAGCCTGCTTTTGTTTTTTTCTTACAAATTGCAGAGGAGGTGACAGCAGTTACTGGTGAAATTGTTTCTTTTACTGACAGCAGTGAAGATAGTCTGCCACTACTCTTAAGAAGGATAGTGTTAATGATTAAAACAAATACATATGGAGTGAGAAGACTTCACTAGTAATAAGGCTGGATTGACGTATGGTGCAGCAAATTCTGAGTTTGTAAGCAGTGTTCTTACGGAGATACTGGTTTCATATATATTTATGGAATGGAAATTTTTAAGTCTGAATACTCATGAGAAGTGAACTTTTCAGGACAATTAATTTGTGCTCAGCCAGTCAAGAAGGGGAGGGAATATGAAACAATTTGATATAAACTAAGATTGTTCTTCATAACTGCTGAAAGCAAATTTTTGGCCTGTCTAGTGTGACCAATATAATTTAAAAGATGTACTGCATCTGTACTTACAAATAAGAGTAGTGAAAATTGAAGTAAAAATTAAAATAAATGGATCTGAGGAAAACATGCTGGTAAACGTTCTAATGATGATGAAAAGAAGGGGCAAGGAAAAACACATACACTACCATGATATATTTGTTCAGCTCTAACTAGCTGTTGCATACCTCAATATATTCAACAGCCTTTTCTGGGTTTTTTGCTCTTGAAAGGCTGTGGGCATCTGCAGTTATAATGGCTGGGACAAGTAGCTCTAAACTGATGTCTTGTTTCATGTGGTCATGTTCTGTTCTTAGCAAGATTGGACCAAAAGTTTTTATTGGTGTGCACCCAAAAGTCATTACTTCAAATCAGAAAATGTTTGTAACCACAAAGGTCTCTCAATCTGTAGTTTTGTCTTAATTACAAAGAAAGTTCTTTGCATGCACAACTTGCCAGATAGCATTATGTGGCAGCACTATGGCTGGACCAGGCTTCTAGCAGTTTTTGCAGATTGAGTGAAAATGCAGAAGAATTAGTATGTGTTTCTAGTACACTAGAACTGAAGCGTGTAGGTCACAGCTGTCAAAGAAGGGAAAGAGGAAATGGGCAAGGGCAGAAATCAGTCCGATTACCACTTGGGTTTCAGTGTTAACTGATAACTTTTGAGATCGTATAGCAGTAGAGAACAGGATTCCTGTAGTCTTCTGCACGAATTCTGTATATGAAGTATCAGCCTGAAATGACTCTTATTTATCATGTCATGAATGATAGAATCGTTTCTGCTTTTAAAGGTAATGGACCACTATAAATACATATCTAAATAGATTTTACCTTTTTGTAATGCTGTCATTAAAACTTATAGCACTCACTTGATGAATGTTTTCGTATTTGTTCTTAGTACCGAAAATTGAAGGAAAAGAAAAACCCATAGTCAGTTATGAAGGTGATACAGCTGTAATGGTTTGTAAAAGTTTTGGCCATACTCCCATTGCTTGGACCTGGTATAGGACCAATGGAAGTGAACAGGTAAGGTTTCTATCTGTTGGCCAAGCAAAATGTGGCGAAAGCAGAGTACAGGCACTTTGTAAAGTATAGTGACTTTTCACTGTAGGGTCTACAAATTGCATTTCTATTAAAGTTAATGTCAATCTCTGCACATGAGAACCTGTGATGTTCAGAAGTATTCATTATTACAGGGATATAGTTTTTATTCTTGTTTATGTGATGTTTCTTCTCCAAAAAGTGCCTGCCATATTCTTACAGCCCAGATAAGGCTCACCTGATTTTACTCTTGAGATACTTGGTTTTGCTGTATTAATGATGGTTATATTGTCGAAATCTTACTAGCTGATAAAAATCTTGTCATAGCAGGACATTCTTTAAAAGACAAGTAAAGTATTGGAGGTTTGAGGGAGAACAGGAACATGTCCCTGCTCCTCCTCCAGGTACAAGTAATTCTCTATTTCCCAGCCTGTATGACCTCTCCAGGGCACTGGACCTGAAGGAGGTAATCCTATGGTGGAGACTGTTGTGCCACTTGATTCCAAAGGAGTTAATCTTTCCTCACTTCAGCAGTTTCATTACAGGCTGTGAGGAAAAATCTCAGTTAGCAGTTTCTCTTTCATGCACCCACCTTTCAGGATCCCCCTTAGCCTTGAAAGCATAGCCACTTTGTTCCAGCATTTTCTGGGAGAGGCACTGTTAATTCAGTGGAGGTAAACAGTTCTATCTCCATTATACTGCTGGACAGTAGCACTGACTTCTAAGACTATCAACATATTTCCCAGTGAAGCAGCATTCCCAGTTCACCTTCCTTGAAAGTGTATGCTTTGTGCTGTGTTGAAATGTGGACATTAGATCCTGACAGCTGAGGCTGCCTTTCTCAGTGGAGAGTCAGTACTGAAGGGTACCTTTCATCTGACCTTAAAACAGGTCAAGCAATTTGCTTGAAGTACATATTTCCCTTCATTAAAAATAAAGGGAACCAGGGTGTCCAGCTAAGATAAATCCTTCCTTCCCTTAGAGGTTCAAAACATGCCACTTGTCCTTAACTCATTCTGCTTCTCTCTATATAAAACTATCTGATAACATAAGTAATTTGATTAAACACTTTGTCATTGCATTAATAACTCTACTTTTTTCAGGTCGCCATTAATGACTCATTGCTGGCAGACAAGTATGTAATTAATAGTGTATCTGCCAATGTAACGCATCTGAAGATACTGAAGCTCACCAGGGAAGATGATGGTGTATATTGGTGTGAAGCTGCTTTTGAATTAGGGAAAAGCAAAGGAAGCCTGAAGCTTAAAGTTTTGTCCTTCATGGTGCCTCTCAAACCCTTCCTTGCAATTGTGGCTGAAGTTGTTATCTTAGTAACTATTGTTTTCCTTTATGAGATGTATTCGAAAAAGAAAGAGAAGCGTGCAGGTAGGTCTTTTTTAGTCTTTCTAGCTTTCCATTGAAATTGCAGCCAAAGGTAGAAAGATACAACCCATAGCACTTTATATATAGAAGTTCAGTGTGATTTCACATCTATTTTTTTTCTGATAAAATACTTCTAGAAGACTGAAGGTTTAAAGTCTCTTCCATGAGCCAAATTCAGGTACAAAGTGCTTTCAATAAGCAGTACTTGGCTATAAAGGGTTTGATGTAGTCCTTATTTTTTTACTTACCAGTCAACGGGGTGGAGAAGCTATACCTTTGGGGAGTGCTTAGGAATGGAAGCAAGTGTTGCTGGTCTTGATGGCAGAAATGTCTGTCAAGAAATGGAGTAAGAAGGAAAAAATGCATTAAACAGAATGCACTAATGCTGGTTGCTTAACCTAAGGCACGTATGGGCTGAACCAGATGTGAATGGTTGCAGGATGAAACAGAAGTGATGTATAAAATCAATGAATATATGTCTATTGTGCATATATGCATACATGTATTTTTAATACATAAATGTATGTTATATAACATGATACATATTAAAATCAGATTAATAACTTCATCCAAGTAAGCTTTTTGGACAAATTTAAAGGTAATTCCATTGAATAAAAGCCCAAGATAGTTTGAATTGCAAATTTAAAAAAACTAATGAAAAACAAAGGGTTTGTTTTGCTTGAACATGAAGTGAGCAATATAATTAAATAGAACTTTTCTAGTGGTTGTTAAATTGAGACCTTATATAATCCTCTTTCTGTTATGCAGAAGGTGAAAGAGAATGTGACCAAGTTGAGCAACTGTAAGTTAAGAATCTGTATATTATAGTTAAATATTTGCTTTCTTGCATATTTGTTATATGAAAATTATACCTTGTTATTGACCCAGTTGGTAAGGGTTAATGATGAATGTGAAAGTTTATTCCTTTTCTTAAGACTTCCTAATTCCAGAGTATGCAGAATGCTGTTTTCTACCAGACATTTAGTTTTGGTGTTTGGAAGAAGGTGTTTTGGAAGATACTTCTTGTAAGGACACATGGTGCTCATTATAAACTCCTAGCCTTTCAGAATAATTATAAGGAAAATCATGTTCAGGTGGGAATTCTACAAAAGAGGCTTTGAATTTTTCTCATACGTATTTTGTTAACATATATATCTCTCACTTGCATGTCATCAAAGCCCTGACAGTCCTAGGTAAGTCTGTAGTTCCTTGAGTGCTGGGAGCTGGTGTTGGCTGCTTTTGTAGTAACCACAACCTCTCTGGGGGGGCCTCTCATGCCGGTGGCTTTGGCTCCCTAGTCACAGGAATGGCTGCACTACTGGAGCCAAAGGAGTAGGTGGAGGCACTTCTGTTGCTGTTCTGCTTGAGGGTTGGTGTTCCCATGCTGGCTCCTCCATCCTTAGGATGATTGACTTGTAAAGGCTTGCCTGCTAAAATAAGCTATACTTCTCTGCCCATTCTTTGAAGTATGGTCACTTCACTTGGCCTGTTAAGTTTCCTTTTGTTTTAAGATGCAGCCTAGTAGTTCTTTTTAGATGTGTCAAGTCCACCCCAGTCTTACTACCCTCAGTTCTTTCTCTTCTATGTTTATCTCCCTCTTTTGTCCTGTCTTTCTGTTTTTGAATTTCTTGCTGCTGTGACCTTCTTTCTCTGTTGTATTCACTTTACAATTCCTTTTTCCAGTGCTAGCTGAAAACATATTTTAGTGCATTCTCCTTATCTAAACAGTTTTGAAGCTGTAATTCACTTACACTACAAAGTGGGGATATGCCTTGGGAATATAGTATCCCTAAACTTGGCAGTATAACAGCATATGTCCTGGGCTGAAAATTGAATAATTGCCCTTGTTGCACAACCATGCTGCTTATAAGTATGGTAAAACTATTACAATAGGATTGTAACAGCATAGTGCACCAAAATGTTTTCAGGCTTGATGAAACATGGATTTGATCAGCTGCTTGATCTTTACTTTTGAATTCTGTTTTAGATAAACAGATATGAGGAATATCTATTAAACTATATACTGCTTGCCTGATTTTAATAACTGAAAGTTTTATTTCATCTACTGTTCAGAAGATAAATTAGTGTACCAGAGAATGGCTCTAGAGGAACTTTTCTGGTCTGTGACTAATACACAGCTGAACTTGATTGTATTATATAAACTATAATGAAAATGTCACATCCAGCAATGGATTAGATGGGAGGCTAGTGATTCAGAAACAGAATTTTTTAGCAGGAGAATTGCTAATTCAAGTCTTAATTGTGACCAATACCATATAGCTAGTTGTAGGTACTCTAGAACTAGCAACTGTATGACTGTTTCAGCCCATGTTCTGAGGATATTGAGCTGTATATTCCTTGTATATTTAAATATTCACTTTACAAATTCTATGAACTGAATGAGATGATAGTACAGCAGTCACTTCTTGGGAATATTATAACTGTTACAACTTCTGCCCAGAATCTTGTGGTATTTTTGAGGGGGATTGAGCCTTTATTACTTGTCTAAAAGACTTCAAGAGTCAGTAGTTTGGTTGCTTAATTTTCTTGTAACTTCACAAACTGAAAGAGAAAATCAGATACATGTTAGATGTAATCTGATCAGATTCTGGGGCTAGAATGACTATACTCATGCTATACCTAAAAGATGAGTTTTGGAATTTAACCTCTCTTTCTTACAGTAAATCAGAAGAAAGCAATGGTCTGGAAAACAGTAGTGCTAGACACAGAAAAATTTAGTCTGGTTTCTAAAAAGGTAAGTAATAGATGAAACAGACCAAAGTTTGTTTCTTTTGAGCAGCCCACTACAAGGACTAGGAAATCCACTGTGTGATGTGAATCTCTCTTTATGTGGGACAACATAGTAATAGAACCATTGCTTAGCTAAAACAATACTTAGTCATTAATAATGTGGATCTGGTACTTATGGACATGGTTTAGTGGGTAATAGGTGGTAGGGGGGTGGTAGGACTAGATGATCCTGGAGGTCTCTTCCAACCTTAATGATTCAGCAAGAAAGTGAGTCCAAAACTGTTTAATTCAACGCTGTCGTCGTTGTGGTTTAATAGTTCTCCATGCAGCCCTTCAAATAGGGCCCAGATTAACCTTAACTCTGTGGCTCCTCATCATGAAACACTTCTGTGAATGCCAGGTGCTAAGATGCATAAGAATTGTTGATGTACCCAAAATCTTACTCTTTCAGTCTATTTTGGTGTCAAGTGAGTTTGTAGAGGAGAGATGCAAGTGAGGAATGTGACAGTACCAAGGATATGAAGCAAGGGATTATAGGAGGCTAAGAAGGAAGACAGACCTTAATAGATGGTGACCAAAGGGTTTAGTGGTAGAAGGAGGCAGAGGATATGTAGGCCTGTGGAAGCTGTATAATGAACCTCTCCCTCTTTACAGTCTAATTACAGGCTGCTTCTACTTATGCCAGCTGGAAAGGCTTATTAGGGGATGGTCTGTCAGTTGAGGTCCAATCCTAAACACTAGCTATTTCCCCTTGTTATTCCCCCTCTGCAACTGGCACCCCCAATCTTTCATCTCAAGATGAGACGTGTGAGTGACTTTGCATTCATGTCCCTGCTGGTGCTGTTTTTCTCATCACAAGCCATCTGCCTGAAGGAAGATTGTTTCCATACCCTTTGTTCTAAGGAACAAAGGAGCCATGTAAGCTCCTTGTAAAAGAGTATCAAATTAGAAAACAATCAAGAACAATACTTTTCCAAGAGTATATTGTTTCCTGTTTACTGCATGTTGTACTTGTTGATTGCTGTGCCTTAGGTTCCCAAGGACTTGTCCCATATTGGATTGAAGGTCCCATTCTTGTAAAGTTCTCTTGGCACATGACACTCAGTGAATTACTATGTTTCAGATTTTCAAGCTGCACCATTCAAAAAAGTTGTAAAATAATAGAATTCATGTGTATAAGGAAGTGTGTTTATTCTTTTTTAATTCAGGAGATTTGAGCAAACAGAAGGGGAAATCATCACAAAGCTACTGAAGATGTATGCGGCTATACATTTTAAACATCCGCTGTGCTTCTAAGTAAACTCATCTATGCTTATGATAAAGAAGATGCTTTTAAAATATCTGTGAAACTGGTCATTTTACACAGGTGATAATGTATTCTGATATACTGCGTTTAGACCTTTGCTGTCTGTAACATTGTCATTTTACTACTAAAAGGCAGTTTTTACGTGATCAGACTTCCTGTTTTGACCTATATGTTCAATTTTGTCCTAAATTAGAACTAACCTTGCATTCACTGAATGAGCAGGTAATATAGAATTGGCCTATTGTATAAGAGTTTTAAAGCTGAACTGGAAAGATCAAAAAACTATTTCCACCAAAGAAAATGCCTTTTACTAGCAGATGTGACACAACTGTTTATACCAAAGAAGTGATCAAAGGGAAATTTTTAT
Source organism: Psophia crepitans (assembly GCA_013399095.1). NCBI lineage: Eukaryota > Metazoa > Chordata > Aves > Gruiformes > Psophiidae > Psophia > Psophia crepitans. Next base: position 4,616 of record VWZZ01005073.1, on the reverse strand, counting down.
CATGACTTAAAACTTTAACAGTTTTGCAATTTGCTCTGAACAGTAAAACTCTTTAACTTCCCTTAGCTTCATTTAAATGAGAAATATAGGTACATTTGAAATACTTAAGATGGGAATTTTCTTAAGATGTCCTGCCATACATATGTCTGTGCTCCTATACTGTAATTCTGCATAGGCTAAACACTTAAATGCTGTCCATACTGAATATTTCAGCAGTATTTCTGAATAGGTGAAAGAAGGAAAGGGGATACAGTACCATATCAGAATATAACTGAAATAATTTTGAGGGGAGGCAAAAGCAGTTTTGCAATTACACTTCATGTAGAACACAGCAATTTCACAAATACAACAATATGGTTCTTACCATACGTCCTGTCTAATTGGTATCTTTACTCCTTGCAGGATACTGTATTGTTCCTTAAACTGCTCTCAAAGCACAGAGAAGGTTTTGAGCAGCTAAAATTTTGAGTAATAAAGCAACATGAATACCACTAGTTCTTATACATAAAATTGACACTGATGCTATGACATATGATATTGCCATAATTTTAAATATATCATTTAGTTACATTATACATTCAGCACTTGAAAGAAGTGGAGCTAATAGAAAAACAGTTGATTCCATTAGTTGCCTTGCTAATTCAAAAGAAACATAAGAAAAACTTACATTTTAAAGGGGAAAAGTAAAGTCTTGAAAAGAATTTCTTCTCTCAGCAAAACGTAAGGAAAAAACAGGCAGGGTTTGAAAACTACCTAGGGAAGCAAACAAAAACTCTATATAGAATTTCCTTAATTGGTCATTTCTCTTTGAACATAAGCACAAGCAAAAAATAAGATAAAATAGATGTAATTTCCTTCATTTCTTCTTTATATTTTTATGGTTCTTAAGGGTTTGAAAATATCAAATCCTGGCATTAACTGTTTTGTTGGGGATACAGCAAAAAATCCAGTCTGATCTGTGTTTTTTTCTTAGTTTATTTTGCAACTCTTACAACTACAAGCTAAAGCCCAAATAAAAAACAATGGGAAGTATATAAGCATTAAATGATTGATGGTAAGGGCTGAACACTGATAAAGATTTCCCTTACTATGATACTGTGTTTATTGTATTTTGCCTTGGAGTTTCTATGCACTATAAAAACCAAAATGCATTTACAGGTTTTTATATGAACTTATCATTGATATAACAGCATTTTTGTTGTAGCAAGTAAATGTTTGCTGTTTAAAAATCTATATATTAATTGCTTGAAACTTATCACTTTTTTGTAGAAAATAGATTTTTTTTTTTTGTAGGAAATTCAATAGTGAAAATAAGTTTACTTCTAGATCTAAGAATTAAATTCTGAGTAAAGCAGAACTAATCTTTTGCAACAAAAAGGCTCGGTACTATCTGGAAAAAGCTCATCTTATAATCAGAAATGGTATTTATTACTTATATTATTATTAAGAAATATTACTTATTTCTACCTTTACTGATCATTCCTATGTGATACTGAAATTGTCCTGTGAAGTCTTGGTCAACATAGGCAAGTTACATGATTAGATCCTCTTTTGGTGTTAGCAGACAGTGACTGCACTGAAAGGAGGCAGGAACTGGAAGGCCTGAACTACGTGTGGATCTTAGACCTATAATATGTTCCTCCTATCAGGACTGTATCAGTTTTGTTGCTGTAACTGTAGTTTTGTCTTGATCTGCCTCTGGCATGTTCTGCTTGCTATGTCTGCAAGAGCTTTGGTGTTTATTTTTTAGGTTGGCAAGTAGTTCTTTCATCTTGGTAAATGGTTTTATTCCTTGTATGTCTGCCTAGGTTAAAACCTTCCTGGGTTTTGCCTACAGAGGAGGGGGAAGAAAAAATATTAAATTATAAATCTTAAATAATTGGTGTAATAAACGGTCATAACTTCAAAGACATAAATGTGACACTTTTAAACCAGAAACCACAAGAAGCTCTGAAAATCTAGAACTGTGTATTAAGAAATGTGTTGTGTGTGTTCAGAACATTCCTGCTGCAGTAGCTTTGTATATCTTTTTATTATGCAAACGTAGCCTCCAATAGAACAAAAATGTGGCAGCCTTAAACCCAGGAGTTTAGACAATGGTTTTCTTACCTTATTCAAGCCGAGAAATACTGAAGTAGAGCAAAACAATCCGAAAGGTATTTCCTTCAAACTTGTTTTAATACCAAACAGTAATCTGTCATTGACTTAAATGGGTTGACTGTCTTAACCGTTACACTTGTTTGGCAAATCTTGTTGCCCAACATCAAATGCTTTGTTGCAAGGGGTGATATGTTATTAGTTTCTATTCCAACAAAAGCCTTATCCATTTCTTAGAGGAAAAGATTGAGGTCTGAAAAAGAATTGTAAAGGGCTGTTTTCTAATGCTTCAAACTGATCACTGCAAATTTCTTCTTTCATATGTCTGAAGTAGACACAAGTAGCTGTGAGACTGGATTCCTAGGGAAGCTTGGCAAATACTGAATAGCTTCCAAACTCAGATGAGTTTGACTCAGTGAGCTCAGATGGAATTGTATGAGTTCCTCCTTAGAATGGAGACCTAACAATTACGCAGTTGTGGACCAAGATGAAGTGGTCTTTTGGCTTTAGGTCATTTGGCAAATACAGTCCTGAAGAAGAGAGGAAAAACCCCATCAGTATTAATGTTGATACTGAAATTGGTATCCATGTGCCTCTAACTCTTTTTTCAGCCAAAGAAAATGAGGTTTATATTTTGCCTTCAAATTCAGCCTCAAAACTCTTCAACACTGACTGCTAAGCAAGAAAGAAACTGATTGGTATCTTCAGGGGTAGTTTTGCAGGTGAGTGGTCCTTTCTTTGGCTGCCTGTTTCATGCAGGCTGACCACAACTAGCCGTGCCATGTTGCAGTTCTAGCTGGGAGCTCTGAAAAATAGGAAGGGACAAGGAGTGAGGAAGAAACCAGCTGAGAATAGTTGTAGGGAGGTGGGAAAGAGCTGCAGGTGTTCCATAGGGCTCCTGAGGGGCAGACAGCAGAAGTTGAGGTGACTTGCAGTTAGATGTATGCAAGGATGATAAGAGTGCAGATGGGGAAACAATGTTTTTAGCTGTGCCATTCAGTGTTTGTGTAGGAAGTTCTATGCAGTGACTAAAACCAACCTGCCCTTGCTGTGCACTGGTGGAAACACCAGCCAAGTGATAGGCTCCATAAGGGAATTGGAAGTCACATCCTTAAAGATTTTTCTTCGCTGGTTTTAAATAGTTTTGCAGTCATGGTACTTTATTGTGTTAGAACATGCATATCTAATACATTAAACACTTTTTTAATGAAAAAAACTCCCAAGTTCCAAACTTTACAACTTGTTACTGAAACTCTGTGGTTTGTCGAAATTGACTGTTGATAGCGGAGTTTATTTTTCTAATTGAATTTTGTAAGACTTAAAACTTGCAATGTTTGTTCTGTCTCAGCCACAATAATGATTGTTTTCCTTCCATACAGAAACTTCATCTGATTTGTTTTTCCATTCAGCCTTTTATTTAACCAAATAAAGATTTTTGTTCTTCTTAATTGAAGTAATATTTCTATCAACTGACTTCCTGAATTATTTTCAAATTGACATTAAAAGTTATATAACAGTGCCTTGAAGGAGGGAATTTGTTTTCTGTAGTTAAGTTTCTTTTGCAGTATGTTTGTTCAAAGTTTCAGAGGAGACTTGACAGCAAAATCGATCTTTCTAGTGAAAGACTAAGCTCAATGCTTTTAGCACGCTTGCCTTACTTTACATTCTGATTTTTATACTCTGTGCTCACTCAACTGTTATACTCTTTTGCTTGAGCAATAAGATGCATACAGAAAATGGAATAGCCACTGTATGTTTGATGTATATGCAATAACAAGAACAGTCAAAATTGGTGTGAACTTATAATACTGTACCTACAACTAATTTCAATAAATTCAACTGTGAAGAATCCATGAGTTGGAGACTGAACTTACATCTGGTGTCTCAGAAACAAAATCACTTACTCTTATTTGTCTGTACCCACAGACCTTTTTTAGACCTAAACTGCTAGCTTAAGTGAGACTTAGGTATAGATGTGAGTAAAGCAATTAACCTTGTAATTAGAATTACCAAAGCTATGTCCAAGTAATTCCTTTCTAAATGCACATACTGCACCTGGTGGAGATCTATCCCTTCTGATTTGGATATAGAAGTTGGGAGCATATCCCCAACAGACCCATGTCTTGACCTGGGGACCCCAGAGCTGGATGAAGTACTGCAGGTGAGGTCTCATGAGAGTAGAGGGGGAGAATCACCTCCCTCAACCTGCTGGCCACACTGTTTTTGATGCAGCCCAGGATATGGTTGGCTTTCTGGGCTGCTAGAGCACCCTGCTGGGTCATGTTGAGCTTTTCATCAGTCATCCCCCCCAAGTCCTTCTCCTCACAGCTGCTCTCAATCCATTCTCTGCCCAGCCTATAGTTGTACTTGGGATTGCCCTGCCCCATTGCAGAAAAGGGACTTGGGGGTCTTGGTTGACAGCAGGTTGAACATGAGCCCACAGTGTGCCCAGGCTGCCAGGAAGGCCAAATGTGCCCTGGGGTGCATCAAGCACCACACTGCCAGCTGCTCTAGGGACG
>VWZZ01005072.1:100626-135014 GCA_013399095.1 Psophia crepitans | reverse complement strand
CCCACCAAACCACGTCCCTAAGTACCACATCCAGCCGTTCCTTAAACACCCCCAGGGATGGTGACTCCACCACCTCCCTGGGCAACCCGTTCCAATGCCTGACCACCCTTTCCCAGAAGAAATTTCTCCTCATCTCCAACCTGAACCTCCCCTGGCGCAACTTGCAGCCGTTCCCCCTTGTCCTGTCACTGGTTATCTGCGAGAAGAGGCCGACCCCCAGCTCGCCACAACTCCCTTTCAGGGAGTTGTAGAGGGCAATAAGGTCTCCTCTGAGCCTCCTCTTCTCCAGACTGAACCCCCCCCCCAGGTCCCTCAGCCGCTCCCATCAGACCTGTGCTCCAGCCCCTTCACCAGCTTCGTTGCCCTTCTCTGGACACGCTCCAGGGCCTCGATGTCTTTCTTGTGGTGGGGAGCCCAGAACTGACGCCAGCCCTCAAGGCGTGGCCTCACCAGGGCTGAGTACAGGGGGACGATCACCTCCCTGCTCCTGCTGGCCACCCCATCCCTGATACCAGCCAGGATGCCATTGGCCTTCTTGGCCACCTGATGTGTCTCCCATCAGGTGAAGGGATGTTTAACTGTCTCCCATCCACAGTTAACATTTCTGTCTGTGGACAGTTCCATCTGGACAGAGAAAGGGGCGCAGAAATGTAGAATTCTTTGGGAAGTTTAAAACCCATCGAGAAGGAATTGCTGCAGTTGTAAGAAGGCTGCCAGGTCAGCTGACCATCGTTATGGCACAGGATGAGAAATCCCATTAAACAACTCTCTCATACTACTGGCCGTGCCTGTGATGCACCCACCAGGCTCTAGCTGCTTCTCACTTTCCGTGCTTCACTTTATAGTGGGAGAAGTGGATAAAAAAAAAAAATCCCTTTAGAAACCCCAGTCACAGCTCTCGAGATGTCTCAGCTTCACGTTTCCCTTCGTTTCGCAGCTTTGCGGTTCTTTCAAACAGCAATGTCACAAATGTTCTCACAGCTGACAATTAAACGAGGCTTCGTCTTCCAGCCAGCTCCTCACCGTCCCTGTCAGAACTCAACAAGACATCCTCCCACCACCTCCTAAGAGACCCCTGCTTACCCTCACCGAGTCCTCCTGCTTCCTTTCTAGCTCGTAGCCGTGACAACAGGAGGATGGATGGCATCCTTCCTCAAAGAGACTCTAGGGATGGGCATTTTGAACACGAGCCTTCTGAAAATCCCAAGTGATTGTGAAGCGACACATTCGTTTCAAGGACTTCATGCAATTTTCATACACGGGTCCATTTTGGTTTTTATTTTTCTTACGAGAATTTGCCTGCAACGGTAGGTATTTGAAATAGGAATCCCAACGGAACGACTATCCTGCCAGCCTTTCCTCGGAGGACACTGCTTACTAAAGCAGTATATTTGAACCCAAACTTTCAGGTGTATTTCTGAAGCTTTTAGATGTAGAATGGTAGAATCTCCTGAGCTGGAAGGGCCTCCTAAGGACCATCAGTCCAACTCCTGGCCCCACACAGGCCCAGCCCCATCACAGCAGATGACTGAGAGCGTTGGCCAGACGCTGCTTGAACTCAGCCCAGCTCGGGGTGGTGACCACTGCCCTGGGGAGCCTGTGCCAGGGCCCCACCACCCTCTGGGGGAAGAACCTTCTCCTGATCTCCACCCTAACCCTCCCCTGGGGTAGCTCCAGGCCATTCCCTGGGGTTCTGTCGCTGGGCCCCAGAGGGAGGAGATCAGCGCCTGCCCCTTGGCTCCCCCTCGGGAGGAAGCTGGAGGCCCCATGAGCTCTGCCCTCAGTGTCCTCTTCTCCACCCTGCAGGAGAAGTTGGGGGGCTGGCTATAAACTTTACCCACATACCGTTCACTGACACTTAACATCACATACTTATTCCCAAGTAAATTTTACCAAATAAACTCCAGCGGACAAACGTGTAATCCACACAGAATATATAACCTAAGAACTTTCTGTGCGGTGTCCAGTTCATCCCGGTGGATTTTGTCCCCATGACTCCACACAACTGATACGGGCTGAAGGTTTGGGGTAAGGCTGTATCCATACTGGCAGAACGTTGCTTTGGGCATCTTGATTCCGCGTCCGCACCCCTCCGCCCCCACCCCTTCCCTATATTTTTAAGTAAAATAATTACACTTAATCAGCGTAAAAGGTAACTAAATTCTCCATCTCAATCTCCGTAAATGTTAACAACTAAGATACTGCTCATCAGCTTCACTTGGTCCATTAAACTGGACTATGAAACTTAATTATGTCTGTAAAGAGTTTAGAGATCCTCAAGAGGCAGCACGGAAGCAGATGTATTATTAGTTTTAATGGTGTAACTCCTCAACGATGGGAGTTTAACGAGCAAAGTCTAAGGCAGCCATTGTCTCCTCCATCCCCCCGTTTACAGTTACTGCTTGCACGCTAGCGCTCGTTACCCAGAATACCCCAAACGATGCTATCATTACTACTTTTTTTTTATTTACATTCTTACTTCTACTACCTACTTCACAGCGGTACGAGCACGGGCGTGGGAGCAGGGTTACCTGTACACTAGTATGTCGTCAGCAGAACTGTTATACTGAATCTGGTACATTCGAATCCCGGGGAGGTGATGCTGAGAAGGCCACTGGATAAGAGCAGAGGATGACGTCAGCTCAGCGACCGCGACCACCTTCTCTTGCTGAGCCTTCGTTTCGTTTGGGAAGCTTGACTTGGCTGATATGAGAATATCTGAGGGCTCAGGCTCCGCGTCTTTATCGCAGTTGGTGCTGTTAGCGAGGTTAGGGTAGGGGGTAACGAGAAGTTCGACCGGAGCCGTGGACTCTCCCGCAGCATTTGATGCTATGCAGGTAAACGTGCCCTTGTCAGTCAAAGAAGTAACCAAAATATCCAGAGTACCGTTCTCATAAGAAATTGTCCTAGATGTGTTAGAGACCAGCTTCCCATCGGGTGAGATCCAGCGAACGTAGGGATCCGGATCACCAACAGCTTTACACTTCAAAGAGACGCTTTGGCCTTCTGTCACTGTTAGCTTTGGGGTTCGGTGCGTTATCATCGGGGGTTCGCAGACAAATTCCTCCTCTTTAATAGACCAAAAGTATTTGCCCATCAGTTCTGGTGGAGAGGCGCAGGTTTCCAGATCGTCTTCTCTGGTGAGACGTCTCAACCACACAAGTTCACAGTTGCAGTGCAAAGGATTCCCTCCGAAGCTGAGCACCAGGGACGACAGCGGAGATCCTTTAGACTTGGCGTACACGGGTATTCTGGAAAACAAAGGATCAGGAGGGATCTTTTTCAACTTGTTGGAGGTCATGTCTAGGCGGGCAAGTTTGTGAAGGTTTGAGAAGATTCCCTCTGGCACAAACTCAATGAGATTATGGTCCAAACTGACCGTATTGACATTAGAAAGTTTGGCAATTGTTTCCCAGGGAACGTTAACGAGATTGTTGTAGGACAGATCGAGGTCTTCAATTGTTTCAATAAAGTCATCCAGTGATCCAGGAGAGATATAGTTTAACTGATTGTTACTGAGTATTAAATGCCGAAGGTTAATTAAACCTTTGAAATGATCTTCGTTGATGTAAGTCAGTCTATTACTATCCAAGTGTAAGGCGTGAAGGCCTTTGAGATCAAAAAATGCGTAAGGCATGATTTGACTTATTGTATTCCTCGACAGCGTCAAATGAATTAGATTAGTCATGTTTGCAAAATCTTTTCTCCTAAGCGTAGTGATAAAGTTATCCATTAACCTTAGTTCTGCTGTTCTCCTGTCAATACTGGGGGGCACAAAGAGAAGCCCCGTCTTCGTACAGAGAATTGTGAAGGATGGAGACAGGTTTTGACACATGCATCTTTTGGGACACATCATGGCCTTCACAGCTGTGCTAATAACCAGTAGATAGACAACCAGCCTTTCCATCGTAAGAAAAATAACAGACCTAAAGGAGGGAGAAAAAAAAAAAAAAAAAAGAAAGAAAAAGAAAGAAGAAATCCATGTAAATATATTTTAATTGGGCATTAGAAATAGGTTTACACCAAAGCACACTGCGCAAACTGGAAACGCCTTCCAAGACAACAATGACATTAACCGCCAACATTAACTCGGATGTTTTCAGAGCTTCTAGTTCTGGGTGAGTTTGGCTTCTCCTGACAGCAACACTTCAGACTGACTGTAAGGCAACAGTCCATCACTACCGCTGGGATGTGCTAACGGGGTTATCTACCTACCAGCAGCTCTTCGCAACCAATAGCGTTGGTGGAACAAAGCAAGACGCGAAGCTGATACTTGGTGAGAGGAACGTGAGGGGAAAAAGCAAATACACAAGATTTTTTTTTTTGGGTTAAAAGTACCATCTACAGAACTTTCTCTACGCAGATCCGAATGTTTGCTTGGGCCAGAACCTCATTTCCACCTGCATATCACTTCACTACCTTGTCGTTGTGCTCCCCTCGCTTTTTTTTTTGGCCATTAGAGATGTCCAACAGCTTTTTTGGCTTACCCTTCGAGCTCATCGATGCTCCTCCTCAGACATATCTATGCCGAGTAGTGAGCGCCTGGCAAAAATGCATGTTTTAAGGACAAGGTTGGTGTTTTGTTTGGTTTGGGTATTTTTTCCCCCCCAGGAGGTAGCAGAGGTCTAAAACTTCTACAGTAAATAAAAAGAAGGACAAATACCTTCAAAGGCATTTCTGAAAAGCAAGGCTGCGTTCAATCGAGAAGCAGCTACATTAATTTTTTGGGTTTGTTTTGTTGTTGTTGTTTTTTTTTTCCTGTGCAGCACAGGTAGCAGCTTTAGAAAAAAAAAAATGAGTTTTATAATTGCACACGGTTTTGGTCAATGAAATTATCTCGATGACATCTTGCGCATGCCAAGTTATTTCCCACTGTATCTGAACTGCTTGCCTCCTATACCAAGGGTAGATTTTAATTTCTACTTTACCTCCAGCTGGCTGGAAAATTGCTCAGCATTAAGTGCTGTGACTGAAGCAACCACGAAGGCTGAAAACTCCCAACCTGCAACGTAAATGACTCAAACTGTGCGTTTCCCACCAGTGTCCTGGTACAACCCAGTCTCAAACTCCAGCTGGCAAAGTCCTGCTCCAAAAGAAGGTAGTGACCTGGTTTTACTTCTCTACACGCTAGAGATCGCAGCTGATTACGGTGAGCTTCGTGCGACAGTTCCTTCGTATCGTGGGTAAATCCGGTGTAAAAACGGTCAGCTACCGCCTTTGAGAACAAGCGATGGCACAGAAGACGTGGTGCTCGGTTTAGCGCGAAGCCGGGGACAGCAGCATCATCTGCTGAGTCAGCTACCTCTATAAAACACCACCAAATTGATTACGAGGGCACGATTTGCTATTAGTCAGCAGGTTCTTACAGGATGTTTGTTTATGGGTTTGGGGTTTTATTCCGTTTTGGCTTACTTTAATGGTTTCCATGAGTTAGAGCTCCTTTAGAGGACAACAGATCTTTAAGATGTAGAATTACTGTATCACAGTTGCGGTCTGGAAATTCGTTTGGTTAGGTCAAATTTAAAGCTCTACAGAGGGGGGAAAAAAGTTATTAAAACCAGCCCGTCCCTTATATGGCATTATTACTTCAATTTGGGGAGTATGAAGCTTGGTCTAAACCACGCGCTTTGCTTTTTAGCCAACGCTGCTTGTTAAAGGTTAATCTTTAGCTGGGTGCGATTCTGACCGAGTCTCTCCACTTCCTCCCACCCACATTATCCTCCAAACCGCGAATAACGCCACGTTTTTGGCGTTTCAGCTGTAGCTCTGCAAACCGTAGCCCTTTGCCCGTCTGATTTTGAGCGCTGGCTTCAAATTCAAATATCAAACGTGATGTTCGGAATTGGAGAGTGTCAGTTCTGTCTTAGAAAACGATAAATTTTCTGTTAAGAGCAGCTGAGGTATAGGAAAACAGATCCTACAACGGCGTTTGCACAAAGCTAGTTCACTTATAATTTTTTTTTTCTAATAAGCGTCCTCTTGGTCTTCCTTCCTGATAATTTTTTCCTCAACAACCTTTATGATCTTTACTATTGTGTGCGACAAGATTTATCTTTCAAATATTTGGGTTTTTGGTCAAGAAACCCATTTCTACTGTCGCTCCACCCTGTACTCCGAACCCTTCTTGCCTCTAAAGGCTCCGTCTTTTCACTCCTGCTAGGTACAAACGATTAACGGATACGCAATTAACCCAAAACAGGCCGCTGTGCAAGATTGTAATTCCCTTGTTTTGTCATTAGCAAATATTAATGCAATTTTAATGGATTAACTGTCATCTGGGCTGTAAGAAACCAGTAGGAAAACACCTCACTTAAAGCTTGATTCTGCTAAAAAAAAAATAAAAATTAAATGTTACTAATGTGAAACCATGGCACTAAAATTAATGATTTTAGAGCCAATAATGAACATCGTGCAATTACCCTTACAAACTACAGAACAGGCGCAAGGAAATTGTCGAGAAAAGCTGCGTATAAGCGAATTACTTGTTGCTCTGGATTCTTATTAAAACCAACTTTGGCACAATCGCCTGAAAAAAAACCCAAAAACCACATCGGGAACGTACCTGCTTGCGTGATATTACAGTAGTATTTTTGAAGACAGTTTAATTCGCACCACCTCAACAGAAGGCAGTAAAAGAAATCTATTTCATGCTTTTAAGAATACCCAAGGATCTGGGACACAGGGCGGGGGGAAAAAAAAATAATAATCCAACCAAACAGCAAATTTCTCTGAACCGTTGCTTATTGACTCATTTCCTCAGGTGCCATCTGCACGGTTGCACCTTAAAAGTTCACGCGCGCGCAAAAAAATATTCAATTTTAATTTAACAATTTCATTCCAAACTATTTAATTCCAAACTAATGATGACTTAGAAAATAGAACAGTTCCAGTTAAATGGGGTGGGGTTTTTTTTGCTGTTTTCTTACAGCAAAGCGTTACCATTGCCTACCATTTGCAGTCTATATTTAAAGGAAGGGATATTTAATTCCAACAAGTCACAGCTATTGGCCTATTAACTTCGTTCCGTTGGAAAGAGCTCAAGTTGCCTTCGCTGTGAATAATTCATAACAGATTTTCGACAGCTTTAAATTGGTACTACGGCACCGAGATTTCTTACACGCCGCAAAACACGCGCGGCGCTTCAGTGTGAATAATGATGCGTAAAGATACTCTTTTTACCAGCTTTAAGGAAGAAATTCCGTCCTCCAAAAAAATGGTCCTTTGCTAGGGAACGACGTCCTTCTCCATCACACATTTTTTTTTCAGCGTAGTCTGTTTCTTCCTCTTGCACCTAGCTATTCATTTTATTAGGATTATTAGGAAAATATATCCAAGAATGTAATTTCCATTCTATACTCTATGTCTATCCAGCATTCATCCATGTCTTTCAGTGGCATTTAGGGGATGTAGCTACACCCAGGTTTTTTTGGTCCATTTTCCACTGAACTGGGTTACTGACTCGCATGCGGAACGTCGTCTCCAACCGTTCTACACCCAGACGTATGCCACATCTAATAGTGTCATCACCTCCATCTTAGTCTCTTCAAAGACACGTCTTTCTGCCAGTCTTGAGCACGGACTAAAGGTTTGCTAAATCTGTTATTCTCTTATTTACACCATTTAATTGCTCGGCCCTGACCTCATGCCCTCTCTGGAGAAGAGAAGGCTCCGTGGAGACCTAATTGTGGCCTTCCAGTAGCTAAAGAGGGCTACAGGAGAGCTGGAGAGGGGCTGGTTACAGGGGCAGGGAGCGAGAGAATCATGGAATCATTAAGGTTGGAAGAGATTTCCAGGGTCATCTAGTCCAACTGTCCCCCTGCCACCTATTCCCCACTAAACCATGTCCCTAAGTACCACATCCAGCCTTTCCTTAAACACCCCCAGGGATGGGGACTCCACCACCTCCCTGGGCTAAAGAGCTCGTGGTGAGCTGTGATGATCTTTTTTTATCCCTCCTCCCCAAAAAAATCCTGAACTGGAGCCATTTAATCTATGGCTGAGGTAGCCAGGACGCTGATGTAAATTAAGAAACAGAAATAGCTCCTGTGGGTTTTGATGAATGGTCCAAGGTCTCCTGAAGATGCAACATGATGAAAAGCAGAGAGTGAATTATATATTGATGTTTTATTTAAGGAAAGAGCGGCTTAGGGTGTGGGGAGCCTGGAGGTAAGGCTGCTTTGGAGTTACCACACCAATAAACGAGCTATTCTTAACCATGCTGTACATCCTTCACATTGGCCACAAAGCCAATAGCAGCAATTAGAAGCATTAATTCTTCACTGGAAGATCTCTTATGAATTGCAACACGTCCCACCACCGAGTCCTAGCACATTGTACCCAGTGAAGTCTTTCACGGCTTGGAGAACCGTATGGGTTTTATCTCGCTGGCTTCACACTCTGCTGCTTCTTCTTGTGATGGGGAATTTGGTGCACAAACAGTTCCACCTGTGGCTGATCTGAACCTCACGCTGCAGGTGATGCTCTGCTAGCAAGAGCAGAGCCTCCCTGGGCACCTCTGAAAACAAATCCATGAGAATCACAGAGAATTTTCCTGTAATTCCCACTTGTGCAAGGACTGTTTGAGTTTATCTGACTCTTAACATCCCCTATCCGACAACAAAAGTCTCTTGGAAATGTATAAAGCACGTCGTTCTGATGGGACCGGGAATTTAAGATGAACGAGGATTTTATTTTTGGACATCGATTTCTTGAGATGAACAGACAAGCACGATTAAGACCAGGACAGCACTGTTCAAAAATGTTCCTTAGAGGAAAAGACATCATAGTGGTAGAAAACCGCTGTATGGTTTAGCTCACCCCTTCTCACTCAGGAAAGGCAAATTAGATCCCTGATGGGACAGGTCCTTGGCCCCGTTGGGTCTGGTGGAGATTAATGCCAGCAAAACCCCCAAAACTTTGGAGCTCCGTAATAGAAAACGGCTCCTGGTCAAAACTTCCTACCAGGAGATGGAAAAGTTAAGGTCTTTCAATAGAATCACAGAATGGTTTGGGTTGGAAGGGACCTCACAGATTATCTAGTTCCAACCCCCCTGCCATGGGAAAGGACAGCCCCCACCAGCCCAGGGTGCCCAAAGCCTCATCCAACCTGGCCTTGGGCACTGCCAGGGAGCCAGGGGCAGCCACAGCTTCTCGGGGCACCCTGTGCCAGGGCCTCAGCACCCTCCCAGGGAAGGATTGCTGCCTCCCAGCTCAGCTCCAGCTCCCCTCCTGCAGCTTCAGGCCCTTCCCCTTGGCCTGGCCCCCCCTGCCCTGCAACCAGCCCCTCTCCAGCTTTCCTGCAGCCCCTGCAGGCACTGGGAGGCCACTATTAGGTCTCCCCGGAGCCATCGCTTCTCCAGGCTTTTATCAAAGCAAAACCACCCTCCTTTAAGCGTCTGGAAATTTAGGAAGAGAGGTGTGATGGAAGCAGAGGACTCAAGCAGAGGTGTAAAGCACCGCGCACTGACCACAAAAAAGAATTGCACCTTCATCTTTAAGACACTTCATGCTCTCTCAACTCCTCAAAGAGGGTGGTGGAGCTTTTGTTTTAGGACAGTCTTTAGGCAATTTGGCGGCATATTTTACGAGACTATAAAACCCACAACTGCCTCTATGGCACTGAAAAGGGGAAAATTTTGCTGCTTAAACCAAAATCATCATATTGGAAGTGCCTGGGTAGACCTTTTGTGGATAGTTTCTAGGCCTACTTTAACCTCTGTAACAAAAAATGCCATAAAATATCCCCTCTCCTGGTGAAGAGGATGGGAAGATGAGGGTCTTAAGTCTCCACCACGTATGACTTCATTCTAACATGAAATACTTGCAGTACGGTTAACTGGCCCTCCGTTGCTCAACATCCAGTATTTGGACGCACAGTGAACCATCCCTGCACGCTCTGCAGCCTCGCCAAGTCTGGTCTCTCGAGCGCGGCCCTAATTTCTAAGGTTAATTTAGTTTCCTACCATCACAACAAACTCTGATGCTGCCTAAACCAGTTTTCCAAACCACCTGGCAACCGTAGTTGAGGTGCTGCAGAAGAGGTCCGATTACGACCTTTCCTCCTTTTAAACCCAATTCCGGCATCCTGAAAATGACAAATTGATATGAGAAGGCATTTAGCCATGGAAGATGCTCTGGGAGACAGCGGGTAGCATTGTTAACGGAATTCAGGATTCTTCCCCGCGGACCAGGCTCGGCAGATGTTGTTGCAGCCCGTGCCGTACCACCACAGGCATCCAGCTGTTGAGCTGACCCACCACTGCCACCTCCTTACCACCCCATAGCCTACTGCCAGCCCTTGAGTTCCGCAGGTTTCATGTCTCGCTGCGTCCCAGTCTCCAAGCAGAAAAGCCCAGGTAAATAAATATCAACCTCAGGGATGTGTATTCCAAGAGGAAGCTTCTGGGACCACAAAAAATGAAGGAACAGAAGCATTTTGTGTCTGCCCTCAGGTCTGCAGTGATTTAAATCACTGAGCGTGGAAGTCTGGCCCCAGCTGGGCTGCCTAAACCTGTGGTTTTCATAAAGGCTTTGCAATATGGATACGGAGAGATATGCACTATATATAGAAAAAAAAATTCATCCAAAGCCGGTATCGCGTTCCCTGCTGCTCGCTCTCTCGCTGAAGGACAACTTGTTATGGCCAGTCATTAACAGTTCGTCTGCTGGAGAGAGGGGAAAAAGGAAAAAAAATAAAAAAAAAGAGGGGGGGAAATAATAAAAGAGGGGGGGAAATAATAAAAGAAGAGGGGAAAATGAGAAAAAAGAGGAAAGAAGAAGAAAAAAAAAAAGAGGGGGAAAAAAAAAAAGTTCTGCAGACTTGAACGCCTCTGTAAAACCCTGAAATGAAGCTTTTTTAACGCACTCGCTGTTATCACAGGGGGAGAAGGGACTGCCCAAAGCTCCACCAGTCTCTGCGTAGAAGCCAGCGATCTAAAGCGCCGGTGCTAAAAATAGCAATTAAGGGGCCAATGACAAACGGCACGCTGCCGAAGCGCCGCAGTGCCGGGAGCTGCGGCATCCCGATACGCGTACCTGCGAGACGCAGCGCATCTCCCTGCGGGCTTCAGAGCCAGATTACTGCTGCTTTGCATAAAAAAGGCGAGCAAGGGGGTTTTCTGACTTCCACTGAAGCGGTGCTAGCGCAACAGCTGGATGAAGAGCAAACCAACTCAACTTTGTGGCGGCCCTCGGACAAAGAATTTTGCGACAAAACTCTTCGTTTACAGAACGCAAGCAAATTCGGGCATTTCTGTTGATTGATTCAACGCAGCTAAGCAGTTTGTCGTGACAGAAATAGGCTGATGGTTCTCACGAAGTTCAACAAGGGGAAGAATCGTAGAATCATGAAGGTTGGAAGAGAGCTCCAGGATCATCTAGTCCAACTGTCCCCCCACCACGTATTCCCCACCAAACCATGTCCCTAAGTGCCACATCCAACCTTTCTTTAAACACCCCCAGGGACGGTGACTCCACCACCTCCCTGGGAAACCCGTTCCAATGCCTGACCACACTTTCTGAGAAGTTTCTCTTACCGAAGTGCAAAGTCCTACCCCTGGAGAGGAGCAACCCCACGCACAGCTCCACGCCAAACACACCGAGGGAGACCTTTGCAGGAAGATTTAAAACCAGCTACTCTACAGCTCACTGCAAAAGCTTATCTGACTCCAGTCCTGGTTTCAAGAAGATATTGTCCCAGCACTTAAGTCCCGTGGCACCTCTTGCATGATCTCACCTTGTCGGTCAAGACTGCCAGAGCATCGCTTTCCTTCGGGGTTGCTACACGTTAATAATTACAGTATTGGCACTAAAAAAGCTACACACTCTTCTCAAGTATTCTGTACGAGGAAATATGTTGAGACAGCTCTATTATGCTGTTAAAAAGACTCACAGATTCTCTTGAAGTCTTAATGAAAGAATGGAAATAAGCGGTGGCAGGAGGTCAAGAGAATGTCAGATGTGAGGAAGGGGAAAAAAGACCTATTAGAAATTTATTACTCAGTCTTTGAGTAAGAAATGGTTCTTCAGACCACAAGAACTCACCCACTTTCTCTGCAAAACAAATGGAAAAATGCGTTTACTCTTCACCCAACCACACTCAAAGGACTGACTTATTAATTGCGGGATTTTGATGGCCCTTAGCCCTTCCGCAAGCCATTCAGAAGGACCAATTTCATTGGACTACGTCCTCTATCAATTATTATTCCCTTCCAGTGATGATTCACGAACTCTTGCATATTTGACACCTATATGCAAACCTTAGAGTGAGGCGTTTGCTGATGTCAACAGGCAGTAGAAAGGGACAACAGAGCCCTTTCCCAGCGCCTCAAGGAGCAGAGTCTTCTCTGCGGAGATGAATCCAGAGTCCTGCACAACTATCTACTGAATTTATGAATTAATAAAACCTCCTGCACAGGAAAAAGCTTTAGCATCGCGACTCGAAGTGACGGTGCTGTGCCTGTCTCAGTTACAAGGCTGTAAAATGAAATCTCGAGTGTTCAGCTACGGTTGTACAACACCACCACACGCATGGTCCCCAGTAGGACACTGCTCCGGGGTAAAGCAGAAGAAATACCAGCAGCTGGACTTTGCTTGCTTACTACTCATATAAACCTTCATATTGCAGATAACGTCACACCGTTGAAGTGCAAGCTAAACAAAACCCACCAGAACCCACCCCACACACTACAGCAATTTCTCCTCACATAACACTACTTTCCGCATCAAAACAGCGTGACCAGCAGGGCGAGGGAGGGGGTTCTGCCCCTCTACTCCGCTCTGCTGAGAACCCAAGAGGGAGACCAAGGGGGATGGGTTTAAACTAAAAGAGTGGAGCTGGAGCTGAGCTGGGAGGCAGCAATCCTTCCCTAGGAGGGTGCTGAGGCCCTGGCACAGGGTGCCCCGAGAAGCTGTGGCTGCCCCTGGCTCCCTGGCAGTGCCCAAGGCCAGGTTGGACGGGGCTTTGGGCACCCTGGTCTAGTGTGGGGTCTCTCTGCCTATGGCAGGGGGGTTGGAACTAGAAGATCTTTGAGGTCCCTTCCAACCCAAACCATTCTATGATTCTATGAAACCACTTCTGCAGGTTTTCCCATTCTTGCGATCTTTACGGACCATTAATTCACACTAACCAGACCAAAGTCTTTATGTGACTTGATATTATTTGGAAATATATTCAGCTGCGACGTTAAGTGAACCGCAAGAATGATCTGTAGAAGATTGACGCCCTAAACCACCCTATGCCAGACTGAGCAGGGAACACAAAAAAACGTTGACCTTACTCGCAGGCTCCTTCAGCAGCATTAAAAATCCTGGAGAATCGTAGAATTATTTAGGCTGGAAAAGACCGTTAAGATCCTCAAGTCCAACTGCAGACGTAACACTGCCAAGTCCACCACTAAACCATCTCCCTAAGTGCTGCTCACGTTTTGCATCACAGATACAGCTGTTCCTGCTGTAAAGAGAAGAACGTCTGCTTCTCCCAGTGCCATCCGCTGCCCCGACTTAGAAAGCATTTCTCAGCAATATCCAGTGTCCTCTTAAAATGTCAGCACGGCATCCGTCCCACGTGAATTACGACCTCAGACCAAACAGTGCTGTCTGCAGGCCAAGAACCCACCGAGATGAACATAAGGACCGGCTGTAGGGGATGCTGCGGATGACTCAGGTTGGAGCGCTCTTCGCTTTGAGTCACTGTTGAGTCGACGTTGGATTGTGATACCAGGTGTCACGGTCCCGCCTTCTTAAAAAGAAACCATTATGCATCTGCTCTTCTCTCTCACACTACTGAAAGAGGGAAAAGTGGGATTTTTTTATGAAGTGAAACACCAAGTAATGAAGTGTCCACCTACTACTATTAGGCATTTGCTCCGAGGAGACGTTCAACACTAAGTGTTACCGACTCTACTGTTTCCACTCTTTAACCAGCCCAAAATGTTTTACAGCTGATGACAGCTAATGACACTTCTAACAAGGCTGGCAGACAATAATTTCATTACAAATCCCATGCCACTGCCGTTCCCACCATTCAAAGTCTAACAAGCATAAAATTGCACGCTCAGTGTGTATGCAGGGAGGTATGTCATTACTCTGACAAAGAAATGATAGTATTTGTAGACAGCGCGTTAACAAAAGAATAATATTCAGATGAAAATCACCTTTGGTTCAATATGAAGAAAGTGGGTTGCGTAGAAAAATGTGTCTCTCTCTCTGTACAGAAATATTTCATTCTTCCCAAACGTCCCTTCTTCCCAGTAGTTGTAGTTAGCACGTTGAAGATGAGTCACCGAGCAGCGGATTTCAGTGCCGCCGCTGTAAATCTAATCGCTCTCCTCCTTTCCAACTCCGTACTAGGGAGCCGAGATCAACAAAACATCAAGATATATTTATTATTTTTTTTTTTTTCCCTTTATGCCATTCCTTTCATCTTTACACAGTGCAAAATAAATCAAGTTACCCCTCCACTAAAACACCGTGGGTGCCCAAAATTTAAGGCTTAAGAATACGGAGGCTGCTTTAAACTGTTTTAAGCAAGACTTTAAATAAATGTATTTGCTTAAAAGGGGGGGAGGGAAAAAAAAAAAAGTACTTTCTACACTTCAACCTCAGTCATGCTCATTTGCATTTGAGGCATTAATGGGAATGTTCAGATTGGTTTAGTTTTAGCGCAGTCGAACAACTCATTCGTTGCTGGCACTGACACAGGGACGCTTGAGAAAAAAAAATGAGTCTACTGGGATGGAAAGATTCTTCTGTAACCCAAAACACCGCGTTTTATCAGCCGATCTCTGCGATGCATCACCGAGAGCCGTTTTGGGAGCCACTGGGAAGTCTCTCTTGCTGAACACCGGCAGCGATATTTTCTTGCTCTCCCTCTCAATCGCTGTTTTCATCTCTCGAGAACAGGCGACTGCCTTTATCTCCCACAGCTCTGGGTACTGCTGGCTTGCAAGCGCTCGGAGAGAACAACTGTTCTGGGCTGCAAAAGGTAAAAGCTAAGCGTGTTCCTTTGAACTTCATGTGTACGCCTTGGTTTGGGACAGGGCTTAAGGCATGACCAGCCCAGAGCCAGTCAAGGGTTTTGACTATAAGCAGACGATCACTTGGTTTCTACCACACAACACCTGCCTTTTCTACTCAAGGAAAACCACGTAGTAATTCCTTTATCAAATTTAAGCTCATTTTGGGAGCATCACGAGCTCTACTGTCATCATGAAGGGACAATCCACCATCTGCAGGTAGCATGGCGGGATGGAGAATGACCAACAAGCAACACATAAAATCACAGAATGGTTTGGGTTGGAAGGGACCTCAAAGATCATCTAGTTCCAACCCTCCTGCCATGGGCAGGGACACCCCCCACCAGCCCAGGCTGCCCAAAGCCCCATCCAGCCTGGCCTTGGGCACTGCCAGGGNCTCCCCGCAGCCTTCTCTGCTCCAGGCTGAACAAGCCCAACTCCTTCAGCCTGTCCTCATAGGAGAGGTGCTCCAGCCGTCAGACCATCTCCATGGCCTCCTCTGGACGTGCTCCAGCAGCTCCATGTCTTTCCTGTACTAGGGACCCCAGAGCTGGTCACAGCACTGCAGGGGGGTCTCACAAGTAGAGGGGGAGAATCACCTCCCTTGACCTGCTGGCCACACTATTTTTGATGCAGGAAACACTCCTAATCCTCAAAAAAAAGCACTGAAGTGAAGAGTAACATACGTAAAAGTTGAGCTTGCCAGATGACAAGTTTGTTTGTACCCTGAAAGAATGATAAAATGATTATGGAGTCAGGGAAACCATAAAAAAATAGGGGGGCGTGTGTGTGTGTGAAATAGTATTACTAATTTTAAAAAAAAATCACCGAAATGCAAAATTTATTCTAGACCAGCCCAAAAGAACTGATAAATTATTAATTAGTCTTAAATCTGACTTCATCTGGCAGGAGATAAAGGTTGTCTAAGGAAGACAAGCCAACCACAAGAGTCTCTAAGCATCTAGATCTTTGCTTACTACTAGAATTAAAAATGACGAGGGAATGTTTTAGGTGTGCTGGTTCAACTGTGACACTAGGTTTTTTTTCTTGGGGTTTTTTGATTGTGGGGTTGTTTTTTGGTTTTTTTTTTTGTTTTTTTTTGTTTCTGTTTTGTTTTGTTTTTTTTTTTAACTAATTGGAATTGGATTATAAAACTACGTAACACATAATTCACACCGCGGGAGCTGTCGACGAAGGCAGACTATTTACGAGGGCCAATTAACTCTGATTTTGTAGCTTATCTTGATTTCTGCAGCGGAGAATGGCAGCCACTTCACGATGAGGTCGTTTGTCTTTACGACCCAAGCAAGAATAAACAAAGAAAAAGGCTTCCATTTCAGAACAAGGCTAAGAAACCCCAACCAAAACGTGCCTGCTGCAACGCCGCGATCTCGACGCCGAACAGGAGCACGGGGTGGATTTGAGGAGTTAATTAATCGCCCACCGTCTACAGTGGCTGTTTCTGCAGAGCTCTGGTGTAGCTAAAAGGAATTTTATTTTATTTTAATTTTTTTTTTCCGTCGGAGAAATTCCTTTAATGACAGCGCTTGGAGACAATTTTTAGAAATGAGAAGTGCACTGCTGAGCATCTCCAGCGAATGTTTAATCAGCGCTCAGTGAGCCTGGCTGGATACGGTTTGCAAATGTTTGTATCCAAATACTGCTTTGTTTTTTGAATTATTAATATTTTTTAAACACATCATGTTTCTTCTCTTTATCTGAGGTCAAGCCTGTGACTAGAAAAAGAGGTGGTGAGTGCCTCTTACCACGTCGCATCATGCCTCATCATGTCTTCTAGAAATTAGCTGCAGGTACACCTTCAAGCTGTTCATGTTGTGCATAATTAAGCACATCTAAGTCATCTCCTTTAAACACCTTATTTCAGTTAAATTGGAACAGATAGTCAACACCACCAAAAAAAAATAATCCACAACATTAAAAAGAAATAATAATACATAATGAGTTCCAACACTGAAAACTTATCCAAAAAGAAAATGAGCTGGTGTTCCTGGGCAAGAGCAAGCACCACTATAAATATTGAATAGGGGTCTCAACAGAACACTCTAATTCTCTCAAAAGACTCTACAATATGTGAATTAATATTAAAATTGGAAGACTCTTTGGAACCGTCCAGCGCACAAAGACTACGCAAGCACCAGAAAGCTCTATTTTCTCTCCAGCATCTGGCAAGCAAAAGGGAGCCCAGCTCCACAGGCATCGTTCTTTAGCACAGTTCCCACACACGTAGACCTGGCATTTGTTGGGAAACACGTTTTTGCCCTCCATGTAACACACAGCATGTATGTCATACCTCTCAGCCGGTAAGTACGCTGCCATACGGCTCTCATGGTATTTGTAAATTCTCTCCTTTCTCCATAAATATTTTATTTAACTGACAAGGTCTCATTTTATGCACGGGAAGGATCAACTATGCCTGAATCATTCCTGACAGGTGTTGGTTTTCATCTTCAAATCCTCATCTATCACAGGAAACCTCTCTGCACTGCTCTTGACGTCATTGTGTACCCGATGGCAGCACACCAGATTTTACCGCCCATTGAATTAAGACAAGCAAGACCCTCTGCTCAGTCCCTCTGCCTTCTCCAGGGAGACATTCAACCTCTCTTGACTATGTTCTGCATGCAGAGGAGCAGGATCTCAGCACAGGAAAGACATGGACCTGTTGGAGAAGGTCCAGAGGAGGCCATGAAGATGATCAGAGGGGTGGAATGCCTCTCCTATGTGGACAGGCTGAGAGGGTTGGGGTTGTTTAGCCTGGAGAAGAGAAGGCTCCAAGGAGACCTTAGTGTGGCCTTCCAATACTTAAAGGGGGCTTATGAGAAAGATGGGGCAAACTTTTTAGTGGGGCCTGTAGCGATAAGACAAGGGATCACGGTTTTAAACTGAAAAAGGAGAGATTCAAACTAGATATAAGGAAGCAATTTTTTCTGCTGAGGGTGGTGAGACACTGGCACAGGTTGCCTGGAGAGGTGGTAGATGACCCATCGTCCCTTGAAACATTCAAGGTCAGGATGGACAGGGCTTTGAGCAACCTGGTCTAGTTGAAGATGTCCCTGCTCATTGCAGGGGTGGTTGGACTGGATGACCTTGAAATCTCTCTTCCCTACCCAAACTATTCTATGATGATTCCACGATTCCAATGCTGCATTAAGGTTTCTCCTTCCCACGGAAGCAGCCTTGAAAGCACAATGCTTTGTACGGGGTTTTTTTTTGAGCACAAACTAACTGCCATTATTTACGCCACCGCTTTCATAATCCTCGCACTGGAAAGCACAAAAGGGAAGAACTCCACACAGCACAACCCCCTTTCCTGCAGAAATGCTTCCACGCTTCAGAAACTGGCTGTTATAACCTTCCTCCCCTAATTAAAATAGCTTCTGTAGGCTGGGGAATACAAGGGGTATGGTTGAACCCATCTGCAGACGTCTTGGGGGGGGTTTTGACCTTCCAGAAGCCTAGGATTGCTCCTGAAAGCTGAAAGATTTCCAAATGTTACTACTTAAAACATAAAGAATATTGTTGTTTCTGATATTGCCTTAAAAACGTCAGGCCAGAGAAGCACAGTGTCAGCGTTACTGGTAATGAAATGCTTTGCAGTGCACTACAAGATGTTCCACTTTGTGAAGAGCATTATGGAAATCCAAGCTCCTTGCTGCTGTAGGACAACAATCAGAAAACTCCAGCCCTTTCCCACTACATTCATGTAAAGTTTTGTTATGGTCTTCCAGATAAGTCTAGTTTAGGGGATGTTAGAAATTAAAGCACGTCCGACACCGTACTTACCTTGGCGACCCCAAAACTAAGGTTTTTCACATGCTTCTCACTCAAGTTCCTAAACGTTCTCTAGAGTTTGGGTCCATTCTGGTGAATTAATTATCCCAAACTGGAATAAGCTATTAATAATAAACTAAATTATTTATTATTCAGTTCCTTTGCAGTACCTAATGCGTACACCCTCCCAGGTCTTGGTGAGCGTGCAGGAGAAGCATGTAAATCCTTTGCAGACAAAGCCCTTGGAAATGCAAGTAAAAACAGAAGGTGGGAAAGATCCCAATATGTCAACTCCACCTTTCAGTCACTGGGTGCATGAACTTTTCCTGGTAGTTCAGCTGCAGGTTGCTGTGATGGACCTCAGCCTTTTTCTATCCACCTCCAGCATCCTGGAGCATCTTTCTTGAAGAATTATTATATCCGTACCCAAGATGAGGCGCATGGAAATGTATCTACAACACGGCTTTACGTTGCTGCTGCCAAAGTGCCCTTGCAACTACGCCTGTTTGCTCACTGCTAAATGGCATTTCCCTTGGAGACCTGCATCGGCCAGACGAGATTGGCCCAACAAAGCTGGCAGAGCACACAGAAAGGTTTTTAAGAAGTCATTTCCTGAATCAGAAAACCTACTGATACCTTCCCGAAAACCTGCAGTGCCAAACTAAGCAGTGCTGCAAGCGCAGAAAACAAATATTAAACCGCAAAATATCAAATCTAATTACTTGATGGCAAACAAAATAGGTGTAGATGACCTTAACACAATAGTCCAGGGGACTATTCACCCGGGCTGTAGTCGCTGTTGCCTTTTCTAATTGCAGCTATTTGTTCCAGTTGGGTCAATGCCCTGTTCTCCAAAACTTCCTTTCTTGCTCTGAAAGAAAATTTTCTTCCTTCACGTGAACTTAGAATAGAATAGAATCGAATCATTGGAAGTGACCTCAAGGATCATCTAGTCCAACCATCCCCCCACCACCTATTACCCACTAAACCACGTCCCTAAGTACCACATCCAGCCTGTCCTTAAACACCCTCAGGGATGGTGACTCCACCACCTCCCTGGGCAACCCGTTCCAATGCCCGACCACCCTTTCCAAGAAGAAATTTCTCCTAACCTCCAACCTGACCCTCCCCTGGCGCAACTTGCAGCCATTACAAGAACGCAGCTCTAACGCCCTAACGAAATACAAAAGGGCCCCCAATCCTGATGGAAAAAGGAGAGGCTTAAGCTGTTCTTCCTTCAAAGTGACCTTCGAGCTGAGCATCAAACCTCCTTTTGGGAGTGTCCTGCACTTTCACGAGTGGTTCGTTTCAGTATGGAGTCCTCGGGGTAGTGGATTCTCCATTCAGATTCACAACACTGTGTTGTGGACATCCTGAAGTGGCCACCTATCCTGAAATTAAGAGGTTACGTTCTCTTCCAGAATTGCACTTTATCAGAAGCATCACAAGTGACGGTATCACAGCCGAGGCAGCAGCAGCAAGCATTGAATACCAAACGGTATGGCAAATTAGAAAGGGCAGCCAATCTCAACATAATCTTCACAGAAGCTCCTCTTCTAAGCTAGCCAAAAATTGTTAAGACACTGCTTTTCTCCGGAAATTAAAAGCTGCAGACAGAGCAACACAGGCTCAAACATCTAGACTAGACAGAAGGAAGAAAGTTTTACCCTGAGGGTGGTGACACACTGGCAGAGGTTACCCAGAGAGGTGGTAGGTGCCCCATCCCTGGAAACATTCAAGGTCAGGTTGGATGGGGCTTTGAGCAACCTGGTCTAGTCGAAGATGTCTCGGCTCATTGGGAGGCAGGGGTTGGACTAGGCAGTCTTTAAAGGTCCCTTCAAACCCAAACTATTCTATGATCTACTACACAAAACAAGGTAACATACTGCAAGTGCCCAAGGAGAAAGGTAAGGAAATAAAATCAATGTACATCTACCACAACATGCACCCCACCGCTCATAAACCAGCTCCAAATGCCAAGCTATTCATAGGTCTCATTCCCATTAGCAGGAATTATTTATCCTACCTGCACATTAGGTTGACTGTCTCTCAAACTAAGCAGTATATGGATGTTTCCCTCAAGAATCCATCAAACTGAGCACCTGAGAAACGTTGGAGTCTCTCTCTGGTCTGAAGTTCAGCATCCCACCAGGCATTGTGTGGACTTACATTCTATTCGACAGCAAAATGATCAAAAAATCCCCCAAATCCAGGAGCGCTCGCCTCATTAAAGCGCCGTACCTATTTAACTGAAATTAAGTCATACCTGGGATTTCTGCAAAGTTGGTTTCTAATGAAGCAGTGCCCTCAAGATGGGAATTTCCTCACTTAGCTGCAGTTCTGTGCAAACGAGCCTGTCCCTTCTCCTTCCCCGAAGAGACAAGCGCTCAGCACAAGTAAGCTGCCATAGTCACGCCTGGACCCGATGGTGCAAATAGTGACTCGGATTTTGGGGACTATTCACATCAATCAACGGTTTCCCTATTTCTTCCCCACTTTTCCAGTTCTTCCTCCTTTCTGCTTCCCCTTGATGTTATTCAACAAACTAGAGCTCACCCCTCTGCTTTATTTATTTTCACATCACGTGTCTCGGTGGGGCAACATAAAAACTCACCCTAAGAGTTATAAACTGTGAAGTTACTACTTGGATTAATAATTTGATGCTTGCTGAGCGCTGCTTTTAAAATCAGTACTGAAAGTTATCCCAAGCAACGAGATTTTAGAGCTCGTTGCAGGCAACAAAACCTTCACCTTGCCACCGGCAGACAGAGCCATTTACATATTACAACGCAGCAAGACAGATCCACTTTTAGTTACAGACCATGGAAGTTGTTTTCCTACTCCCTCATCTTGTTTTGCACGTAACTCTGGCAATTTAGTAAGTGATTTTGTTAGTTTTATGCCACTAGAGAAATAGAGAGTTCTCCAGGAGAGCACAGATGTGCCAGAAACGTCGAGAAAAACTCCAGTATTTCATTGTTATGGGAGAGGAGTAAGCAAAATCTTGGTTCTAGACATCTACTATCCATCAACAAACCAAAAACTGCAAGGTGACATTGTCCAAAAGCAGGAAAAAATTGCCAGATATCGCCCCAACCCCTACGGGTTGCGGAGTCAGGACCTGCAGGTTTTCCAGGGTTTGGTGAAATACGTGACAGCATCGGTCCTTTCCGATTCCTTGGGGAGGAAACCAAACTGATCCCGAGATGAAAAGAGGAAATTTCCATCCTAAAAAAAGCTGCCAAGTGCCTCCTGCAATGGCTTCGCGCCGGGGATTTTGTGCCCTTCAGCTCTCGCTTTGGTTTAGAGTTTTACCAGCAATGTGAGTTCACTGAGAGGTTAATTAGCGTCAAGATGCCACTGCCGGGGATCGTTACCGTAGATACATTAAGAATCATAATTTGGAACTTACTTTTGGCCACGCTGCAGCTTCTCAACACCGAACGGCTGGTGTATATTGTTTTAATTGCAATATAACTTTGACATTTCACCATTAAGCAGATGCAGAAAGGGTTACCGTGAGTCAACAGCTAGATGGCAACATAAGCCACAGGCAAGCGAAAAAATGCCGAGGGATTTCAAAACATCTTAAAAAAAAAAAACAAACCACAAAAAACCTCAAAAACCCCAAAACAACACTCCCTGTCTCAAAATTCCTCACAAATCCGAAAAGGGGTGAAATTTCAGCTAAGGCCTTTTGTCAGATAGACAGTTTAATTGCCTTGCTAAGACAGACAATAACTGCAGTGGGTGGATGGAGTTCGGAACAACGGCACAGCAGTAGAATTTAAAGCCCAAGATTCAGAAGACCAGACAATACGGAAGAGGATGCCTTAAGCAGACCAACTCCTCCACGTAGATGTTGGGCAATGAGACTAATGCGAGTTTTGATCGTGGAAAGGCTGAAGGTGCTGGAGCACGACCGTGCCATCGCATCTCAGTGGCTCATGGAGAGGGGAGTGTATTGTGCTCCAGCTGAGCTCACTGAAACCTCACCTTATTACCAGCAGTAGTTCAAAAATTGTATTTGTTCATCATTTTCAGACCTACAGAGCCCATAATAAATCACCTTGGCTTCACAGTTTGAACGATGCAGCTCATTAAGTCAGCAGGAATTGTGCAGCGTGCAGCGTTTCCCAACCTGCTCGTGAACAAGCCAAGCAAACGCAAAAATGCAAGTCACCGTCTAGAAAATGATGATTATCTCGAAGATCATGTTCAGAGGAAAGAGTTATCCTCTGATCAACAGAATGGTGTTTATCCTTAGGGCTCCCGAGACCACAGGCAAGTTCATCTGCATGCTCTCTGTGCTACTTTTGGAAAGATAAATGTCATTTTGGTGTCTGTTGTTAATATTTTGGTCTATGCCATCTACTACTCATATCAGGCAACAAAGGTAGGGAAGGGTCTGGAGGGGAAGGCGTGTGAGGAGAGGCTGAAGGCCCTGGGCTGGTTCAGCCTGGAGAAGAGGAGGCTGAGGGCAGAGCTCCTGGGGCCTACAGCTTCCTCCCAAGGGGGAGCCAAGGGGCAGGCGCTGATCTCCTCCCTCTGGGGCCCAGCGACAGAACCCCAGGGAACGGCCTGGAGCTGCCCCAGGGGAGGGTTAGGGTGGGGATCAGGAGAAGGTTCTTCCCCCAGAGGGGGGTGGGGCCCTGGCACAGGCTCCCCAGGGCAGTGGTCACCGCCCCAAGCTGGGCTGAGTTCAGGCCAACGCTCTCAGTCAGCTGCTGTGATGGGACTGGTTCATTGTGGGGCCAGGAGTTGGACTAGATGGTCCTTATGGGTCCCTTCCAGCTTGGGATAGTCTATGATTCTGTGATCTCTTTAGGTGGGATTCACAAGACGCCTAGGTTATAAACACTGTCACTAGGCTTGTAATGGCTCTGTAGATCCAAAGGACCCAGACTCTAATTCCATTAGAGGGATTAAAGCGAAGCAAGAAAACCTCACACAAAACAAATCCTTTGACTGCCAGCAAGAAAAGTGAAATGTTTCAGCTGAAGAGTTTGTAAGAGCTTGAGCAAAATATCCTGGGTTTGAGGTCCACAGCGAGACGAGATTACAGAGGAATTAAGTAGCACTAAAGGTGATTTTCTTTCCAAAAGTCATACTCAAACCCAGAAATACTTTGAACTAACGTGTCATCCTCTGTGAGCACCACGGAAGATTTAAGACGGCCAAAGTAAACCAGTAGAATTAGAGAGCTTTCAAACCAAAATAACCGTTTCCTTCCAAAACCCTTCTCTCGGAGACACAGCAGCAACCCAAGCAGAAAGAGAGAAGTCAGAAATCACGGAAAAAGTCTGAAATAGCCTGAACGGTCAGCACCTAACAAAGCTTCCCCTAAATGTTGCACACACTCGGGACTTAATGCTCCTTTGGTGCACAATCTTCAGACCTACAGCCCTTTGTTCGTTGAGGCCCTGCTAAAACATTTCTCAAAGCCAAAGGATTTTGTGTTCTCTACTGCCTTCTACTTTGGTAAGCAATAATTCCCAAGTAGTACAACGTAGAGGAAAATATTTACCTGTCAAACCAGATGATCCTGAGAAGCCAGAATAAAATTAGGGGACAGTACTGCGTCCAGCTCTGGAGTCTTCCATACAGGAAAGACATGGAGTTGCTGGAGCAAGTCCAGAGGAGGCCACAAAGATGATCCAAGGGCTGGAGCACCTCTGCTATGAGGACAGGCTGAGGGAGTTGGCCTTGTTCAGCCTGGAGAAGAGAAGGCTCCGGGGAGACCTAAAGGGGACCTACAGGAAAGCTGGTGAGGGGCTGGTTATTAGGGCTTGTAGTGACAGAACAAAGGGGAATGGGGTTAAACTAAAAGAGGGGGGATTTAGGTTGGACATTAGGAAGAAATTCTTTACTGTGAGGGTGGGGGGGCCCTGGTACAGGGTGCCCCGAGAAGCTGTGGCTGCCCCTGGACCCCTGGCAGTGATCAAGGCCAGGTTGGATGGGGCTTTGGGCAGCCTGGGCTGGCGGGTGGTGTCCCTGCCCATGGCAGGGACATTGGAACAAGATGATCTTTGAGATCCCTTCCAACCCAAACCATTCTATGGTTCTACGGCAGCTAAAGAAATAAGAATCCAAACTTTGAGTATTAGGAATCTGTGTCTTTCACAGCTAGCAGGTTTCTTGAGGGTCTCTTAATGTTTTCTGGCTGCGACCTCTAGAAACTTGCCCTGAGATTAATTAGACAGAGATCTGCAACTGTAGGACTGTTTAGATGCTCGAGTCCTGCATGTGGCACGGGTATTTATTCCCTTTCCTTGCTCAGATGAAAAAATGTCCAGGTTAATCTTCTGCGCTGCAATAACCTTCTTTTATCTACAGCGCCTGTCTCTTCCGTGCCTTTTATGCACACGCAAGCAGAACCTCGCGGCGCTATCAAAATAAGTAATAATAGCGAGGCTTGTTAAGGGAGCGAGTTGTACTAAATTAGTCTGAAGGCTCGTGCCTCGATGAGGAAAAATAAAGTCGCTGTGATTTGAAGATCAAGATCAGTCCTTTTCATCACATCTTTACACTCTCAAATTCAGCTCTCTGAAAACCAGGGGCTATTTCACCAAGTACTCTGTCTTAACAGAGAAAAACCTTTGCTTGAAGTTTTCATGGATGGAACAGTTTATCTTCTGAATTGTTTCTGGCAGAGAACCCATTCCTGGTGTTATGCCCAGTACAAACAGAACAATAGACAAACAAAACCCCAACAGGAATTGAAGGATCTGCACACTTAGACTTAATAAATGGTTGCACTGCTTCAGTAAATCTAGGTTATTGCTGTAGTTCTAATTGTACTGCATATCTCCTAAACATCATTTATCTTCTAAGAGCGTCCTCACCAAAAAAAAAAAAAAGAAGCCGCATATGGCACAATAATGATTAAAAAATCTCCCTGTGGTTAAGAGTCAGATGAGATGACAGGTCAGGCCTAACAAAGCTCAACTCTGCAAGCCATTTAAAAAGATTTAAAAATGTATTTTAAAAGCCTGGGGAGGAGCATTCATCTGAAATGAAATGCAAAAGCAACTGCAACCACCACCTAATTACCTGCAGGCTTCGCAAAAACAAGACAAGAAGTTGTCCAGTCTCATGATCCCTGGTGGACCCTAGTTTAAGGTTGACCCACCTAAAAACTCCAACGTGAAGCCGTTCAAGACATCGTTTGCAATAGACTCTTCTCTGCGGTGAGGTCAGGTGGTTTACCTGCAACACGGATCGCTATCAAGCCTCCAAAAATGCAGAAGCCGCACATCGTCTAGGAAAGAGGTACCGACGCAGCTTTGCTCCTTCTGGGTAGGGTTTTACTCAGAGCGTGGACCCAAAGCTGGATCTCAATGTCATGCAAGCCACGTTTTTCTTGCAATGACAAAGAAATCGCCCCTCTGTTGTGCAACGCTTACGCGTGAAAGGGTGGTCCGGCCTTGGAACAGGTTGCCCAAGGAGGTGGTGGAGTCCCCGTCCCTGGGGGTGTTTAAGGAAAGGTTGGATGGGGTACTTATGGACATGGTTTGGTGGGGAATAGGTGGTGGGGGGACGGTTGGACTCGATGATCCTGGAGGTCTCTTCCAACCTCAATGATTCTATGACTCAGTCCTCAGTTCCGAGAGTGTCAAATATCAAATATCATCCTGCCAAGGGCAAGATGAATTATCTAAATACTATAATGGATTAATGATCCTGGAAGCAGAGGGTAGTTCAAAGGCCAAAGGTGGACAGATAGACACCATCTCATCATTCTGTTTAGAGAAGCATCCGAGTCACGTCTTTGACCGAGCCAAAGAAAATGTGCACTAAGCGGAGAGGTCACGGTTTGCAATTTGCGGTGTATAATTACCACAGCAAGGACACGAGCGCACGAGGAGAGCAAAGCAGCAATCCTGGAGTGCACGGAGGGTGCCACAGCTGAAGGATGCTCACGGAATGGGAAGAGAGAGGCACGATGCTGTAGGGCAGTGTATGCTGAGCGAGTGTAGCAAACCCACACCAGAGCGCTCAGCACATAACCCGCGCCGAGTGGGTGAGCCCACGCCACAGGTAGCTCTGCCAGAAATCCCTGGGGGCTGTTCTGCTATTTTTCTGTAGCTCAAAATGACCCCTCAGCTCACAGCCAGGTGCTAATTTGGGATCGGGAGTGCTGCTTTCACACGTGAAAAGCACTATCCAGGCTAAGCCTATAAAATTACAGTGGAGAGGACTCATTAAGGGTCCTTTAGCAGGTTTTCCTGCTCTCACACAGATGATTATATCACCTTGAGAAGTGTTAATGAAACTCTTGAAGTAAAATCCTTCTGGTCTCCCAGACAGGTAGAGCTAAATCCTTTCTCTCTCTTGTTTAAGGACACGCCAGTTCACCAAACAACCTCTAACAATGATGAATGAAGTCCTTGACCATCAGTCTCTGCCCCATGGTATCCGATGAAGCCTGCGCTGGGGTAGCAAGGTAAAAACCAAGGGTCTCTTCCAAGCCCACGTGCCTGTGACAAGTGCTACCCACTGAGGTTGAACAGGCTGTCTCAAAACGGAGATGTTTTGATAAACATCATAAATCTGGCAGGCTCGCGAGCTGCTTCTGAATAAACACGATGACAAACCGGTGCATCATCTGGCCGTCTCTCAACACATCACTGTAGAGCATCACGGTTTATCCTTGCTCTGCAGACCCCACCCCCCAAAAAAAAACCCCAACACAACCAACTCTGAAGTGGTTTAAGCCCAGCAGAAAATGAATCAGAAGACAATTCAAGGGCTGCCAAGTGTACTAGATGTTCACCAAGGTAATCACAGCATCCCTCCACGTGAAATGGAGAAGAAGAGTTCTGGGGCACAGGAAAAGTCGCTGCATTTTAAGGAGGAAAGAAATTGAGAAGAAAAAAAAAAAGGGATACCTATGAAAGCGAATACCTCCTTCATGACATTCCTTCTGGAGCCTGCTAGGAGATATTGTTCCAGCCAGAAGGACAACCTAGAAGATCCTCTGAGTCTGAATTCCCAGCAAACCCACTGAAGGCATCTTCAGCAATTCTGTCCCCATTCAGTCCCAAAACATTTCCTCATCTTACTTCACCACCTGTGTGGGTGAGTAACGTCCCCTTATTGAATAATAATACGGTTTCTAGCACACAGAACAAATACTTTTTTCTATTTACTTCCCCCCCTCTCCCCCACCAAGGCTGGATTTTAGATTATTACGCTGAATATTTTGTTTATAAATTTCACATTTTTGTGATGTAGGGAAACGTGGAACGTGAATTAAATGCCCGTCAGGAAGCACAATCCAGAAAGAAAGTAAAAAAAAAAAAATCAACGCAAAAGACAAAAAGCTGCTGGGGAACGACTGCTCAGTTTGTAACTCCCAGCAGTGGTTCACTTTCCATTCTGAAAAAGGAAAGGGAAGAGAACACCATGCAGAGGTGGCATAATCCAAACCACACTGCCTGTACAAGAACACAAGTTATTTAATCTGAATTACATTCCTAGCAGATTATTTAAACTGCACTCAGTCCTCGTGTGACCGCTTTTAATCCCAATTTATATGGCTGCAAATCAGGATTAGCTGACTCCACTCATCTACAGTGACTGAATGCATTTTAATTCTCAACAAAACCATCTACTTGGGGATTTATTTTGCTTTAACTCCCTCAAAGTTAAAGCCAATTAGTTAATGCCACAAAGCTGCTGGCTTAAGAAGAAGAAAAAAAATCGTATGACCAAGGAAAATAACTAACAGGTATGGGAATCGCTGAGATTTGTCTGTCTGAAAGCAGACGTCATAAAGAAGGACAAGTTCACATCAAAAGAAGCCGCTCTGCCTTATCACCTCTGCTTTGCATACGCCACTTGTGTCAAAGTTACCAATATAGCCCAAATTCCTGGAAAATTAACCCAGTTGAGATCTTTACTCCCATCTGCCCCATTAAAATCCCAATCATTTCCATGCTCCTATCCCTGCATGCAAATCGACTCAATCCAGTCATTCCCAAAACATCAGAGAACACTCTGAAAAATTCTGTTGTGTTTCAAAAAGGGACTGAGCACACCTAGAGAAAACTCCTAGAAAATATATCAAGAGTAAGAAAAAAAGGAGACATGTCTCAAGCCAGCTACGCTGGCTAGCATTGTCATTTAGCCCACGAGCAAGAAAGTCTAGGAGAGGTGACACGCACCTGCTGGAGACCACACAACCTCTGACTTGGCCATCCTGGTGTTGGACGGCTCTTCTGCAGAGCCATTGCACCGGCAGGACAGCAGCCAGGAAAGCTGGCTCAGACATTTACAGAGATGAAAGCTGCCCTCTTGCTCTGTGCATCTCAACGGAAGACCATGAAGGAGGTGACATCCCAAACTCAATGACCAGGCTCATGGAGAACCACCAGTCATACAAGTCGCTTACCAGCCTTGGGATGTTCTCATTGCCCAGGTTCCAGCTCCACCTTCCCTAAAGTGTTTTGGGGAGTCCTGACAGTCCTTATGCATCCTTTATTTTAAAACCTTTCCTATGAGGACAAGCTGAGTTGAGTGTGTTCAGCCTGGAGAAGAGAAGGCTCCAAGGAGACCTTACTGTGGGCTTTCAATATTTAAAGGGGGCTTCTGAGAAAGATGGGACAGACTTTTTAGCAGGGCCTATAGCGATAGGACAAGGTGTCATGGTTTTAAACTGAAAGAGGGGAGGTTCAGACCAGGGACAAGGAAGAAGTGGTGAGACACTGGCACAGGTTGCCCAGAGAGGTGGTAGATGCCCCATCCCTTGAAACATTCAAGGTCAGGTTGGATGGCGTCTCTGTTGAAGATGTCCCTCCTCACTGCAGGGGTGGTTGGACTAGATGACCTTTAAACATCTCTTTTCAACCCAAACTATTCTATGATTGTATAAAAACCTCCTCTGAGGCAAGGTTTTGCATCATCGGGATGCAAGTCATCCTCCGAGCCACCTCTCCTTTGGCACCATCCTCTTCTGGGAGCTGCCAAGTATTGCACTCCCGCTACCTGAATGAGCTGACAGGTATGAGGCAACTATGCAATTACCATCAATTACTTTAACTCTTTCCTTTGGCTTTTCCAGGGAATTGAAGACATGTTTTTACTCTACGCTTATCATAGTAATATATCAAATACTCGCAGGACGCGCGTTTCGCTCTACCACGGAAAGGCATCGTGTTTTGTTCTCTCTCCTACAAGAGAGCGCGCTTGCAAACAAAATCCAGCTTGTGTCAAGCTTCGTTAGTCTCTGCAACTAATTAAAGTCTCTTTGGGTCCCAGCTAGTGATTTATTTCCCCCCCTGCACCTTAGAATTCATCCTGCTTCAGTGGTTAATAAACACCACAGCAGAAGAACCCTAGTGCTGGATTTTTGTTCAGCAGCAATAACTACACAAACGTCATTAGAAAACGTACTGGAAAGGGGAAAAAATACGTGAGGGGGGAATTTTAGAGGGGGGAAAAAAAATAGGAGAAAAAATTATTCCCTCAAATTCCCTCACACGTTTTACTGAGGGCTGCAGATGCAAACTAGAACCATCCAGCATAAACATATATTCTGCAAGCTTTGAATATTAATACAATAAACATGTAAAAAACCCTTGCTTTGACAGTCTCTTTTTTTCAGGAGGATTTGATAAATTGGTGTTTTATAGGCGCAATTTAAAAGGTTCATTTTAACACCGTCGTCTAAAAGGCAGCAACTATTGTATTACGTGGCAGTCACTGGTGAATCAGCTTTTGTAAAAACCTTTGCAAACAGCTGAAAAGAAAGAAAATGAGATAGAGAAATAATGACTGTTATATAGGCAAGAAAGCAACCTTAAAAGACGCAGCGTATATCAGGAAAGGCATTGCCATCCTCTTGTTAAATTCAAATGTGCTTTGAGATGCAGAAAAGTCGTGTGTTTTTTTCCCCAAAAAGCACCCAGACAAAGGCAAATAGCTCCTGATCGAGTCTATGCCACAGAGAAAATGTAAATGTAAAAGCAGACCTGAAAGTCTGGGCACGATCTGATCTCTCAGAGCATTTTAGGGGAGGATTATATTCCAGTGAGTAAAAAGGAATGAAGACCGTGACACTGAGATTTACCGTAGTAGAGCAGAAGCTTCTTGATACCCCAGGGTTGCTGCGTCCGACTGAATTAGCTGCATTTCAACACCCAGAATCCTCTTGAACTCACCTTATTCTCAAAGGGACGATCGTCCCCAGACTTGGTAAGACTTGTACCAAGCCCCCCCTTCCCCTCCCCAAAAAAAAACCAGAAAAGAGAACAACCGTGCTGCTTTTCCAGTGGGTTAGGACTTGTGGGAAGCTTCTTCTGTGGCACTTGTAGGGCTGTACAACAACAAAGTATGGTGCCCATCAAATTTATTTGGTCCTAGCCTTGTTGCTTTAGTCTTTCTTTATGCTCCTTGTTAATTAATTGTTAAACCTGTTTTTCCACTAAGTGTCCATAGCCCTTACTGGATGCCAGTCGCTGCCTTTGAGAAGCAATGCAGCATCTTCCACTTTTCCCCGTCTTTCAGGAGATCTTGTAGCAAACCCAAAGAGCTGAAGCGGCTTTCCCACAGCCACTGGAAACCCAAGGGAGCAGCGAACCACGTAGAGGCTTCCCCAAGCCCTGAGCCCACCAGACCAGGTGAAGAGAAGTCATCTCCAAGCCCACATAAAATCAAAGAATGGTTTGGGTTGGAAGGGACCTCAAAGCCCATCTAGTTCCAACCCCCTGCCATGGGCAGGGACACCCCCACCAGCCCAGGCTGCCCAAAGCCCCATCCAACCTGGCCTTGAGCTCTTCCAGGAATGAGGCCTCCACAGCTTCTCTGGGCAACCTGTCCCAGTGCTTCACCACCCTCAGAGTCTCCACCGCTGGTGCTCACAGATGCCTGGTTGGCTCCAAATCGCTGTGAATGAATTCCTCCTACATGAGTTTTGCCCGAAGACAATCAATCCCAGAGAGCAAATCTGATTTCTGCCTAATTAATAGACTCTGTAACCCATCACTCATGGCGCCTATGGGCTGTCTGAATTCCGTAGATGCAGAATGACCTGAAGGCATCTCTCCAATTCCATGGCTGGAGGCTGAGAACATTTAAGTGCATTTTGATAAACACTCTGGCCTGTTCCCCAGGTGCTGACACTTCTGGGCTTAATAGCGTTATCACCTTAATAGGGTTTGGATTTATTTCTCAGAGTCTCAGAAGATGGGGAAAGAGACGTGCATCAGCAGCTCACAACCTGCCAGTCCAGATAAACCTCTCCTGTTCCTCCTACCAAACATGGAAATTAGTTTTCAAAGCATTTCTGCGACACGCCAGAAAGCCCCGCTATCCTCCAGAATGCGATGTAGGATTGACACCCAGTGTTTTCCAGGGGAGGGGTAAATTCCTTCTGAAAATACTACGCTATCAAGCGTATTCTCACTGGAGATGTCCTTGCAGACCCCAGGGACAGGGGAAATTTCCGGCTAAACGTGCACAAACCCATCCATCTGGTAAGCACAAATCAGCAACAAGACCACAGCTCTCATCAGGAAAACATATATTCATATAAAACAAATTATTTTCCCAGCTACGTACTGTGTAACCACAGGAAAAGCCACTTTAACTATCCACATCTCCATCTGCCCTTCTCCACACCACCCACACAAGCTATTTGCATATTTATGGCATATTTATATAGCACACCTCAGTGGGATGCTCCATGTGCCACCAACATACGTGTCCTTTTGATCTCCAAGTCTACACCTCCCTTGTGTGCAATACCAGACCCACACACACACACCACCTCCTCCTGCAAAAAAAGCCACGGCGAAGACAGAATAAATATTACCGGGCTTCCTCTAGAGTGCAAAATATTGAGTGTATCTAGTTCTAAACTGACCATGGCTGCTGATGCCCGTTATTTCCTCCCATGGTGTGCTGTCAGGCCATACAATCTGTTAGTGGTATATTTAATTGAGTCTCTGACTGCGAGGTCCAAGAGCTGCTTACCTTTCAATATCTCATTTCGCTGAGAAAACAGAACGTCATGATGTTTCATGTGCTATAGCCATTTTCATGGACAGCAGAATAAACGGGCAAAATCGTTTAAAGATCATGCTCTGCTTCCATTGAATGGTATGAAGGCAGCCACAAGAACATCCCCTGGAAATTTAGCATCATCCCCTTCGTTTAACCTTGTGGCAGCAACAGAGGTCATTCCCATTTGCCTTCGAACACTCCCAGTCTACCATTGCTACTGGTTTGACCCACGCAGTTGCCCTGGTACATCCCTGAACGGCGCCAGGCAGCAAAGCACGGATGGTCCAAGGTCTCCAGATGAATGAATGAAGCTTTGAAGATCCACTTCGACACTCTGTAGGTGACATTATGTTCTTCTAGCACCACAGCAAGTGTAGAAGCCACTCAGGTCCCAAACAAGTTTGCTGCAGGTGGATATATAAGATCTTGCAATCTCACATAGTCACTGCCCAGGGACCATCACGCCCAACGACTTCAACATCTTCCCTCTCCTCCTCCCACCACCTCAGAAACAACAGACCAAATAATTCCCATTCAGCCAGGACTGGCCAGAGCACAGAGACTTTCCAAAGAACACGACAACATCCAAGCAGCGTTATTTCCTTGCAAATTGGGGTAGGAAGTGGAAACAGGATCTCCTGCGAGACCTCACATGAGCAGAGGCAGGGGATGCTTCTTCATCAGCACAGCTCCAGCATCCCCAGAAGCAACCAGCTGAGCACAGGATTAGAGAAGTCCAAACGGTCTCTGAGCAAGCTGAGAAACATCTACTCCAGGCACAGAGCCGCTCATGCTGTAATTCACTGACGTGCAGCTGCATTAGCACAGCTCTGCACCCAAGGTTAATTATTTCTGGCTCCGTCAGGGCTGATTCACCTCCACCGGCATGCTGACACAGCTGAACTTGCCTTCAGAAATAATTCTGAGGTTTCTGCAGCGCACTGCGTTGCACAGCAGAACCATACCTGGAGTGGCTTTATTAGTTTTGCGGAGGGTGTGAACTCTTAAAGCCAACCATAGCTCATTCCTCCTTTAAAAAAAAAAGGGGAAAAAAAGATATGTGCCTGGATCTAGGCAGCTTCCAGGCCTCTCCAGGGAAAGATGCAGCCTACCGTCTGGTTGCCAGAGCTACAAGGTTAAGCAGCTTACGTAGGACAGCTGCAGATATAGCAAAAAAACCCAACCAACCGAACAACAAACCCCCAAACACTAACGAACCCCCACAATAACAAAAATAAATAAATAAATCCAAAACAACCAAAAAAATCCCACAAACCCCACCCCCATCAGAAACCAACCCGTGCACCATCACATCCTCACAAATGGGGTAGGGAAAAAAAAAAAAAAAGAGAAAGAAAAAAGGGATGCCACCCAGCCCCCCTAAAAAAAAACCCTAAACCAACCAAAACCCAACCAGAAACAAAAAAACTCCAAACAAAACCCCCAAACCCAGCAAATCAGAAGCACACCAAGGACCGGTGCGTGTTTGGTCAACAGCAAGTTGCCCATGAGCCAGCAGTGTGCCCAGGCTGCCAGGAAGGGCAACCGTGTCCTGGGGGGCACCAAGCCCGGCAT
>VWZZ01005072.1:71795-88980 GCA_013399095.1 Psophia crepitans | reverse complement strand
CCCCCAAAAAAAAACTCACCTCTCCCACGGCGAGCCTAGAGGGGCGGCGAGCCCCGCATCGCTCCGTCCGTTCCCCCGCCGTCCATGGCCGGTTGAGCTCCAGCTCCGCCGGGGAACGGCGGAGCAACCCGCACCGGCGGAGCCGGGCAGAGCCGCTGCCGCAGGGGCCGCCCCGCCCCGGCTCCGCGCAGCGGCGGCGGAGGAGGAGGAAGATGAGGAGGAGCGCCCCGCCCTACAGCCACAGCCCCGGTGCAGTGACCGGAGAGGGGAGATGCGGTGCCCACCCGCTCGGTACCGAGCGGTACCCACAGCACATCCCGTTCCCGGTGGTCCGGAGCAGCATCAGCATCCCTCAGGACCGCCCCGGTGATGGACAACCCGCTGCGAGCAGGGCGGAGCAGCTGAAGGAATTAGGGTTGCCTGTTAATTGCTTGTTAATTACAAAGCACTGGTAGGTGCAGATATTTACAAGAAAAAAAGAAAAAAAAAAAGGAAATAAAAGGCAGAAGCGGGGTTAAGCGCCTTTATTTGATACTGGTGATGGCTGGTGGGAACCACTCTCCTCTCCCAAGTAACAGGATGAGAGGTAAATAGTCTCAAGTTGCACCAGGGAAGGTTTAAACTGGTTTTTAGGACTATTTCCTTCCCCAAAAGGGTTGTGAAGTGTTAAAACAGGCTGCCCAGGGATGTGGTTGACTTCCTGGAGATCTTTAAAAGACACGCAGAGGTGGTGCTTAGGGGCATGGTGCAGTGGTGACCTGGCAGCGTCAGGTTTAGGGTTGAATTTGAGGATCTTAATGGTCTTTTTCCAAGCCAAATGATTCCATGATTCTATTCTGGCCCGGAGCTGCAGAGCATCTCAGGAGCTTCAAAGGGCCAGG
The DNA here is from genome assembly GCA_013399095.1 of Psophia crepitans. Classification (NCBI taxonomy): domain Eukaryota; kingdom Metazoa; phylum Chordata; class Aves; order Gruiformes; family Psophiidae; genus Psophia; species Psophia crepitans. Next base: position 88,099 of record VWZZ01005072.1, on the reverse strand, counting down.
CTGGTTTGGGGCTTGGCCCACACCTTGTACTGGGTCACCTTGGGCTTGGTGGAGCATTTTGGTTTGGTTTGTCTTTTATGTAACGTGAAGACCACAAATGCAGAAGTGGAATGTTGCCTGCGCGGTGGGATGCTGAGCGGACCCTCGGTGCCTGGGGTCGCTCTGGTTTTTTTGCTCAGCTGCCTTTTGTCGTGAGAAACTGCCTCCCCTTCTCACGGGTGTAAAACGGAGGAGTAGGCAGTGAAATCCATGGAAGCAAGGGGAAAAAAAATAAAATAATAATTAAAAAAACCGCCACAAAATCCTCCCCTTGCTGTGCTGGAGGAATCTTTAGTCAAAGCGACGATAAACTCTCCAAATCCTTCCTTCACCCCGTGGGATTTTTAAGTGTAATGGATGTAAAGATTGTGTTTTGAGGGGTTTTCTTTGTTTTAAGACAATACCTTGTCTGTTGATAGGGATAATGGCTTACCACAAAGCAGACTCCTCCACTGAATAACTTCATTAGAGGAATCCGAACGGATTTCAGCCTGCCCTGTGGAAGGTTTGGGGAATGAGAACTGTTGCTACATCGCTACTCTCCCGTGACTCATGCCTTGATAATACCAAGTACAAAAAAAAAATAAAATATATATATATATATCTGGAGACGTGATTCATGCTCCTGAGGAGGCCAGAATAGGGCAGACTATAATATTTACAGTGAGTAGCATCTTCCCCTTCGTGATGAGCGGTAGCTGTGTGCTTGCGCGTCAACGTTTTTCCGCGTAGAGATGCTAATGACTCTAATCTGTGTATGCATGATGTTAATAATCGCATGGGGAGTGCAGCTTCGGGCTGGGATGAGAAGTCCCCAGGCATGCAGAGAAGAAAACTGGGTCTGAGGCTTCTTCTGTTTGGAGAATACTTGTTGTACCTGATTAAATTGTGGCTGCAAGTCGTTTTCTAGTTTCCGTATTGAATATTCCAGGATGTAGAGCAGGAAGGGGCTCGTGCCTCCATCTCCCCCTTCCAGCAGGGACCTTCCACAGATCATCTCCATCTGGTGTTTTACAGTGGGTTTTAGGCCACTTTATGGGTTCTGGCAGCAGTTCTCTAATAACTTCCGAAGTTTTTGGAAAGAATTTGTCAGAGGCGAGGTGAGGATACAACAGGTGGGTCAAGAAGTTGAAGTTTCTGGGTTTCGTTTTCCATCCAGTAAGAGACCTCTGGGTTAGGAGACTTCTGTAGCCTCTCCACGGCAAATCTGGGACTAGAGATTCTTGTTTGCCATTAATATATGACTTTAAACACAGGGATTGGGCAACAACAGCTTGGTTGTGACCAGGCGCCTTGGTTGTCCTTACTTTTTAAGTACCTTGCTCTAGTTTTTAATATATTTTTTTTTTAATTACATTAGCAGCATATCTGCCATGTTGGGGCATCATTAGGAGTAACTGCTGTGGAGGACCCGGTGTGTAATTAACACCAGAGCAATTTCCATTGGTTCAGTCGCTCTCCGCCGGAGCTGACAAACTAAATGTGGTCAGCTGGGGTAACAAATACAAACACCAGAGAAAATGAGCGTACTACCTGCTAAGCAGCAGCAAAAAGAATTAATTTCTCTGGAGGGTGGAGAAGAGAAGTTGATAAGGGGGTGGGACTGGGTTTTGACCCTTTGGAGCTGCTCTTGGTGCAGCAGAAAGGAAAGAAGGGCCAAGGCAGGCAGAGTTTGGTAATCTCTCTCTCCAGGGCAGAACCTCCTGGTATTTTTGTTTTGACAGGACAAGAGGGAATGGCCTCAAGTTGCATCAGAGCAGGTTGAGGTTGGATATTAGGAAAAACTTCTTCACAGAAAGAGTAGTGAGGTGTTGGAACAGACTGCCCAGAGAGGTGGTTGAATTGCCATCTCTGGAGACATTAAAAAAACTTGTAGACGTGGCACTCCAGGACATGGTCTACTAGGCATGGTGGTGTTAGGCTGACAGTTGGACTTGATGATCTCAGAGGTCCTTTCCAACCTTGAGGATTCCATGATTCTGTGATGAAGGGGTCAGTGCCACAGACTGAAATTCAGATTATGCTGGCAAGTGTGGAAGTGAAGACTTGAGGCATAACTAGGAAGCGCTGGGGGGAAGGCAAAATTATTTGGACCCTATGACTTTTCTTCCTGACCTGTTTTGGAAGCTGAGGGTCTCCAGTGTGTTTAGGGCTGATTCGTGTGGTCCTTGTTCATGCCCCCTGTGCTTTGTTGGGTGAGGGGCAGCACGAGATGATGACTACCCGGCTTCGTGCTTCCCAGCAGAAACCCTTGGGAGGTGTTTTGAGCTTCCTGGCATTGCAATACCCACAATTAGCTCCGGTCCTGTCCTTTGCCCTGCAGAAGCAGCTCCTAATTCTCGTAGCTCTTATACTGAAACAATATTTTGGAGAGAAATCGAGGTCAGTTTTGCTGGAAAACCAGACTTTTTTGACCTGTAGATGCATTGACACGCACGACCTGAGCGTGCATCGTTAAATGCTGCGTGGAGACAAAATGCTGTGGAAAAGCAGTTACTTTCCAGTAAGAAAATTAAGAATTCCACAGCATATTACATTCCACGTGTGGACGTACGAGCTTGTGTGATCCTACGTTGCTCTTTACAGGGGGCACGTGCCAGAAGAGGCTTGGTTTTACACTGATGCCAAAGCTGACAAGGGGGGGTGAGAGAGGGGAATTGTATTTTCCACCCCCAAAACAACAAGAAAAAGTTTGCTGGCATGTGCCTTTGATGGCACATTCCCTTATTCAGAGGGGTTTATTGCAGAAGCGATAATATTTTGCCTTTTATGGATGCTCATTTTCCTTGGGAAAACAGCTGGGAGTGAAAAAAAAAAATCAAACAACCCAAAAGGATGCACAGGATGAGGAAAACCCCCATCACTACAGGACAGACCTGAGCAGGACTGGGATGTATGTCAGCTGTCGTGCCGGAGAATAAGGAGAAATGCAAAAAAAGGGGCTACAAGAAGATGAATGGTCACGTGAGGATGGTCATGGGCCACTTGCTGTTATTTCCATCCACGGGAAATTATTTCCATCCACAGAAATAACCGTTTGTGCTCACTTCGTACGCAGAGGTGGTACTACGCCGTATGGACTGGCCGAACTGCAGCTTCCTCCAGCAAGTGCAGCTAAAAAGCTTTTCTGGGTCTGTTGTGTCCTTTGCATGGGGCTGAATGTTGAGGTCTTCCTACATCACAATTTCTCTCTCTAGTCCTTGTCTTTAAGATCACAAGATGCCTGATGATGGCATTGGCGACAGCTCTACATTCTTGACCTCTTTCCTGCTCCTGCCAAGCTAACACCGGGAGGTTTGTGGTCACATCAGATGTTGCTTTCAGATGCTAAAGCTAGATGAAGGGCCCGTGTTATTGTTGTGTGCAGAGAAGTCTCTGAAAACCTAAGGGTGTATCCTGTGCTGCCATATGGATAGCACACCACCACTTCTTGGGGCAGATCTGATGCGTGTGATGTCCTCGGTTACAGGAATGGAAACTTCAGCTGGTTTTGCAGTCATGTGAGCTGGCGGTGACCAGTCTCTCTCCAGCTCATGGCTGCATTTAGCTCATCCTGATGTGAGGCTGTTTCATTTGGAGGTACTGGGTGATGATGGATCCACGCTGCGGATGAAAGCTGGGCCAGAGAGCTGCTGAGACATGTTGCTGAGTTGCCCTGGGACCAACCTATGTGTCCCATGGAGTATGGAATCAGCACAGTCAATGTAAGTCTGGTGCATGCTGTTCTAGGAGGATGTAGGAGCTCGGTGTAGAGCTAGTCTCCAAAACTGGGGTGCATGACCCTGATGTACCTTCAGATTCAGCTCTACGCTGGTGCTATGATGAATTGTAGAGGTGGCACTTGGGGACATGGTTCAGTAGGCACAGTGGCGTTGGGTGGACGGTTGGACTCGGTGATCTCAGAGGTCTTTTCCAACCTTAAAGACCCTATGGATGGTTTCTATCCATCGTGAATCTGTGCTGGAAGAGAGCTGCAGCATCAGCAATAAATCAGCTCGAATGCAGTCGTGGAGATAAACACATCCCACGTATTTACGAATGCCTTGGAGAACGTGGTTTATCAGAACAATTTGAGTTTTGGCTTCTTTAGTGTGTGCAGCAAGCGCCTGTCCTGTTTGGGGTCTGTTGACTCAAAGAGCTGATCTCCAAATTAGGATATTTCTAGCGTGACGTAGAAATTGCACGGCGAGAGAGGGCATCCCCTAATGTGATTCCTGGAATAATACGGGAAGGTGTGATGTTCTTACCGCGAGGTGCTTGCGATTGCCTTTACCAGCCCTGCCAAGTGCTCGCTGGGAACGTCGGCAGCGATGGCTGTTTGGCTGCGGCATAACCGCATGAATCCGGAGATGAAAGCGAGCGCGTGTCGAATCGGAGGCCTTGGCAGCAGGCAGCGCAAACATCTGTGGGATAAGCCTCCAGGTAGGAAAAATGCCAAGGGAAGAAAACAGAAGCAACTCCTAGACACAATGGAGCACGGATGTAAAAATATAGCTTATGAATTGCACCGACAAATTGCTCTCCAAGTATGGTTTATAGCTCCTGGTTAGAATTTTTTTAATTTTCTTTTTTTTTTTTTTTAAATTTAATTTTGTTTTTAGAAATCTTTGATTACTACAGGTTGAGGAGCAATCCTTCCCATCTAATGCTGCTGATCTCTCTTGCGAAACACACAGCCAGCCTCTCCGTTGACTCTCAACCAGCTTTTTGTGGCGCTGGGTTGACTTTGAAGCTGGAGATGGCAAAGTTCAACAGCAGCTTCGAGGTGCTCCGGTTGCTTTTGGAGTCAGGCTTTGCCCCTTGCATCGCTTGTCCGTGGTTATTTCAGCCCAGCTGACCTGTTTTGGAACCGGTGTAGCCAGGATTTGGTTTTACAGATGCTGGCAGCGCCGCCAGCTATTTCCCCTCTCCAGTTGTGTGTTGTCCTAGAACAAGATGAAGAAAACACGTATCTGTTAACGTCCGTAGGCTGCCGGCATTTGAGATTGGGGAGAACCATATTGCTTAGAGCTGCGATCTGAATTTATTTGCATCACTGATGACTTCAAAATTAGAAGCGGTTATTGGCGTCTGGCTTTCTGCAGGGGAGCAGAGACTGCAGAATTGCAACTGTGATTCCTGGAGAACGGATTCGGGGCTCACCGTCTGCGGAGAAGGTGGGGTTGGGGTTTGGTTTTTTTTGCTGCGCAGGAGGAAGGCAGCAGAAGATTTTTTAAATGCCTCATTCGGTCCAAAATATTCCGTTGGCATCAGCGTAGGAAAGGTATCTGATATAAACTTGGTCAGCTTGGTTCTTGCCTGTGGAAAACGGCAGATGAGGCCCTTTGGTTTAATAAACAGTCCTTTGATGGAGGAACAACTAGGCAAAGTACTCTTGCCGTAACGCTCGAAACAAAATAAGACGCCCCGCTGTACAGAGCTGGGGAGGGAAAAGCCCATCAGTGGTGGTGCTGCGCAAGGGAAATTTCTGCAGTCCAGAATACCTGCAATGAAAAAACAAAAAAACAGGTTGCTTGGATTTTTTTCCTTGTTTGCTGGTTTTTTTCCCTCTTTTTTTTTTTTCCCAAGGCTTTTGAGTGGGTGTAAGTGGCTTCTGTTTTTTTCTTTTTCCCAGCTGTCTCATTTCAATACCTGGTTGCATCTGACCCTCTGAAGCACAGCAGTGAAAGTACCTTCGTGCTTCCAATCCTCCAGGCTGAGCAGGATCTGGTTTGAACCCCGTTCCGCCCCTGAAATAAAGCAAAAGGGACTTGGGTGGCCGGTTTTAGGGGCGATATGCCTTCCCCTGGCTGCGTAAGGGGATATGAGCTTTCACAGCTGACTTGAGGAAGGACCGCTGGCATCTCGCCGCTTCTTCTGATGCCTGTCTAGTCTGAACAGCCAGGTCTGAATAACAGGTTCAGCTCATCCCCTCGGCGCCCACTCTCCATCAAGCATGAACTGTCACTGTGATAACCAATTGTCTAGTAACTCTCTGAAGCTCGGGAAAGAAGAGTTAGCGAGTCTTTTCAGTGAAATACTGTATTTCAGCACTTGTTGCCATGCCTTCAGGGCTGTCTCCTTGAGCTAATAACAGACTGAGAGTGGCTTTTTGGAAATGCATTGTGACACCTCCTTCTAGAGATGGCTGGATATCATATCTGCGTTCCTGCACGCTGTGAATCATCGCGGATCAGAGCGCCGTTCTCTGCTTAGGCTCCGGCAGCTTTTAAATGTTACAGGGTTACGTGCCAGAGCGAGAGTCTGAGGGTTTTTTCTGAAGCCTGAGCACGCACCCAGTCTTGTCATCTGCCCCTCATCTTGGTTTGTTTTGTTTGTGGTTAATCCTTACCTCAAGACCTGGGATCTTTACGCTATGTCACCAAGGCAGAATGGTGTTGGGCGAATCTGTTGCCAAGCCTTCCTTACTCCTCCTCTTCGTTTGGTTGCTCTTTATGAATGTGAGGAGGTCAAGAAATACCTTTTGCTCGTCTTGAGTGTCCCCTTTCCGACTGCAGCCGCATCTGCTGGCCTCAGTAAAGCCTCTCTGCTCTCAAACCGGGGGACTTCTCTGCCAACCCTGATGTTGTATTTCCTCCTGGGAGAAGGCAGGGGTTGGTGTGGGGCTGGTTCAAGGTTTGACTTCCACGCTAAGTGAGGGATGTCTTTGCTTTTAGAAATGTTGGCTGTTTTTATCTCAGTCTAATAATCCAATTGCTCTGTTGGTCTAGAGGAGCCTTTTCTGTAGCCGGTGATTTTTCTTCATTGCTGTTTTCCAAGAAGACATTAGAAAAGGTTCTCTCTATATTGGAGGAAATAACCAGGAGACCATTGAAACAATCATGAAAGATGACATTGTTCCTTCTGTGGAGGATCTTGGGTTATTTTGCAACAAACTACTGAAGCCTTGCTGCCAGGGCTGAGGTCAGTATTATCTGCTTTGAGAAGTAAATGTTAGCAGAGAACGCCTTCCCTTCTTCACCACCTCTCGAGACTGTTCTTTTCCTCTCCAATGACTCATTCCAAGTTGGAAGTGACTTTTGATGTGGACTTGTCTCCAGACCCGGCCCAATGACCGCTTCGAGTTTCCAGTCAACTCTGAGGGTCCCAAAGAGCTGCTGAAGCAACGCCTTCCTGAAATGATGCTAACCCCTTGGCTTGCACTGTGGTGTTTTCTTCCAAAAGACTCCTCTACTTTTTGGCATCACTGCCAGAGGCCTCCTCAGCAAACGGAATAGCTAACAGGAGCAGAGAAGTTTGCTCCAGGTTAGGAATATGGCTGGGTAGGCACAAACACTCCTTGGGAGGCAACTTTTGTGTCTAAGAACTGGACCCTGTTCCGCTAAAGGGGAGTCTGTAAGAGTGGTGCTGCAAGGTCATTAAGGCAGTCCAACCACTTTAGATACTTGCCCCCCCCCCCCAACTGTTCATGTTGTTCCAACCTTCTCCGTAGTCCTTGCTTTGCTGCTAACACTCTCTCCAACCTGTTTCACCTTATATCGATGGTCTTTTAAAATTTTTTTTAATTATCTCTCTTTTTCTTCTTCGTTTCTCTCATATTGAGATTTCTTACATACTTTCCATTCTTCTGGTTTGAACCTGGTATTTTTCTATTGCGTTTTTCGACAGTTTGCCGTAGAAGGTTATCGCAAGAAAAATACCAGAAGTCATCTTAGACTTTAAAAAAAAAAAAAAAAATAATAAGAAAAATTTCAACTTTCAAGACGACACAAGTCAATGCCGTCCTGCTGCACGCAGCCTCTGCTCGGCGCGCGGGGGCTGCATTGCGGACTTCAGCGTATATTTGCCTCAATAGGGGCTGTCCCTTTGTGAAGTGCCATACGCATACCACATTGCAGTTGGTTACCATGTCAACCTCTGAATGATCCTTTTTTTTTTTTTTCCCCCTTTTTTCTCTCTTTTTTTATTGAAAGGAGAGAAGGTAGGTACATGAAGTCCATTGATCTCGCTTGCCACCACTCTTTTATTGCACTGAACCTGCTTCTTCCTGGGGATGCTCAGATGTTAATGGAGGTTTGCTTCTAAATCCAACCTTTGAGTTTTATTTCTTCTCTGCTGTGTTGCTTCATAGGGAACTGCAGGATTCACCAGAAGGGAAAGCAATACCATATGAAGACCAAATTGGCAAAATCTCTGTATGCTTGTGTGATCTTCTTTGCCTGTGCCTCTTCTAGAAAAGCTGTTGCTGGTAGTGATATAGGTAAATAGAGTTCAGTGTGGAGCCAAGGCTTTGAAAACAGTCTAATGTGGGTTAGATGACACCTGGATCGGTTTGCCAGGGATTTATGCAGAGCTGTTAGTGACAGCAGGGTCTTCTGAGAAGACCAACCGCTTTCACCCTCAAGTTGTCTCGTTGGGACGTTCAGCTTTTTCTTGTGCCTGGAAGCATTTGAACTGTGTGCCAGAAGTGCTGCAGATTATTTTTCTTGGTACTAGGTCTTGGGTGTTTCCTCTTAGAATCACAGAATGGTTTGGGTTGGAAGGGACCTCAAAGATCGTCTACTTCCAGCCCCCCTGCCATGGGCTGGGACACCCTCCACTAGACCAGGTTGCCCAAAGCCTCATCCAACCTGGCCTCTCAGTAAAGAATTTTTTTAATATCTAATCTAAATCTCCCCTCTTTTAGTTTAAACCCATTCCCCCTTGTCCTATCACTCCCTGCCCTGTAAACAGCCCCTCTCCAGCTTTCCTGTAGGCCCCTTTAGGTATTGGTAGGTGGCAATTAGGTCTCCTTGGAGCCTTCTCTTCTCCAGGTTGAACAAGCCCGACTCCCTCAGCCTGTCCTCATAGGAGAGGTGCTCCAGCCCTCGGATCAACTTTCTGGCCTCCTCTGGACTTGCTCCAGCATCTCCATGTCTTTCCTGTCCTGGGGACCCCCGAGCTGGACGCAGCACTGCAGGGGGGTTGTCGGCAGAGGCGCAGAATCCCCTCCCTCACCCTACTGACCTTTTCACTGTGGCTCTCTGCATATTGCTGGGGCATGGCAGGGGGAAGACGTGTTGAGGGAAGATCAGCCTTTGGATTTGTTCCAGAAAGCAAATTAGGTCTTAGGACTTATCTGAGTGATGTCTGAGGTAGATAAGTACCGCTGACAGCAGTGCACTGAGCTTTCAGCCTATGGTCTCCTGATCAAAACTCATTTGTAAGGTCTGGTTCGTTTGCCCGCGTCGCTTGATTACAAAGGCTTTTACCACGTAACCAGCGCCCAAGATAATGGCAAAGATGCTGAGAAGACAGGAGGAGCAGGAAGTGCATGACTTGCTTTGTTAGTGCTATTGAATTCAACCGAATTAATCATCTCCCTCCGTGTAATTTGTCAAGCGGTATGTGCAAGCACAACCAAGCGCACCGCGTTTGGCTTTTTATCGTGACCGTGTGACCCAACATAATAATATCGCAGAAGCAAAAGAAACCGAAGAAGGAATGGAGAAGACCTGAGCGAGTCTGCTAATGAAATACTTTTCTTCCATTCCCTTCTGGCCTTGTTCTACCTTCCCATCGAGAAGATGTGTTTCCACTCAAGGAGACACCCTTCATGGGAACAAAGGATAAATTCTGATTGCTGAAATAATAATAATAGGCACTTAAAGGCTTGTCTAGCCTAGCCTATTACACTTGAAATCCAGAAAGTGGAGACAAAAGAACCCCCCTCAACTTAAATTCTTTTTAAATTGTTGCCGACTATTAAAAAATTGAGTTTATTTTCCTTTCGCATTTGCTCACACGTGGTATGTCGCATCTTCGAGCTCATGTACCAACGGCTACGTAGTTTGTAGGTAACAAGGCAAAACATCTGCAACCACGCTGGCAGGGACTTCTTGTTTCCCAGCTGGAACTTTGCTAGTTAACTCTCTTCTAAAGTCATGAAATAATTCAGTAGCAGAGCTGACTGCACTTTTTCCTGTTAAATTCCCAAAGTGCCCAACCCAGCCGCTTTCACCCGCATGGGTGGCGTCAAGATCAATCTTGTGTTACTGCTTATAGCCCAGCATACAGCAGTGAAGTCTGTACGTGATGAATGACACTTCTCCGTGCAATGGGACAAAGTTCTCTGACCCTTCGTCACTGAAAGGCAACAACAAGTAGTGGGTTGACCCTGGCCAGCAGCTAAGGTTTTGGGGACTTTGTCCATCAAGTTGAGCTTTCAGTTCCCTCGAAAGCCAGCTGGGCTGTTTGCTGCTTGTGTTGTTACCTGCTCTGGCTGACTCAATGAGTTGCTCACTTGAATTTTGTAAGACCTATCCTCCGTAATAAAATCATACCCGATGACTTCAGGTTCTCTTGTAACAGAAACTGAGTTGGTAGAGGATCGTGCTGTTTGTGGTTCTTTGCTAACAGCTGTTCCTTAATGTTCATCCAGGCTGTTGTTGACTATGAGTACGCTCTAAAATACCTGAGCTGTACCACTATTAACAGGTTTATTTTCCCCAGGCTGTAATAAAGGAAGGCAGTATTGCGTTTACTAGCAGCATTTATGTCCCTAACATTAATATTTAAATTTTCTACCCCAGTTTAAGTCCTTCTCCAAACCTGAACGTGTATTGGAGGTGACTTTGGACAGGTGTTCAACATGGTAAGCTGTGAAAATGCCTGACATCCCTCCATGCTGCGGTGGCCTCAGAGGACCTGGTAAAAGTTAGTGCCTTGCGTCTGGCAGCAAGATTTTTATTTCAAAGGGAGCAGGGGAAGTAGCAGACATGATGTTTGGGAGTTCTGTTCTGCTGCAGTGAAATAGCTGAGAAGCGGAAACTCATCTCGCGCTTCTCCCCGGAGAGCGCGATGCAGGTGGTTAAGGCCAAGTCTTGAAGCATCAGGCTCTGCTGTATGAGTACGGGGTAAAAAACAGGGATTTTAGTAATACGCTGGGGTTGCTTGCCTCTGTCACCTCTGCAGAGCGTCCTGTTGCGAACAATATTGGTCAAGATAGAAGCACCCTATTCCACTGCTGATCCGAGTCACTGCTGCTGGAAGAAACAGCATGGGCTCCCGCGTGGGCAGTGCAGTTTTTACTGACTCTCGTGGGTTTTATTGGCCATATCACGGAGTTTGTCTTGATTATCAGATGTGCTGCTCAAAATAAATTCAGTTGTGCACTGGAATTTTTCTCTAATGCCGCCCTGAAGCGGTCAGAAAGGATTTACAGGCTCATGTGTCAACCCTAGAGCAGGCAAAATTGTCTTTAAATGGGATTTTGAAGTGATAATCTTCCCTCTCAATGGAAGCTTTTTTAATTTTTCTTTCAGAAAGCGAGGTTGGGGGCCTGGCGGTGGCATATTGTGGCTTCGGTATTTAAGTAACACTCAGGGAAAGTAATTGCAAACACGGCTTGTGCCAGCGATTCCAATCAAGTAAGCATTTAAGGTATTAACTTCTGCATGCATTGTGCTACTGTCCACATTCTTAAGAGTAATATGCCAGAAGAATTGGAGAAACTCTTAATTCAGTCCTGGTTATTATTTTTTGAACAGGGCTTGCTTTAGGGGACGGGTTGCTGCAGAGTGGACAGACATACTCCAGCAAGCTGTCAAATAGTTCTGAATGTAATCTCCCATGATCAGGACATGGGGATGGTTCCTGGAGAAAAAGAAAATTCCGAAGAAGGGAAAAAAAAATATATATATACTGTGTGATACTGAAAAGCTCTGGAGAGGTAGGTTCATAATTTTTGTCCTACCAGCGATTAGGGCGAGAAGAGAACCTGGGCATAAAGATAACCAGCTGGCTCATGCTCAGAAAAGTTGCCGGACACCAGTTTCAGTTTGGGTTTTTTTGCTTAGTATTTCAAAGATCAGTTTGTTTTCCTTACTGGCAAGTTACGCAGAGTGAAATTGCGGGGCCACTGTTAAGCTTATTTCTTTCTTTCTTTCTTTCCTACTAAATCCATCGTACCGCTGACTTACTTTTCTGGGCGCTTCCCTTTTATTTTAGTTTAATTTTTTTGGCACTTGGTTGTATGCTGGCTCTTGCCCACTCTTCTTGCTGCCTCAGTCGTCACCTTCGAATATCACATTTTAACAAAGTGCTGAAAGAATGAGTTTAATTATTAAAACAGCTCAAAAACTTGACACGAATGGAAACGACAGGCGGGTGGGTACTTGGGAGGCGTTGAAATAATGTTCAACTAGTCCAATTTCAGGATTCTGTAACGCAATATCATTGAATAATACGGTCTGTCAGTTTGCTGTAAAGAGGCAGGAAAAAACCACCCCTGTAGCTTCCTTCCATGAAATATGAAATGGGTTTCTTCAGAGGTGTTGTGTTGTTTGGGAGGGGGCTTTTCCAAAATGAACTTAACATCCAAAACCCAGAGAATTTGGGTGCAAATTTAAGAATTCCTTTGAAAATTGGAGGTGGTGGTTCTGGTGTTGAAGAGCGAGGTTTAAGGCTTTAGGGATCCCCCCAAGCATGCGCTGTACATCTTTGTCTCTTATTGCTCTTCACTCTATCTTTCATCCCAACTATTGAAGAAAACCAGTGGTTGGGGAGAAAAAAAGTCATTAGTTTTCCTGTTATGCAGGTCCCAAAGCCATGCGGTGACTGGTCTAGGGGAGGTCTTGGAAAATGGCTTTCCTGGGGCTGCAGCTGAGAAGAAACCGTGATGATCAGTAGAAAATGAAGAAAAAAACCTGTACAATTGTTGATAAGTAGAAAAGGCAGCAGTGCCAGTGGTGCTTTGTGGAAATCTTTTCCCCCGTTGATGATCTTGTTATCCATCTGCTTGGGAATGGGCATAACAGCATTAGCCATGACTTTTCTCGGCAAAAATATAGAGGCTTGAGTGGGAGTCAGAGCTTGCTGCCAAGGCAGGATGGGATGCGGTCCTGTAGCCAAAACAGCTTTATGGAATCACAGACTGGTTTGGGTTGGAAAGGACCTTAAAGTCCATCTAGTTCCAACCCCTCACCAGCCCAGGTTGCCCAAAGCCCCACTCAACTTGGCCTTGAAGGTGAAAGTGCACTTTGTTTTGCGCTGGAGGGAGAAATACTGACAGTTCTGTTCCTGTTCAGTTTAGTCGCTCACCTGTGGTCTGGAAGTGAGAGGAACTGTTTCATGCTCCTGATAAAACTAGATTTTTGTGGCAGATTATTGAGTCAGCGAGACGGGGAACCCTGACTTGCACATAAAATGCTGCAGCAGCTGCAGAAGGGAAGCCCGAGGGAAGTCCTGAGAAACAGGGCAAGGAGTAATTTCCTGGATGAAAATCTGTGTTTTTCTTGGTTTTTCTTGAGTTCCTGGTGAGCGTGGGGATGCTTGACTCTCTGGCTATGAAGATGAGCTTATATTGCTCTCACCTTTAAAATGAGTAACGCACAACGGTTTAGTTACTTTTTATGCTGCTGGAATGACGTAAAAGGGCAAGACTAACCCAAATTAGATTTCTTGCTTCTCTTGCATCTAGATTTGGGTTTTCTCTGCTTTTTTTTCACCAGTATTCCTCAGCAGAGTCCTTAAATGAACAGGGACCAGGCTTACGTAAACCTACGCACAACTTGACCTCAAGCGGTCTTTATGTGCTGCTTTTCAGTTGATTAGTTAAGGACTAGTAATCGGTGACTCGTTTCCTAGAGGAGGCTGTTTGTTGCAGTTTGACTTTGAAAGCAACTTGATTAACAAAATAGTTTAATGGGGGGGGGAGAGAGAGAAATGCCAAGCAAAAAGACTTTCCCCCTTTTTACTTAATTATGAGCATTAGTTGAAGGAGCAATGGAAAATAGAGTTGTAAAGCTTTCCTTTCATGCGACTGTCTGATGCCCTAGAGATATTTTCCTTGCTCTTTTATCATTATAGCTAGGATCATCTTGTATTTTTAGTCTAATAGCTGCAGCTTAAGTAATTTGTATAATAGTTGGTAATAGCAGCTTATGCAAAGCAGGGAGCGTATACCTTGCGAAGGAAGAATGTACTGCCCACCCTTGTGAAGACAAAACTAAATGAATGTCTCAAAAAAATAACCTGAATAGAAGGGAATCCAGACAGCTAGATGGTCTGCGGCATGACTATGGATCTACAACACTCCTACATGTATGGGAAGAAAGGAAAGACGCGCTCTTGAGTGGAAGAGGTGCATAACTGTATTCTGGAAGAGGTTTCCTTCTCAAGTCTTCAAGGGTGAATGCTTCTGATGGTGAGAACGACTCGTGGTGAAGATCCTGTTGAATCCCCTAGTGCAGAAATTGTCATTAGTGCATAAAGGAACTCTTAAATTATGACCATGGTGGCATCTGCTATCACAGGATCACCACTAAACACACTCACAGTGTTTGTTAGTGGAAGCTGGCCGAGATACTGATTCTGAAGTCCACTAAACATATTCAGTGTTTGATAGGAGATGTTGGTCCAGATATGGATCCTGATGGAGACCGGCTCACCCTGGGCTTTGAGTAACGGACACGTGCTCTCCACATCTTGCAGAGTAAGTTCTGTAGGTCACTCGCCTCAAGCACAGATTTATTGGGGGGGGCGAGGGGTTTGGCTAACGCATTTGGCTCTCAAGTGTCCTCCTGGCATCACATATTCTGGGACTGCTCTGGGGAGGCATCAAAATAGTATGGTGAAGTCCAGGGATTTTAGGCTTGCTTGTTGATATGTGTTCTTCAGGATGGCTTTCACAAAGTTCTCATCATGAAGCTGTCAAAAGGAAGGGGTGAATATCCGTATCAGTTCACGCATACAATTTATTTTTTTTTCTTGAATTAGAGAGCAACATCAGTAAGTTTTCCTGGACTGCAGAACATCTCATTGATATGTCAGTCCTATGGCTGGATTATATCTGGGCTACAAGGTCCTTTCTTTGATGTTGATGAGGGAGAAAACCCAGGGAGGGGGGAGTGCCTTCTGCAGCAGTGAAAAAATAATGTCTTTTTTTCCTCAAAAGGGAGAACATTTCAAGCTGGGTATCAGATGTTGAGCTTTGAACCTGAAAATGTGGAAGTGTACTTTTATTCAAGCAGTTTAGGAAAATTAAAAAAAAACAAAAAAACACATAATCAGAACAATGTTCATAACGCTGGTCCTTGAAATTTAGACCGTGGAAACCAGGAGAGCTGCAGACGGTTGCATAAATCCATTAGTAAGCTCAGGATGGAAAGAAATCTATTCCCCACACTTTTCCTGCCATATCATTTTTTTCCACCATTTCTGGGGAGGCCGGCAAAAATTCTCTCGCTATCCTGTGTGGCTACGGGATAGAAATTTAATTACAGTTAACTTTGAATTGAGTGTAGCTGCCTACAAAGTTCAAACTGGCATCCTAATGAAACCTGAGGTTAAAATTAGGGTGCTGGGTTTTTTAAAAAAATAATTAGGGTGGTGATTTAAAAAAAAAAATAAAAAATTAGGGTGGTTTTTTAAAAAAAAATAGTTTGTTTTTTTTTTAAATAGGGTGTTTGGGTTTTTTTTTACAGTTCTTCTTTTTTCTTTTTTTTTTTTTTAAATAGGACTTATTTAAAATAAAATGTACAGTGAGCCTACAACATGACCCAGAACACTGCAGCTGTCCCTGGTTTGAGTCGCGTTTGGTACATGTTGCATAAGAACTAATAAATACTTTTGCTGACGTGGCACATTTGCTGGGTGATGTGACACAGTTCTGAGCTTTTTTTTTAAATCCTTTTTTTTTAATGATCTGCATGGAATCAGGATGGTTAAAACAAGATGAGTAGCACATGGGGTTTCTTTTTCATTTTTAAGATGGTAAACATGGAATTTCCCTCTGAAGGAAATGAGTCTGAAAGAGAAAATTCACAGCACTTGCACAGGCCTGAGCTTCAGGAAGAGATTCCTGGTAAATGAACTATATGTGAACCACTTTNTTTTTTAATCTGTCTCTTCTGACTCGATTTGTATGCAGGAGGCGCTCACTCTGATGCTGAAGGTTATTCTATTTTTAACACCCTGCTGCTGCACTTTTTTTTTTTTCCAATACGGAGAGGTAAATTCCATAAACTACAAAATATTTGCTTCCAAATATCAATTAGNAAAAAAAAAAATAAAAAATTAGGGTGGTTTTTTAAAAAAAAATAGTTTGTTTTTTTTTTAAATAGGGTGTTTGGGGTTTTTTTAACAGTTCTTTTTTTTTCTTTTTTTTTTTTTAAATAGGACTTATTTAAAATAAAATGTACAGTGAGCCTACAACATGACCCAGAACACTGCAGCTGTCCCTGGTTTGAGTCGCGTTTGGTACATGTTGCATAAGAACTAATAAATACTTTTGCTGACGTGGCACATTTGCTGGGTGATGTGACACAATTCTGAGCTTTTTTTTT
>VWZZ01005072.1:43681-60736 GCA_013399095.1 Psophia crepitans | reverse complement strand
TGGTTTGGTGGGGAATAGGTGGGGGGGGACACGGTTGGACTAGATGATCCTGGAGGTCTCTTCCAACCTTCATGATTCTATGATCTTTATACATGCACTTAAACTTGACCGCTCTCACTTTTGACCTCGGTGCTTATCTGCAGAGCTCTTCATTTTCTCATCGGTACCTGGGGCTTAACTGGGAGATGCACCAAGAGCGCACGGTTGGGTTTTTGTTAGTTCCAGCCTGAGCAGAGTATCCTGCGCCAAGCCCGTCCTACGCCGGTGAGCAAGGCCAGGCTATTAAACGTCTCTTGGAGCTGGCTGTCAGTCTGGAGCAAGCCTCCTGCCACACCGGCACAGCCCTCTCGCTCACGGGTGAGTAGGCAAATTCCTGCCAGGCCTCTCTGTTCATTCACTGAAGGGTCCTCCTAAGCAGAGTGGCAGATGGTGATACCTCCGTGCCAGGCAGTGATATTTGCAACTCGGTGGTGACTTCACAACACGGAGCAGTTTGCCCAGAACGACGAGCTTGGCTTAAATTATTTATTTTTTATTATTTTATTTTTTTTTTTCCTGGATCCTGCGCTGAAACTAACACAGCGCTTTCACGGCAGAAGATAAAGCCCCCAGCTAGGCTCTTTGCTAGGGTAAATCGAATTCTCACCATTACATCGGCTTAACTTTGAGCTGGGAAAGCTTAAATACAACCCAAACGGGTATTACTATTTTGGTAACGCCTTTGAAATGAGAACTCGGCCCGGCCCAGGCTCTTGCATTTAAAGGAGCGGGGAAGAATTGAACGTGGGTCTGAAGCTGGATTTTGTCCTTCCTGTAAAGCTCCTGTTTTCAAGTGAAATGTAGCTTCCTTTCCCCTTCCCTTTTTTTTTCCTTGCTCTTTTGGGATGTCTTCCATGGATACAGACCCTCTGCCACAAGCGAGATCGAGGCAAAGCGAGGATTTCCTCCCTGTCCCAAACCCTACTTTGACCCTCCAGATTGGGAGAAGGCACCAATGAGCCGTTTCATGGAGGGCTTCTTGACTCTCTGCATCCACTTCTGGTTATTTCTGGTAATTTTTTTTGTTGTCCAACTTCAGACTGGCTGACCCCTTCAATTTGTCCCTAAAATATCAGCTCAGCATTGTCCCCTGCTGCAGAGATGCTTTTGCAGCTCAGCCTTCCCAATATCATGGAGCAAAAACAAAAAACCCACCACAACAACTTTGTCAAGTCTCTCCTGTGGTGCTTTGAGCTTGCGCGCAAGAAGAGGTGCTGTGCTGGCCTCGTTTAGGAGTAATCTGTTGATTTATACGATGATGCTTTCTCAGTGTTGTTCTGCTTACGCACATGTTGTTGATGAGGTCAAGGTTTTGGACTTGGATGATTCCAAAGGAGCACAAGTTGCCTCCTTAGCATGTCCAACACGATATCCACCTTGCACCCTGTCTGTAGTTCATGAGATTTTAATGAATGTGTGCAATTCATAGAATCATAGCATGGTTTGGGTTGGAAGGGACCTCAAAGATCATCTAGTTCCAATGTCCCTGCCATGGGCAGGGAGACCCCGCACCAGCCCAGGCTGCCCAAAGCCCCATCCAACCTGGCCTTGGGCACTGCCAGGGAGCCAGGGGCAGCCACAGCTTCTGAGGGCACCCTGTGCCAGGGCNCTCGCTCCAGCAGCTCCGTGTCCTTCCTGCCCTGGGGACCCCCGAGCTGGAGGCAGCACTGTGGGGGGCCCTCAGCAGAGCAGAGGGGCAGAATCCCCTCCCTGGCCCTGCTGGCCACACTGGGTTTGATGCAGCCCAGGACACGGGTGGCTTTCTGGGCTGCCAGTGCACACCACGATGCCTGCGGTGGGTTCGTGCAGTTTGGGCTCAGTGTGGTGTGTAGCGGTACTGATGTCTTACACCCACGCCGTGTCTCCAGGCGTTGCACCTCCTGATGACCTATGTAAGGTCTGGCTGAGGGCATGAGCATTTTTCTCTTTGGAGACTTAAATCCTAGCAAGGAGTTAAAGGAAAGGGTGCTGCTGTGCTCCCTGGGATGTTGATACATCAATTTAATGATTTATTATCATTTTTTTTATGGACGAGCTCCTCATTCCTAAAGTGAAGGCTGAGGGTTTCAGGATCCTGTAGTCTAGAAAACAGCCGTGTCATTCATATTTCTGACCCTGTCAGAAGCCGTTGGGCAAATACGTGGCTGCAAATAAATTTTGTGAATCGTATTTCTCTTGGATTGGTGGGTCACCGGCAGCATCTCTTTCTGGTTTTGATTTTTTGGGTGGTTCCTTTTTCCACACAGCCTGAGCTGAGTAGGTCCTTTTTTTCTGCTGGCTGCCTGCTGAGAGTTTATGGCATTCAAGAAGACCTTTTTTTGGACAACTGAGTTAGTTCGTCTTGTTTTATTTGCATTTTGATGATCTACGTGGAGGTTATCTTTCATCACAAAGCTCTGCACCGTAGACCAGGTCAAAACCTAGGCTCGTTTCTTGGAGATTTCTAAATGCTTACGGAGGTTTTATGGGGATTTTAATCATTGTAACATTCTTCTGCTTGCCCTGCAAAATCGGACTTTCCTCTCTTAACCTTGCGGCAGAAAGTTGAGGATAACTTTCAGACTTTTTGAACCTGCTTTGCCAAGTGTTTTTAGCTTTTCTTCCTTTTTCCAGCTGGCTGCATCTTCCGGTCTGATAAACATGGCTATAAATTAGATCTCTTGAGTGTGTAGTTTTCAGGTGCTCTTTAACCTGTTTCTGCCTGAAAGTGCAAAGCATGCTTTTTTTTTTTCTTTTTTTGCCGTGGGGGTCTTGTGGGGACATATGCAGGAAAGGAAAAAGGCACTTGGATACGGTATAAATGGGAAAAACTCGGAGAAAGCAGCAGGTTTGCTGCGAGCACCCTGGGAATTAAGGAATCTGCATGAAAGCATCGTCTTTGACCCAGATGGAGCCTGAACCCGAGTTCAAATTGCTGCTGGAAGAGCCGCAATAAAGCACGATTGCACTCTTCCCCTGCGCAGGGATATAAGGAAGATTACTCATCCAGCCATCCCAGCGCATCCTTAAACATAAGGAATAAGCTAATTTAAAATTCAAGGCTCCTGGGTGTTGTTTGGTTGTTTATTGCCAGCTCGAACCCCTGTACTCGTGCTGTGGCGATCGCCGGTGTCGGCAACGGGAATAAATCAGTTAGTTGACTCGCGTGGGTCAAGGACTTTGTCACGGCCAATGGGAAACGTAAAGACCGAAGGCAGCGCTCACCCGTTCTGATGTTATTGGGGGCTTTATCACATTATTTCTGTTGCTCGGGGCAGTAGACCATAGTTTATCTCCACTGGAAACTCGGTTTTCTCGTGAGCGGTGCTGAGCAGCATCAGCCTCCGACTTGCTCAGTAACGAGCAGCATCAGACTTTAATGCGTCGGACGCGTAAAACAGGAATACTAACAAACCCCTACGTCTCCGCAATCCCAAGCAGCGCAGCTGGGGAGGGAGCTCCGAGTAATGCTGACCTACTTTTCCCCTCCGTTTGCAGATCTTAAACGGAGCCACATCTGCCGCAGCAGAAGCGCTCATGGGCGAGATGACTGATTTGGTGTTAGATATGTAAAAAAGGCTGGGAATAAAGGGAGTTGTATCATGCCACCAGCCTTTTTGCTGCCTGATTCTGACTGTGGGGGTGTTGGTTTTTTTTTTCCTTTTCCCCTCCAGCCTACCTTTAAGCCACTTTCTCTTAATCTCTCGTTTTCCAACCATTTTTAGTTACAAAAGCAAATGCAGTCAGAGCGGTGAGTGGCAAGCAGCACCTTCCCCTCCCCATTAAACACCCAAAAAGCAAAGCGCGCCTTCAGCGCAAGACCAAGAAGCCCAACCCGAGATGCTCGAGGGATGCAGGGGCAGAACCTACCACAGCTTTGCACCGTGACCTTGGGTGAGACGAACCTCCGCAATACCCGTTACCGGTCCCGGGAACAGGAGGGCAGAGCAGCAGTGGTGCAAATGCAGCAGGTCAGACTTCGCATCGGTTTAGGAAGAGTATGGCCCTCAGATTTCCAGGATGACTGGCCCAGCTGAAAGGCAAGTTGGATCTTGAGGGCTGCTGAAATTCAGGATGAGTGGTTGTACGGCTGGCGAGTAGGTGGAGACCTTTGTAACTGGTTTTGGCAAGTATCTGTAGGGTTATGGAAGGAGAGAAGGTTGCTTGGAGGATGCCGTTAGGCTCCTTTTGACCATAAAATGGGTGACAAATGTGTCTGTAGGGAGATCTACATGGCAGGGGGGTTGGAACTAGATGACCTTTGAGGTCCCTTCCAACCCTAACCATTCTATGATTCGATGGTCTGTAAAGGACGGCTGTCCTTGGCCTTTCTGCCTCCGTGTAGGTGGGATGTGTCGTCTGGCAGCCGCTTCCCGTAGCCTGGTGTGATGCGTTCATCTGCTGCCGTCCTTGCTGGGTTCCCCGTTTCAGGGTGGGGAGGTAAAAACCTTGGGGCCGCTTGTTTTTCAGCTTGTCATTTGCCAGCTCTCCCCGTTACTTCCCTCTCAAGCCTATTTTTTCCCTATTAATTACACAGTCATCCTTAAGTAAATGAAATAATTAGTGTTTAGTATAAACTGTGCAAGCGTGCACGTGGAATACCAATGAAGGTGGAGGTTTGTGTCTTTGTGCCTTTTGGTGACCACATGCTCTCCTTGCTGATGGGTGTCAAGAGAAACACTGGCCCCTGCTCCTCGTGTGTCACGCGTTTCAGGATTTGGCCGGTGACAAATCTTCTGCTGATGGATGGTGAGCTTCTCCATCGGTTGATGACCTATGGGCGTTAGCGTGTACCTCTCCGGTAAATTATACCTGCTGTGGCGTGGCCGTATCATGCAGGAGGTGTCAGAGCTGTCCCTTGGATAGGAGGATAAACTGCCTTGGTCTGGGTAGTCTTCTGCTCCTATAAACAGGAGGGGGTTGCGTTTGGGGAAACTTTAGCTGCTGGTTGCATCCAGCATGGTAGACAGAGGTCAGGTCTAACTGTTCTTCAGTTTTCCCGTGTTGCTTGTAATAATTCTGGCATCAAGAGAGTAAATAACCTTCTTTACTCTGCCTTATCTTGGAATTTTAATTTTCTTGGTGACGCAGCTTCTGACCTTAAGGTCTGATGCTACTTATTGAGTGTCTACAACACTGCAGCTCTTCAAGTAGGCCCCTGCTTTTGCCAAAGCACCGGGCTTAAAAGACGTTCCTGAGTCTGTCTACCCTGCTTGCTTCCTCCTCCAAGTAAAACCTTGTTCCAGACAAGGAGATGATACTAATTTCCAAGTCCCTTCCAACGTTTTTTGTTGGTTTTTTTTTTAATTAAGTAAAAAAATAATAAAAAAATCAAAATGAATCATTCTGTATTTCAGACTACAGAATCATTTAGAGAAGAATTTGTACCGACAATGACAGGAGGCCTATTCAGTTGAATCAAACTGCAAGTGCAGACCCATTCATGCACTTTAAATGAACACTGTCATTTATCTTCATTAAATGTGGAGCTGGTTGTCACCGTCTGGATACTGTAGGACACTCGCCCTTCCCAGTGAGACTGGGAGTTGCCTTCGCACTCACGACACGTCGCATGACTCTTATTAATGCCTGTCCTCGCCTTTAAGGGTGAGCATTGGTTAATAAGCTATGGTGCAAGTCTTTGTGCTCTGAGATCCAATGGGAAGAAGCGTTTGTGTGGTCGTGGCTTTAAAAACGTCAAGAATTGGAGATGCCCAAAACTCTTCTCTTGCTATTTAGGAGGAAATTCTTCCCTGTGAGGGTGGTGAGGCACTGGAACAGGTTGCCCAGAGAAGCTGTGGCTGCCCCATCCCTGGAGGTGTTCAAGGCCAGGTTGGATGGGGCCCTGGCCAACCTGATCTAGTGGGTGGCATCCCTGCCTATGGCAGGGGGGTTGGACTAGATGATCTTGGAGATCTTTTCCAACCTTAAGGATTCTATGATACCATGATCTTTAAGGTCCCTTCCAACCCAAGCCATTCTATGATTCTATGGGATGAGGCCTGTCGTGTCTTGTTCTAGATGGATATCAGAGCTGGTGCAATTGAACCAGGTTGTCTTGTGAAGGACTCTGGATGACTTCTCAACTTCTGAACTCAGAAGAATTAAGAGGAGCTTCCTCAAGAGGTTTTGGGGTTTTTTTTGATGCCTATATAAGGTCTTTGTGCATAGGTGGAGCCAACAACCTGCTGCAACGCAGACAGGACAAAATTAACCATGAAACGGGTTTGAGGTCAAAATAAATTGGCAGAACATGGATGGATGAGCAGATGCTGGGGTCTGGGTAGGACTGCTGGAAGTGTGTGTTGCGCACGTGGGCGGGTTGTGTCTCTGCCAAGACTGGAGTATCTCAGAGACCCACCCCATCGCAAAACAAGCGTGGCACGTCACACTGTCCAAAAACCCTTGGGGAAGAGGATGTTTTTGCCCAAGTTTAGCGTGCGTGTAGGTCACCGTTCAACATGATGGATGGAAACCTTGATGAATGGGTCGTCTCGCACGTGAGTCACGCTGCTTGTTTGCAGCTGTGGGTGCTGTCTGGTAATGACGGCACCTACGTGCATGACACTTGAGTTTTTTTGGATATTCAGTTGCCATGGCTCTGGAGTTGCTTATTATAGCTGCTACCGATAGAGCAGGTAACGGGCTTTTCACCGTTAACAACTCTATTGCTGAGGGCTGAAGGCAACAGGCGACCGGCAGAAAGGAGAGCGAGAATTATCAAAGCGTGACCTGTGGCTCGCTGGTTTTTTTCTGCCAAGTGCTCGTTGGGTATGTGTGCTGGATAGCGCCGGCACCGTTTGCGTGCAAGGCTTCCTTCTAAAAGCAGGTGCTCAAATCCTTGCCCTTTTACCGCCTTTCCTCTCTCGGCCATTCAAACTGCAGACCTACCTGCAGCAGCCCAGAATTTGCAGGCAAAAACCCCAGGAATTAAACCCAAACTGATTTGGCCACCCTTTGTGGCAGCTCGTTCATTTGCCTTCCCCGCTCTAATGCGTTTAGTCGGGAGAGGTGAGGGAGAGATCAAGACAAATAATGAACACGTTAAATAACTGAGCGTGCCTGCCGGTGATGTTTCCTAAAGACAGCAAGGAGTCGTAAACCAGTCGATGCTTCTGGTCTCCAGCGGGAAACGTAAGAATCAAGTGGAAGTAGAAAGACCTTCGTTTCTCCCTCCTGGCGGGACCATCGCACTTCTGCAGTGCTTTAAGTGGACTTTATTTCCTTCCTGGAAAGCTGGGAGGATATCTTTCACAGGCAGAATTTTTGTCTGTTGGTAACTAAACTGTGTGAGATTTATGGAGTTGGCTGCAGGAGGGGAAAGCTGTGCTTAGAACAATTTCTTCTGCTTTTAGCGCTAATGTATTTGGTTTAAATCTGGTTTTAAATCTTCTCTGGAGAATTCCAGCAAGTTCCGTGCGTATTTATGCAGCACTCTGATCACACTTGAAACGGTTATAGTACTAACTCCCGACAAATTAATTAAATGCATCTCTAAATTTCTGGCAGAGTTCTAACAGCCTTTTTATTGTTCTTTCTAAGATTCAGATTAAAATAATCTTTAATGTAGAGAATCTATTGTAAACAATAATAAACTCCCACAGGGTTAGAGGAGGGGAAAAAAAAAAGAAGAAAAAAGGGATTAAATCACCTTTTCTTTGCTCCTCAGAACCAGCCTCAGACCTGCTAGGCTTGCTGAAAATCTGCTGTGGTAAATTAAATTTGGGGATTAAGGTCATATGTCCTGAAGCTGTTCCTCCTCTTCTACATGGGGAGGAACAACACCATGCACCAGGACATGCTGAAGGACAACCATGTGGAAAGCAGCTTTGGAGAGGAAAAGTCCTGGTGGGCACCAAGTTGACCACGAGCCACCAATGTGCCCTTGCTGCAAAGGAGGACAACAGCATCCCAGGTTGTATTAGGAGCGTTGCCAACAGGTTGAAGTGGTCCTTCCCGTCTACTCAACACTGGTAAGTCCAGTGCAGTCTCCAGCCTTGGAGACATTCAAAAGTATTTGAACATTGTCCTGGGCAACCAGCTCTAGGTGGACCTACTTGAGCAGGGGGGTTGGACCAGATGACCTCCAGAGGTCCCATCCAGCCTTGACCATTCTATGCTAGCTTTGAGGTGAGCTACTGGATACCATTCAAGGCTGGGATGAGAAATGCCATGGTTGTTACGTACTGGGACACATCTTTGAGTCTCAGAGTTGCCTGGTTTCTACTGATACTTCTGGAGTTTGGTGCTTTTGCATGCAGAAAATAGTACCCGTCCCGTTTCAGCTTAAACACGGGGCTTTAATCAACACTGCAAAAAAAAAAAAAGACCTGAGAAATATGCATGCTGGCTTTTAATTCTAAATAAATATTGCCCTCAGGAGCGCGTTTAAAGAAGGAATGATTCTTATGATGCACAGCAGAGACGCTGATGTAATTTTCTGGTCCTCAGTGCCTGTTTGTCACACCATTTTCCTGTGCAGATTTAAAAAAAAAAATATGGGAGGAAAAAAAAAAAAGCAGCTAGCATTTTAACTAGCGTATAAAATGTGATACTTTATTAACAGCAGGTTGCACAGAAGATGTCAGCAGCCTCTTATGGGTGACAATATTTGCAGGCCTCTCCTTGAAGGTCTTCTTGAAGGTCAGTCCACCTTCTCAACCATCCTCCTGCTATAGGAGGGCTCCAAGGAGGGCAAGCCACTTTTTTTTTTTCCTTTGGGAGGGTACCACAGCACGCAGATGTTTCGAAGGAGGCTTCTCGGTGTTTTAAATGCTGCGTGTCAGGCAGCCTGCTGCACTTGGCAGTTCAAAGACCCAGCCTCTCCAAAATAATTCATCTAAGCTGTTGAACGCGCTGGGGATTTGGGAGCCCTGTGTTTGCTTTCTGCTCCTGCTCCTAAGTCGTAAAATAAGGTTAACAATGCATCTGTCAGCCTCACAGGGTAATTCCGTGGATTTTTAAATTTTTTTTTCCTGTCCAAACAGGATGTTTTGCATAATCCAATCGGGTGGTATTCGTTGTTTTTTTTTTCTAGACATTGCACTGCGCTGCTTTTGTGGTTCCTCAGGAAACATCACGATGTGCTTAGCAAAACTCTGCTGAGAGCCCGGGATGATATCGAGAGGGAAAAATCCTCCTCATCAAAGGAGACAGCATCTAGATAAGAGCTCAACATCATGCCTTCTCCAAGTGGCTTCTTTACGTGGCGCTTTGCCTGGTGTCGATGGGGTAATACCCACCACCCAGTTGTCCCCATCTGCTGCATGCTTATGAGCACGATGCCATCTCCCAGCAGAGCTCCTGGGCGCTGGTTTCCAACGCTTTCTCTTCCAGGGATTGCAGGCTTGCAGTAGAAAGGCATTTTGTATGAGCACAATGATATAAACAATTTGCACAAGGGTGTTTCACGCTGTGCATCCTCGTCGGTGGTGGTAGGCGCCGAGAGCGCTGTGCAATGGAAAGGGGATGAGGGTGGTGCTCGAGATTTCCCTCTTGCTGCTCCAGCCGCTGAAAATAAATCAGTTTGGCCTGTGGCACCACTAAGTATGTGTCAATCAGGTAATGAAAAGATCCATTCTCACTTAATTTGCTTCGAAGCTTGCAAGACTGCCTCTTGTACCTGCTGCAGCATCTCGTATTGGCCCTCATTGATTTTTTTTTTATTATTTTTTTTCTCTCAACGATGTTACCTTTCATCTTGAAATCAGCCAGGAATAGGTAAGCTGCAGCTAGAAGTCAAATCAATCCGTATTTTTGTGGGCATTTCAAGGCACAGGGGAAAGCAGCTGGAGAAAAAAAAAAGAAATAAAAATCCCCTTCTCATTCATTGTCTGGCCCCATGTTTCCTTGAAACGCTTGAGGACCTTGGATGAAGTCATGCTAAGGGTTGGAGTCTCTAGCACGTACCTTCTCTTATTTAAGGTGTTTTTTCGTTGTTGTTGTTGTTGACTTCTAATGCAACAACAAAATGTATGTTAGGACAAGGATTTGCAGCCGAACCTGCTTAAAGAAAATCAGCGTTAGCGTTCAGTGCAACTCCACGTTGTCTCAGATATCATCCCAAGTGTCAGCTCGTGTTTAATTGCCTTGAAGATGACTGCTTATTGCAATGGTATTTCAGGCTGTCCTATAAATGTTGCATGTTTATGATCTGCTTCTTATTAAACCCTGATCTTGTCATCCAGACCTCGGGACTTTTCTACATCCAAGGAGGGAGCTGTAATGCTTTGCAAGAGGTTGGATGTATTTGCAGCTCCCTTGCCTGATACAAGTCAATACTGTCCCCAACGGCACCGCCAGTATTTATGGCTGGTAGATCTCCGTAGCTTGAGGCTTGCTCCAGCGCAAGCTTTAGCTCCACTTCAGACTTTGCTGCCAGCGTGACAGCACGAGGAAGGTGAGAAACTTTTCTTCTGAAATACCTTTTCTTCTAGCTTGCCTAGATCTAAGCTGTGTTTTGGATGGCATGCCCCGAAATGGATGTGCATGCACAGCTTCTCATCTTCCTTCAAGGAAGGCAGAGACCTTTAGATTTTAAGCCTTTTTCCATGCTTTAGGTAGAGCTGTAATTGAATTTTGCGTGTAAAACTCAGCACCTCTTTGGAAAGCCCACGGTGCTAATGATGACAGGCTGGGCAGGGTGCTGTGAGCAGACAAAGAAATCTCATGCTCCATTGATCACCTTTGGGATACAAGACAAAAGTGTCTCCATAAAGAAGAAGAAAAACAAGCAAACAGACAAAAAAAAAACAAACGAAAACAAAACAAAAACCCTAATGCCCCCCCAAAAACCGCACCAAAACCAAACAGATGGAGGTTTGGTGGGTTTCTTTCTCCCATCCTATATGGGCACATCTGGGTTCGGCTGAGGTCAGGAGGGTGCACCAGCCTTGGGAAAAGATGCCAAGAGCCGGTCCCTGCCCTGACGTGGGTTTGGGATGGATTTGGATCCGTGAGCAGCCATGCTACGGGGCACTGATTTTTCTGTCCTTTGGCTTTGTCAAGCGGTTTTTTTCCAAACTGACAAGCAGAATAAAATCTTCTGTAAAGAAGAACAAAACCGAACTCTTCGGGGAGGGTGAAACTCTACTGTGTGCAGAAGCATCATCTTGGTGACCTCATGGCTGGGTCTCCCCTTGAACTCAGATGCTTTGAGACATGAGGTGATGTTTACCAGCTCCGCTGCAAAGCCTTTTCTCTGCCTTCCCACTGTAGTGCTGCTTCTGCCGGATCGCAGGCAGTGTCGAGGCTCCTCTCCCCCGGGACAGCTAGAGGTGGAGGCTGGCTTCGTGTTTGTTCTTGGCACGCAAGCTCCTCTCAGCAAACGCTCGGCTCTTACGCTCTCAGGGGTACGCGCCGCTAACCTCAAACTCATTCGAATGCGCCTGATGCCTTCCCATCCCAGCTCCTTTCTGTTTGATCTCGAAGCAATTAATTTCGTCCTTCAGCATCTCATCCTCCCAACTGAACTTCTTCCAAGTGGGCTAATTACATGCCCTCTCGTTACGGTTCTGGCGGTATCCTGGGGAGCACTAGCTTCTGTCCCCATTGCCACCGTGTCCCACAACCAGGCTGTTTTAAGCCACCTACCTGCTGTCCCCTGTTCCCACCAGCCAGAGGGGTTGTGAAGATGTGGCAGCTAATGCCACACTAATATCAGACCTTCAGGATGGCGGTTGCAAAGCTACAGAACCTGCAAGGTGCCACCCTAAGGAGGGGGCAGCAGGTAGGCAACGGCAAGGACCCACTGTCTTTGGACAAGGACCCACTGGTTTTGGGCAGCAAACTGCTTGCTGCCATAAATTTCAAGCAGCATCCTCGTTGCCTTGGTCATGAGTTAGATAGATGTGGCAGTGATGCCTTCGCTGTGCCAGGAGTTGCTTCTAAAACAACAGATGCCCCTCACTTGGTCCTTCTGGTCCTGTTTGAAGAGTGAATAGGGCAAGTCTGAGAAATTAGAGGTGTCTTGGGTTTGTGACCTTTCCTAGTACAGGAGACAGGGTCCTTCAAGATGAAGCTACACCAGAAGATGGTCTCCACAGTGCTGATGGACATCAAATCCACGGGCCCAGCTGTGATCAGAGTAGCGTAAACGTAGCATGGGTTTTTCTTGCTCTACAGACTTGCTCCAATTTACTTGCATCCTTTGCCGGTGTAGACATAGCACGCGATCACGTGGGCTCAGAAGAGGAAAATTCTTAGTTCGACTTTGAAATCCAATCTGGCTGACAGTGCCCTAGAAGTCAACTGTATTAGCAGCCTCTGCAAAGCCACAATTAGAAGCACTTACAACAGTTGCCACGGGGCGGAGAGGTTGCCTCCCCAGTTACTTAGAGCAGTGAACCCAACGGGGCTCCGAGCATTATAAAATTATTTTGGTGTATTCAGTCTTTTGGGGCTATTAGTCTTGTTGGACTGAGTTTGGAAGATGCATTTGAGTAGATATTTTGTTGTTTCCTCTTTTGATTAGATTAATGAGACGCCACGTATGCGGCTCTTGTGCAATAAACCCCCTGCTAGTTGCTGTTTCATCTACAAATTGCCGGTGAAGGGAAAAAAAATAAATAAATATGTCTGTGAGCTGGGATAATATCGTATGCATCAAAAAAAGTGTTTTACTTCCTCCCTCTTTTAGTGACCTCTAGGTCGTACCTGGCGATAGTGGAGCAATATCCAAATTACAGGGGTTTTTTTTTGGGCTTTGCTAAAGGATGATTTTAATTGGAAGAGGTAAGTATCTCGCCTTCCCTGTAAATCCTGTTGCCTTTGGCTAAATTGCACAGCGAGTTAATAGAAAGTGTCTATAGACATTTGTAAGTAATTAAGCAATAATGTACGACCGTGTTCCTGATGTGCGCCAAGGTAGAGAGAGCGTTTGAAGCAGTGCTGATTTCTACCAAAACCAGCTTTTTCTAGACCGGCTTTCTCCTTTCTCCTCCTCCTGCACTGGAAGAAGGGAAGTGGATTAGTTAAAAATCTCAGAAAACCCAAATAACAAGTGGAGCTCTTGACTGTGATGGGCAGGAGTGGATGAGAAGAGGGAGATGGTTTTACAGCCTGAGCACAGAATGAATTTGGCACGTAAGTGGCATTTTTAGAAGGATACTGAAAAAATTGGAAGCGATGCAAGGAAGAAACACCAACATGACATGGTAGCTTACAGAAATGGCTGGAGAGAGATGGACTGGGAAAATGCCATCTGTTTAATCAAAAAAAAAAAAAAAAGGGGGAAAAAAAACCAGAATGGCTTGAAGTTGAGTGGAAAAATATTGTGTAAAAAGCCCTCTGACCCGCTGGAGTAAAGCACAGCAGGATCCGACAGTCTGGAAGATAATGCAAGATGAACTTGAAAGGGAAAAAAGGGGTTTTTAATGGAGCTGGGGCTGCCGAAAGGGAGAACCCAACTCAGTTTGGAGAGCTCAGGAGCTCGAGACATCAAATAAAGCATCTTCTAGAAGACATCCGAGTGTGTGTTTTGGGCACAGTGCTGAGCAAATGGAAAATTCATTGGATTAATTAATCTAATAGCTGCAGTGCTGTCAGCAGTCAAAGCTCTGTGAGAGTTTAGACATAAGGTTGTCTTGTATCAGTGCCAGATGTGGCTTGGTGAGTTCTGAGTGTCCAAGCCCAACATTGGACTCATTGCTTCATCACTACAGATGTGGGAGCTGAAGCACTGTGTCTCTCTGAGCCACTTGGTCATCTCCACGCCCTCCAAAAATCTCAGTTTCCTAGCATGAAAGGTCACGGTTTGGCCTCCAAGGTGATGTCATGTTGGGTTTTGTTTCTAGCACAGCAACTTCTGTGACCCAACACTCGGCGCAGGACGAAAGTGCAAGCCCAGGTGCCTTGGGTTGTCTTGGTGCCTCCATTAAAAGCTGTCTCTGACCTTTACAACTGTTTCTGGGGTGGGTTTTGACGACGTCTCATGCGGTATGTCTACAAAAAAAAAGGTGCTAACATAACATAACATACGCAAGTAGAAACTCTTTTGTCATAGAATCATAGAATCGTTTGGGTTGGAAAAGAGCTTTAAGTCCAATCGTCAACGTACCACCACCAGTCCAACCACTAAACCATGTCCCTTTAGTCTTGTTGATAACCAAAGGACGTGCAAATTGTTTGAAAAGCTGGAAATCCTCCTTTTTCTGTAATCAGCTAGTGATCTTTTAATTACTATCATTTTTTAAATCAGTTTTGTCGTGGGCTGCACTGCAGCATCCATGGGCACTGCCCATATTTGATGTGATTTTTTTCGAAGGCAGAATACTTTGACAATATATTATTATTTTTTTTTTCCTCCCTTGGAGTCAGAGGGAGGAAAAATTGTGGCTGGTTGAGCCCTCAACGTGTAGTCGCTGAAGTGTTTGTGCTGTTTACATAGTGGCTAGCTGCAGATATTTTTCAAAGTTAAGGACTAATTAATTCTAGCTCTTGAATATAAGAGTAAACACAAAGGGAGCGCATATTTAATGCATTATTCCACAGCTGTAATTAAATTAAATGAAAGCAATTTTCCATCAGCTCAGGTTACAGAAAAAGGGAAAAAATTCTTGGCTGGATTGCTGCAGCAATTATTATAAGAAATTAAAACCCTTTTAGTGAAATAATGAAATGTTATTTTGTATTTGGAAAAAAAAATAATAAAAATCCAGGATCTCATTCTGAAAGCTGACAGGTCATTATGGATTCGAGGGCTGGCCTTGCAGGAGAAACAGGAGCTATAATTGCAGTTTCACTTGCATTTAACGAAGCACCTGAGCAATTAACAGCTGCTGTACACAAGCGTGCCAGGACTCCCATGCCCTCCTCCTTGTTTCCATAGCCTGGAAGGGACTGTCAATGTTCAAAGCTGTGCTAAGGACTGATGATGGTCTAGGAGATATTGTAGGCATCTTCAGGGGAAGGTCTATTGCTAAAAAACTGGGTCCTTTGGGTTCCCTTGAACTGTTAGGTGGCTTTGGAGAGGATTGGATGTGTGCAATGTGGCACAAAAAAGAAGACGGAAAGGATATTTTCATTAAGTTTTTGTTATTGCTTTAAAAGAGCTGTGCTGTAGAAGACTTCTTTTGAGGTAAGAGGTGTGGGTCATGATCCTGGGCAGAGACTTTGGCTCTTGACATTTCTGGTCTTGTATACTGGGATGTCTCCAGTCCCTCGCTGGACCCAGAGATCTCATGTTCCCCTTCCAGCTCTGCCAGAGATGGAGAGACCTTTGTCTCGCGCTACAGTATTGACTTGGAGAGGGAGACCTCTTGCAGGTGCTTTGGGACCCGCTTGCAGGCATCTCTTTGTCAGCCACGTGGACTTGACTCCGTGGTGAGAGAGGGCACATTTGGGGCAAGGAGAAAAAGGAATCTTCTCTCTAGGCTTGCTTATATGGACCTCAGAGGTTCAATAGGACTTTCTTATGGACGAGAGGGATATTTTTGGTTGCAACCTACACTTTGGAGGCATTAAAAAATAAATGCCACATTGTAGGCTGACATTGCATACCACCATGGGTGCTAAAATCCAACCTGGCTGGGCTGAGCAGAGTCCCAAGCTAGCAGTTGGCAACAGCAGCGGGGGCTAGTTAATAATTAAATGTTAATGAAGCTAGTCAGTTGTGGAGACACCTTCAAATCGAATGTTAATTTTCCATGAGCGTGTGGAGAGCTCGTTTCTCGCCACGTTTGCCCAGCAATCCTGAACCGAGTGAGTGTTTAGGTCTCGGAGTGGGTGCCTGTGAGCTGTGGTGGGGGTGAGGTTGTACAATGTACCTGTCAGAGCAATGAATCACCTATTATATCTTAAACTTTCAGCCCCTCCACTGAATATGCAAAGGGGGCTCAGGTGCAGGCAGGCTTCAGACAGAGAAATGTCTGAGTCAATCATGCCTTTTAGTAAGATATTTTTTGGGGGGAAATAAGACTGCAGTTTGTTGCTATAAGCAAATTTTCCATCACAGCAACTAATTTTCCGCTTCCATATATGAGGAGCAAATTAAATCCTAAATTGAAAACTTAAATGGAAGCATTGCCCTGTGAATTTTCCATTCCCTAAGTGAGCTGGCTCGTTTCTGCTCTATTTGTGTTCTTTTTATCAGGATGCACGTGAGTAATAACCCATCCTTCTTTGTTAGCTGAACCTGGATCCCTTGCCCTCCTCGCTGACGTATACGGGGTGCTGAGAAATGCAGCTTATACTGCGTTTGGAGGTACGTTGATTTTGGCTGGGAGGTGGGAAATGGTCCCGTGGGAGCTTGATGGCTCCGTGCTGTCTTGTACACGTAGCGCTAAACTCCATCTTAGAGCAGGGTGAGATCCTGGTCTGTGTGAAGTGGTGGCAGAGGCGACTTACTGAGCTCCGGTTGTAGTTGTTGGGGCCTGTAGTTTTGAGGCTGTGAGTGATTAGTGACAGCAGTCAGGATGTCAGTAATGGAGAGCAAACTGTGTTGGTTGAGTAGACCTGGATGCTCGAGGTTAGGGAGGTGCAAGTCAACATGGGAAGCGAAAGCCACAACTAATGTTTCTGACGCTTTGTTTATTCCTTGATGATTATTTTTTTAATGGCTTGACCTTTCTGTTCCGTTCTCGTGTTCACTCCTTGTCTAGAGGCAGCTGATGCTCTCGGAAGAAAGCAGCAATTTTGATTATGATTTGGGCAGAGGCCAATGGCATGAGGGTCAATGTGGCAAAGTGCCGGGTCCTGCGCTTTGGTCACACCAACCCCAGGCAGCGCTACAGGCTGGGGGCGGGGTGGCTGGAGAGCTGTGTGGAGGAAAAGGACCTGGGGGTGCTGGTTGACGCTTGCCCAGACATGAGCCGACGGTGTGCCCAGATGGCCAAGAAGGTCAAGGGCATCCTGGCTTGTATCAGGGATGGGGTGGCCAGCAGGACCAGGGAGGTGATTGTCCCCCTGTACTCGGCTCTGGAGAGGCCACACCTCAAGTACTGTGTCCAGTTTTGGGCCCCTCACCACAAGAAAGACATCGAGGCCCTGGAGCGTGTCCAGAGAAGGGCAACGAAACTGGTGAAGGGGCTGGAGCACAGG
>VWZZ01005068.1:205126-216030 GCA_013399095.1 Psophia crepitans | reverse complement strand
AGCCTTAAACAGTCAAGTCACTTGACACTTTTAAGCCTTCCTCACATATCTGTAAAATGAGGAAACATTACTTCTCTTGTTAATTTACTGTTGGTAAAACCTCAGAGTGTCCTTGGCTGAATGCTAATGAGGTACAAACTATTATGCCAATATATCAGTGTAAGTTCCATTCATTCCCAGGCATATCGTCATTTTTCTGGACCTTTATGCAAGTAATAAACTGGAGGTCTCTGCTCAAAACCCTGTTCCAGAACTGTCTTGAAAACAGTTCTTTCACAGTCAGGGTTTTTGGTTTTTTTGGGGGGTTTTTTATTATATTAAAGGTAAGAATTGAAGTTCAAATTTGAAACAAAGCAATGAATTGAATTCTTCTCAGGGACAAATGAATAAAATACTAAGAATTGGTTTAAAATTCAACATTGGGTTCCTTCTTATAGATTAAATTAACTGAAATCACTGCTTAAACATGTAATCCACCCATCTAAATACTAGGACCCGGATTTTGACATACAGCTGTCCAATGAAATGAAAGAAACTTCATGCCTAAGTGCTCTGCTTGGCTTTGAAAATTCTGCCTTTTATTTGAAAAGCTACCACAGTATTTACATAACAGACCGAAACAGCTCTAGTTGTAACTCTAAGTTTAGAACAAATGCCATATATATATTAAAAATTTGGGGCACGACTTTAATATCTCCTCCTATATGCTCATATATAGCCATGAAGGCAAATTAGGGCAGGTAGTCAAGCTGATCTCACCTTCAGCTCAATGAAATAGATATGCAGTTGCTATTATTTCCACTTGCAGTTTATTTTGCCAGCAGTTAGTTTTGTGGGTACTGCCTAAAAAACGTTCTTTGAAGGGTGAATACTGCAGCAGTTGGATTACTTTCCGTAAGTCTGATGTTTTGTCCTTTTGAAATAATGAAATTAGACCTCAGGTCTGAAAAATGATGCTGCAGTGGAAGGAGAATGGAATATATGATCTAATAAGTCCTATGATTCTTACTTATGATCCAATTGCCAGCCAAATATAAATTCTTCTTTAAAATCAAATCTGATTTTTTTCATTACGTAAAAAAATTGCTTGAAATGTGACTCTTCAAGAGGAACAAAATTTTATTTTTTCACTTTGCTGATGCAGCCTCTGCTTGAGCACTGTTCTTACGATAACCACATAAAGCATTGCTGTTCAAAGGTTCTGTTATTGTCAAGGAGATGAATTATAAAACAACTTTATATTGTGCAATCTGCAGATTTTATTGACAAAGGTGTCAGGAGCAGAAGAACTGGGAGTCTCTCTGCTTGTCATGGGATAAATAAGAGGATCTTCAGAGCTCTTAGCTTTATTCGATTTGTTTAGACACAAGTTGACTGTGAGCATTGATTCGATGCGAGACCGGTTATGGATTTTTAGGTGGCTACATACACAGCGGGGAGCGATAGAAGGCTCCAGAGTGAGTACAAGGCTGCAATTCACTTGGGAGGCTGCAGAGATCATGCAAGTCCAGCTGTATAAGCATGCTGGATCAAGGGCAGACGGGTGTGATCCTCCAAACAGAAGTGTTTACTCCTCCCACTCCAGCAACAAAATATTGCTTGATCTCTTCTCCCACAGGGCAAGATCATGACAGGTTGTATTTATGTGCTAGAGGGTCTCCATTCACAGCCTCTCATTATTTAAAGCCTAGTTTCCATCCAATATCGACACAAACAGCAAAAGTCTAAGCTGCTGAATAACATAATCACAAAATACCAGCTAATTTGCTGGCTAAGACATGCCAGAGCATAACACTAACACAATACTTTGCTCTTTAACTAACTTGTTTCTGCTACAACATGAAGTTTTTTTCCTCTTTCATATGCCACCTACCCAGTAAGCCATTTCCCCGGAGACACGGTCTTTGCCTGCGTATCTGTCTAAAAAGTACTAGCTTGCTGAAGGCGTACTATAAAGCAAGTGTAGTTAATGTGAATGTCCAAGTGAAAACATGATCCTAAGCTCTCATCCGACATTACCATGATTAAACCTAGTCCTGAAAACTCTTCCTGCCTTCAGGCAGAAATACCCTTGGGAGTCATTTTATTGGAAGCCCAAACCCAGTGTGGGTTTCCCTAGGCAAGTGAAAGTCAGCATGAAAGTCAGTGGGAATAAATTGCTGGGAGAAGAAGAAGATCAAACTCTAAAAGATGATTTAACATCTTTTGCTCGCAGAATAGTGTTTTAGTAACAGCGGAAGCTCCCCCTGCATTTCTCTGCCAATTGAGCTTATAAAGTATTTCTGCTGGGTATCTCTGATGGTGCTGTTGCAAAGATGGATGACGCCCAGTGCAGAGGATGAGGAAAGAGGTAAGGGAGGGTGGGATTTATCTCATATTCCAGCCACCTTAAAGTTATATATCTAATCTTAACCAGTCATCTAGTCTGCCTCCATAAGGACAGGCAACTGTCATGTTGATTCAAATCTTTGGTCATATCTCCAAGAGGATCTTAACTGCAAACCAACTCATTTCAGGCTGAAAATCCATTACATTGCAATTTTCAGTGAGTATCAAGCCGGATGGGATTTGGTCTGAAATCTCTGGAATAAAGGATCACTTCCTTAGGCTTCTGAGCCATGTGGGCACCATGTATTATATCAGTTATCAGGCTTTGACATTTCCAAAGCCATGCAAGACGGTTCAAATTTATCTTTTGTTGCTCTGCATGCTGTTGAAGTAATTAAAAATGGAAAACGCTCTGAAGCCTTTTGCTGGTAATGGTACTTTAAACATAAAAGCCCTCCTTCATCTTTGTTGAAACTCTTTGGATTTGCACTGGTATAAATTACTTGCTCAACACCAGCGTAATTTTTGGCTTAAATACAGCACTGGAAAGAGAACAACATATTTATGAGGATTTTTTTTTTCTTAGAAATTATTTTCTTTCAGCCAGATCTCCAGCTATTTTTTTCAGTTCCCAGAGGTGGTGAGAAACATCTAATGTTTTGATCTTTCAAATATTCTTCACAAAATGCTCCAAGGTCTTTATCTTACAGATAAGTCTGTTCTTCTGTTTTATTATTTGTTCAGGCAGAGTTATTCAAACTAAGAATTCAAACATTGTGTTTCTCACCACAAGTGCAAGCTGAAAGGGAAAAGGCAACTTGCATTTTTTTTTCGTATGGGGGTGAACTGTGGTCAATAGAAAGCCAAAATAGAAAATGAATTAAAACGTATATGATCCATTAAATACAACTTCACTGGATGTTTTCAAGTATTCTGACAATTTTCCAACATCATCCAGTTTCAAAATAATGGATAATTAAAACAAAGCCATGAGAATGTTCTCAGCTGATTGCTAAAGAACAGTGAATTAGGAGATGTGGCTCCTCATTGCTAGATATAATCCAGGTTTGAGAAAGCCACTTAGCGTCTCTGAATCTTGCCAGTGTTTCATAGAAGGATGTTGAAGAACTCCAGGTTGGAGCACTGCCCACTCCCCAGCATCAGCAGCACTGAGTCACTGACGTTGGGAATACTGAAGGTCTGCCCACGACAGATGGAAATACAGAACACCAATAAATCATAATATAGAGATGCTCAGATTTTAAGGATAGGGATCACATTTCACTTAATGTCTTTTTATCAGGCTGTGATTTGTGTGCAAATACACACTAGTAGCAGGCACCCAGTCTTGATTCATAATCTTGAAGAAACGGAGCATTTACACTATGGTAATCACAGTCATACCTTCATTATCACCTTGGCTTTTGTTTGCATTCCACCCAAATTGCTCTTTAATCCCTTTGCCTGCATTCAGGTGTCTGAGTCTGGAGCTGAATCCCAGCCCTTCTCTTCACATTCCATCAGCAGGATAACACCCTTCATTCTCTACGTAAATGGTGGCTGCTGCCTGTAATTAATCTGTTGCACCATTTTCCATTGGCCTTTCGTGTATTTCTCAAATTACACATTTCTTCCCTATCCTCTATGGCATTTTTTACACTGCGATGCAGTTTCGTCTAATGACCCAGATTTATCTCACTGTTTGCCTTCCAACTCTCCTTTTCTGTAATACCTACAAACCCTTTCAGTCACATCAGTGCCCTTCCTATCAAACTGACCAATACACTCTTGCATCCACCTTCACCCTCTATCTTTTGTTTTATAATTAGATCACAGAAGGTTTTCATCCCTGATCAGCCCTCGTTATTGTGGGCTAATGATGATGAAAAAAACCACAGCATATGTGGACAACTGGGTGTGCTCGCAAGTCTTCTCCGTATCTCCGCAGCGCTCTGCTCACTGTGCTCAGAAAACAGACAGTGGGCTGTTTTTGCAGGGCAGCCACAAGTGCGGGAGGTCACCACAGCCTCCCACCAGCAGTGACCTTTCACTGGAATGGGGTACGAGGCGCCTGGGACACACAGCAAATCAAATCTGAATGAGATGATGAGTGCTTAGGCATAAACATAGAGTAGGCGCTCAGGGTTGCAGCCCAGCCACTGGTACAGAAGCTCCAGGAACAACATCCTGGAGCTTTCATTGCAAAAAACTGCATCTTTGAGCTGCAGTAACAGCAGTAATAGTTCTTGCAAGATAAAATGCATCACTGGAAAGTTTCATTTTCCTTTCCTCCCCCATTTTCCTTTTGCAATAAGGAGCTTTAAGTGTATTTGTAGGAGGAAAGGGCTAATTTGGTTACAGACATAAGATTAATCAACTCCTCCCCTTGTGAAAATATCATGTGATTTTTAATAGCCATTAAAACCCCAAAGGATCTAATTTCTTAGGATTTAACTCAAAGGACTTGTTCTGCCTGTAGTAAGTGGCCAAGTACTCAATAGATCTGCATTAGCTTGGTAATGATCCTGCCGGCATTTGAAATTATGGCTAGACTGATCTGAGGCATATGGCTTAAGCCGCTAAGCCATTGCCTGTTGTCTCTGTTTTTCATTTGATTTGGTCACTTCCTGAGGTCCTGAATTCATCCTTGAGGATAATGCAAGCTTTTCCTGGCAGAGAGTGAGCTGTCACGACTTACCTATGTGACATTTAAGTGGGGTAAAGAAGGATTACTCTAAATGCCTCACTTAAACCAACTAAAGTTTGACCGGTCACATTATATTTCAGTGTCATTTTCGCAAGTGTGGTTTAGTTATTTACACCTTGCCTTCTGTTTTCTTTGGAAAGTTTCAGATATTGAACAGGAGCCAATCTTTAGCCCAAGGTTAACATAAACAGCAGACAAGGATGTTCCTAGTACCTCTCTAGGTACACCCTGTTTCTGACAACAATTTGATTGCTTTTGAAAAAATGAATTTAAGACAGTGCTGGCATCAGAAATGCCAGAATTCAGCCTTTTTACAGAAAGAAACTGTCATATGCTCCTTTAAAACAATCAGCTGAAATCAGCTTCACTAAACTGGTGCAGAGGACAGGAAAAGTGGGTCTACGCTCTGCTAAAATGGCTGTTAGCATGCATAAAATATACTTGTTCTAAGGGGGAAGGAAGTAAAATGTAACTCTCTCTTCTGCGCTGAGATCCAGGTTTTTCCTCCTAGGCAGTGACATGATGTTCCCAGTAAGCACATGGCACTTGAGTCACAGGACTCCAACCTGCTGTCTGCATCGCCTTCCTGTACAGCATCACACTGTGATCGCGGGGTGGAGGACAAGCACCTTGGACCTTTCCTTCATGAGCTGAGATGTTAGTGAACTTGTCAGAGGCTGTGCAGAGCAGCAGCACGATGCGCTGGCAATCAGGGATTGGGGGTCTCATACACATCCTCCCGAACTCCCCCGCCTCTCAGGCATGCTGTCCCTTTCCAGGTCAGCCTCTGAGGCAGCTACTGGGATGGGTCAGTGCCTCCAAAGCACTCACTTTCTGAGCCCACCACGGCAGCGATCATTTCAGCAGAGATGCATCATTAATCGCAGCTGGGACCAAAAGAATCCTGAGCGGGGAGAGGGAAATCTCCCCAGAGTCACTCCTGCAAATGATGTACTCCTGCTCACGGTACCCCTTCCCTTTCCTGGGAAAGGCACGGCATGGCTGTCTCTCCCACAAGCTGCAAAGCCTCCCTCTGGCAAAACAGCTCTAATCAGTGCTGCTCAGCAAATCACGGCAGCCACTTACGTTAAGCTCTATGAGTTACACTACTGACATGCTCATGCAGATGTTGTTTGCAGAATATTGGAGACGATGCCAGCCAGACAGTTGGCACCAAGACCCAATCTGGGAGATGAGGAGCTTTCTAGGCTCATTCCTCACATTCATTATTTTCGTATTTAATAAGAAAAGTGACGCGACACATCAGGGAGAATGGTCAGTCAGCTAGTATGGAAACTATTAGTGCAGAAAAATGAATAGCCTGGCAGTTAAATGTCTGCAACACCCACACACTCCATGGAAACAACTTAGAAATAGGGTTATTCATCTGAATTTATCCCATGGTCCCTGGGCCTCACAACGGTGGTTGAAAAGTAGCTGAAACACTTTGCACTGCTTGTCTCTGAATCTGGGTAGTCTGTGGTGAACAGTGAGTGTTTTTAAGGCAGAATTGTCCCAAGACTTAAAATCCAGCAGACAAATCTCAAAAACTTTGTGGGAACATTTGTATGATACTGGGTGTTTTCCTGGGTACAGACCATCTGGAGATCAGGGGGCAGCTGTAGTGTGATAGATTCTGGAGAGTCATTTAGGTATAGCAGGTCCTGGAGCTGCTTCTTTACAAATACTGTCTTACATAGCCACTGTCAGACACTCTCTAGCATCAGTACAGGGAAGAAGTTCTTTAAAATCTGCTTATTAAGAAAAGTCTCACTAACAGCAGCTCTTGTCTCTTAAGTTGCTACTTGCACCCAAGTCCCAGCTTCAGACAATGCAAAAACTCAAGTACATCTTTCATTCTCTTATACTGCTTTTTTCACTGCTTACACATCTTTGGCTATATCTACACCAGTAAATAAAATGAATCAGCATCCATTTTTCGACCCTGAATGCAAGTGGATAGCATGGCTTGTATTACAAGGGCTAAATGTCCCACCCAAAACAAGGTAGTTTTATCTGTGTCTTGCTGATGGAAAAGAGTCTCTGGCTCACGATGCCCACTGAGTCATGCTCGGGTGTTCTTTGGAGGGAGCTTAAAATGTGCCAGGGAACAGGCTGATAGCAGCTCAGGAAAATCATCTTCTGCGCCCATTCAGTCGACCAGCACAGATGTTGCCTTTGGGTCTGCAGCTCAATACATCAATTCAACACCGTTAATAGCAGTGGAAATTGAAGAGATTTGCATTCATGTTCACGACAGTAAAATTTTCCCAAAATCTTATCTTAGCATGCGATGAATCACCCTCTCAAAGTTACTTCCTCCCTCCAGTGACTATAGCAGGAGCTCAGATATCTACTTTCTACTGGTTGCCTAACTTTGGGGTGGCTAAAGTTAGATACTAAAGGATTAAGGACTTCCTCCGTGTTTAAATCTGAATGGTATTAAAACCAACCTCAATTTTGCAGGCAATGAAGAAGGCCTACTTAGAACATATGTAGTTCAGTTCTTTCCTGTGAAGTTGCCATATGGCAGGGGAGCGATGGGAAGAAGAAAAATATTGACAGTGATGATATATCTTATTACAGAGCATACGGACCAAATTTTCCTCTCAGTTACACTAGTGAAAATCTGGAGTGAACAGCCCTGTCTCGATAGGAAAATCAGATCAGTCAGTGGATATACAAAGCCAATTATGAGAGTGAAACAAAAGCAAACTTGAGAAACATTATGGTATAGTAAAGAAGACATGTGGTAGGATGCCAGAAGACAGGAAGTCATTGGACCCAGCACGCTTACTCTTCTTTTGAAAAAAATCATCCAATATACAGTAACCACAAGTGGTCAGGATCTTGTTTTATGCCTGAACTTGGCAAACCAAATGAAAGTTGCCCAAAAACATCTGTTCTGGGTTCCAAACATTTATACAGCCCTTTGTTAGAGCACCAAAGATGGCATCATATCAATAGAAAGGAAACATTGCAGAAGAAAGCAGTACAAGGACGCTAGAGAGAGAAGTCCAAGATTAACACAAGACCTGCAATGCTTTACACACCAATAACTTTCATTTATTCCTTCCT
This sequence comes from Psophia crepitans, assembly GCA_013399095.1. Taxonomy (NCBI): domain Eukaryota; kingdom Metazoa; phylum Chordata; class Aves; order Gruiformes; family Psophiidae; genus Psophia; species Psophia crepitans. The sequence goes on along the minus strand of VWZZ01005068.1, from coordinate 207,917 downwards.
GAACATTCAGATGGTCAAAACTTTAAACTGTATTTGACAGATAAACCCAGCAAGTGCTTATAGGAGAGACACCATGGTGCATTCCTATTTGTCTACTATTTAGAAATACACTAGAGACAACTTTGCAGCAAAAGCTGCAACGATAGTACTGTTTGTCTACTGCGTTACAAAGACATAAATGCAAACGTAACTGAGAAGACTGCTGGAAACGGAGGTGGGGGTTTATAAAGGCAACTTGCATTGAGTATGGTTTATATTTACTCAGTAATAGTTGAGTATGGTTTATTTGAAACAGTATCGCAACCAATTAGCGAAAGAACTAATTTCTATTCAGGATCCTTTTCAGTTCATGTAAGACAATTAGAAATGTATAGTTTTTTTGGGCTTATATGGTAGAATGATGCTATTCATGTAAACTAGAAGCAAACAGCAAAAACTCAACCAAGCAAATAAAAAAAATAAGTAAAACCAAATAGAATTACCATCAGCAATTCTGCACACAAAAGAGTTAAACTACAACTTAATAAATAAACTACGTATATTTTTTCTTCTACGTATATTTTCTTCTTTATAAAGACCGAGTTTTTGCAAACGAGTTCAAAGACAAACTATAGCCAACTCAGTGTCCACAGTTTCTTTGGAAGTGGTGTGGAACATTTGGCCAGAAGAAACGGTGCCAACTATCCAGTGCAAAGCCTATACTTTAATTTGCAAAAGCAAAAAGCTGTGATTTATACCTCTGAAAGGAAGAAGTAAAAAAAAAAAAAGAATCTAACAGTACATTCTGTGTAGGTTTATTATTTTGCCAACAGTTTGTGGGTTGGATGATGAGGTACGTTCCTGAAGATTAGACATCACCATTTTTTTAAACAAACAAAACAGAAGGAAAAATCAAAATTCCCTTAAAGTGGAGGCAGTCCTTGCTAAAGTTCAGAGCTGTTGTGACTCCCCCTTGGCTCCTTCTTTTTTTAAAAAAAAAAAAAAGAAAAAAAGAAAATTCATCAATCAATCGCATTAACTAGCTTTGGCTGACAGAGAGCATTTTTGCTTACAGTTGAGGACAATTAGAGGCACAGTGTCAAATGGTCATTTATTAGGCTGTGTAAAGCTCTGTGGATACACATTGGTTTTTTGTGACATCAAAAAATTCTCATGAAAAATGATACTGTTACATGTAGTCATCCCTTGGTTTCTTCTGCTTTTAAACTCAATGATACTCTAGTTCAGAGAAAACTAAGTAGATTTTGAAGAATAAATGCACACTGAAAGCGAATAGTGTAGCTCCACTGACAAAACCAACTGAAAAGTGAAAATCAAGTGGGGTAGATGGTGAGCTATTAATCCATGTATTCAAACCTGGTAGTGTGTATTGCAGCATGGCTAAAGGAATGGAGTCTTGATATACATAAATATTAAGTCATGAAATCTAAGATAAAGATTTGGTCCTTTATCATTATTGTGACAACATTGCCACCACATGATTGTCCAACATGATTCCTTCAGGCCTCCTAAACTATAAAAAACCCCTTACCGGATGTCTATAGTAGGTGATCCACAAATATGTTCATCGTAGAGCCTCAAGAAATTATTCAAAATTTGGCCAGATGTTATGGTTAAAGCTGAAATATTGTTTCCTGGAGATGAATCTTTTTCTCCTAGCCATGAAAGGTCTATTCTAAGACTGCAAATTAAAAGTCAAAATAAATATATCATCATTGTGCAATAAAAGAGTCCTGCCAAAAAAAAAAAAAAGTGCACGAAATCCCAAGGGATGAAACAATGTCATTCTGCAGCCTGAAAAAATCACTTATTGCTGAAAAAGGCACTCATAGTTTGCATATTGTTAGTTGGTTTTTCCGGGTTTCTTGGCAGTCAGGCCAGAAAATCTATTTCTTTAAACTTGCCTTTAAAGTATCTTATATGATCCTACTTACAACAGAAATTTGGGAAGCAAAAAAACACATTTAGGGCAATTCCGGGTACCTGTTGCAATGCTACTCACGGTCTTCTGGTCCCTAAAATGTGTGTGGGATTTCAGCACACTACTACACAACTGTCACTCTCCTCCTTAAAGGTAGCTGCTCATTAATGAATAAATTAGTTTCTTTCTTAATTTCGTTTCCTTTGGCAACGTGCAGGGCTGAAGGCATTCAGGCAGTGTAAAGGTATCTTTCTCCAGGTCCTACTTAGTATAAATCTGGATGTGTCCTTATTGAAATCAGCCCTGCCCACAGTTTCTCTCTGCTGAGCCTCATATTTTATGAATCATTACTACTAGTCTGGAGCTGGTTTCCATGAGGGCTCTCATCCTTCATGTTTTTGCTCCTAATAGACTGGTCACATTTCAACTTTTGCTTCCTGTGGTAGGATTTGTCAAAAGTATCATGAAGACAAAGAAACCCCATGAGTTTCTGAAGTATAGATGGCAAGAGTATTTACCATTATGTTAGGGGAGAAAAAGAAGGGATATGAAAAGCGATTCACAAGGACAAAAGCCAATCTGTTACTCAGGGGAAGGAGGAAGACATGTCTTCCACGGACACATCATGCCATTTTCTTCTTCTACATGTCTTCTCTTTCACATTCTTCATATGAGATACTGGATGAGGTAGATACAGTACAGCAATTATTACATTATTCTGAAATGTGGTAATTGAATAAAACACAGAAAAGTAGTACATCAAGTTGTCACGTGCTTATAGAAATACATGTGGCTGATCAGTCTTCATGGCAATTCAATTATTCTTATTTGTGTGAATTTCACAAACCACATCTTCCCCTTTCTTTCCTT
>VWZZ01005068.1:173746-197763 GCA_013399095.1 Psophia crepitans | reverse complement strand
AGTGCTGGGGGCAGGTTTGGGCGCCACAGCACAAAAAGGGCATAAAACTGTTGGGGAGTGTCCAGAGGAGGGAACAAAGGTGGGGAAGGGTCTGGAGGGGCAGGCGTGTGAGGAGAGGCTGAAGGCCCTGGGCTTGTTCAGCCTGGAGAAGAGGAGGCTGAGGGCAGAGCTCATGGGGCCTCCAGCTTCCTCCCGAGGGGGAGCCAAGGGGCAGACGCTGATCTCCTCCCTCTGGGGCCCAGCGACAGAACCCCAGGGAACGGCCTGGAGCTGCCCCCGGGGAGGGTTAGGGTGGGGATCAGGAGAAGGTTCTTCCCCCAGAGGGTGGTGGGGCCCTGGCACAGGCTCCCCAGGGCAGTGGTCACCGCCCCGAGCTGGGCTGAGGTCAAGCAGCCTCTGGCCAACGCTCTCAGTCATCTGCTCTGGTTGGGCTGGTCCTGTGTGGAGCCGGGAGTTGGACTGATGGGCCTTATGGGTCCCTTTCAACTCAGGATATTCTATGATTCTATGATTTGAGTCACCTTGACCAGCAGGTTAATAGGAAAGATGCAGCCATTGCTTTGTTTTACTTCCTCTGAATTTATACAAGTACCCAGGATTTGCACTGTCAAAATCTTAACCAACCCTCCTTCTCCAAGCTAAGAAAATCTCTACAAATGCTGAACCGAGGCCGTTTTCTGCACTAGGCAGGTAAAGCACAGAGCCACAAGGACGCCAGCATGCACCCACTGGAAACATGGACAGCAGTTTCCAGTCCTGCACTGTCTTTTTGTCTCCCCAGATACTTCAATGTAGAAGTCAACCTCAACGATTTCAGTGGGGAGACTCTTGATTTACACCAGCCCAAGATGAGAATCCAGCCATGATGCTTTATTGCCTTTTAAAGCCAAGAGCTCAGCAGAAGCCAATTGTGTCTGATGCGAAACTGCTGCACACCCAACGTGGAATCTGCACAACTCCATAAACCAGCAGTGGTCTAAATAAAAACTTCAAACAAGACATTCTGGCGTTGGCCAGAAGAAGCGAAGATAAATATCTGGGAGCCGCCAAGTTGTAAAGGAAGAACTGCTCGACTGTTGGACAGAGAGCAAAGTAAGAGGCAGAAATTAGGCAGGATGCTGAGAGGCTTGTAACACTCCCAAAAAGCAAAGAGGTCACAGCATTTAATTTGATTAATTCATCACTGGTCCAAAAGACTTTGTACTGAGCCTCAGGCAGCACAATAAACATACAATCATTAATAGAGGAAATGAAAGATTGGTTTTGGGTGGTAAATACTCAAGCTCCCTTTCCCACTCCAGCCTCCCTCTTGTTTCTCCTGTTCTTGGTCAGTACAAACACTGGAAGCAAGAGAGTAAGCAAGCAGTAGCATTCAAACAACAACAACAAGAACAGAACAACTCACTGTATTTCAAATGCCCTGGTCAAAACACTTTCAAGGAAAGCTTTGAGTTGCTTTCTCCATCATTTTTGTTTTCCCTCAATAGCCCATTCCTCTAGGAAATGCCATGGGCAGAATGGAGCAACAATCATGCTAGCTTGGCCTCCTCTCCCCAGGACTGGCAGAAAACTTTGAAAACAACAAGAAGGATGTTTATTCTGAGAGGGTCGGATAATGCTTTTGGAGGTCATTTCAGTAGTTTTGGTCCTAAATATCCAGGGGCCCAAACAGCTGTTTTGATGAATGTAATGTTTTTTTTACAAATAATGGTATTTTGTAAAGCTCCAGTGCTAACTTTTACGGGCCAGCTGGTACAAACACTCACCCCATAACTGTACAGTGCCTGTCCGTCACCACAGGACATGGGGGGAGGACACAACCTCCCCACTGATACTGGGGCTGGAAAACTTCTGCAGCTGCTTGAAGCTATGTAGGAGGCTGGGATGTCCGACGAAACCACCGCAGAGGCAGAGCTGGGGAAAGGGAGGATGACTAATACTCCATGCATCCTCAATGAGTGAAGTTTATGTTTGGCTCTTCTCCTATTCACTTCAAGCCCTACCACTGCTTCCACACTGCATTCGTGGGGCATTGCTGTATATCAGACCTCACTGTGGCTCCATGCAGCAGGAAACTGCTTTTATCCCCTTTTCCCATACAGACACTGAGGTTTACGGCAGTTTAGACACTTTTCTACAGTCGTGTGAGAAAACTATGATATGAAAGATGGGTCTCCAAACCCTGGACCTCACATCAGCCTGCCTCTGCATCTGTGCACACAAAGGCATATGACACTTAGGTTCCATTGAGTCAAATGCCACTACTGAAGAAAGCAAGGTGACTTATATGTGTGTTTAAAATGATATCTAATGAACGTTCTTCATCACCTGATTGTCACTTCTTCTTCCTTGTTTCAGTATGTAAAGGTGCAACCATGAGTAGGTATGCAAGACCCAGCCAGTACAGACGTTCATTTTATGTCTCTAAGCTGGTCACATGAGAAAATATTCATCAAATACAGTGTTGGACCACAGAAATTATGTGTTCACTGCAGAATAATGAAACAACTCTGTGATTCTAGAGCTATAAAAATAATGGAAAGTATTATTATACAAAACCCAGCAAAGTTTGGTTAATAAGGCAGTTGGCTAGCCCTATTTGCCTGCATATTCCATATACTACTGAAAATACAGAACCTATCTGTATCTGTGCCTGATTAAGGCTTCACGATAATAGTCCAGAACTACATATGCTGTTTCTTACAATAAAAACTCCAAACAACACCCCCCTCAAACCGAAACAAAACTCATGGTGCCTTTGCCAATACTTCACCATGTTTGTTTGTGCTCATAGCAAGTCCTGTTTTCAATCACACTAATGCTTTTGATTTTTGAGAGAGGATGAACCAGAGATTTATCCAGCGCTGCGTGACAACAGACCATTCCAGCAGGAATCTGAGCTGTGGAGGAGAGTTTTATCGGGCAAGAAATCTCATCTGGGTATATGACACTCCTCAGCAGAGCATGGTTACTTATATGTGTGTTTGTACTGACATCAGATGAATGCTGTTCATTAGTTTTATTGTCACTTCTCCTCCCTTCCTCCAGTATTCCTCCTGCTCTCCCTTTCGGAAGGTTTAATCACTCAATGTAAGGCTTTTTAACAGGAACAAAGGCACTTTTAAGATAAAGACGTTAGAAAATAACTTTAAATGAATACAACACACAGTCCTGCGTTTAATAAACATGACTGTCGTACGTACATGACACATGCACGACACAGCCTGTTGTCTCCCACTCAAGTCACAGGTCCAAACACTGTGATGCCCATCCTCCATCTAAAGCTGATTTTGATTCCTTCAGAGTTAAACCAGCACCATACAAACTAGCTGAGGAGGAAAGTTCAAATCAGAGGAAATTCAGCTTCTAACGCTGCTGGACATTGAGGGGGAAGGCAGGGTAGGGCTCATAGGTAAATTAAGCGTTAATTTGCAAAGCATGTTTGTTATGCTAACTCTCCAGCATTTGGAGACTGATGAATACTACCTTCTTAATAGCTGCGTGTGATTAATTTTATATTCCTGTAAATTTACTGTGCATGGTGCCTGTTCTATACCTAATGAAACCCATGTACTTATTAGCTGATCTTTGAGCCATGATGCCCAATATGCAAGCAAGGCAATCCTTGCTTGTATAATCATCAGTTTAAAAAACAAGAGGCAGAAATACTGTGAGCACAAGTGGCATAGACTTTGATTAGTTTCACTGCAAAGAAAAGTCCTGTGCATAGTGACTTTTAAGCTCTGTTTCACCCCTCAGCTACATCCTGGCCTGCAGTGATTGTAACTAGGATGTAATCAGGCAGGTTGTAAACACAAACTGACATCTTATCTGTGCACTTTAAAATATTAAATGTACTTTTCCTCATTTGCCCACCTAAAGAAACAGGGAAGAGGTAACCATTCCTGCTTTTTCTCCAAGCTATGGCATCGAGACTGCTCACCAGCAGTGCAAGACTCTTCTTCAGCATCATTTATGACAGCGATGCAGACAGCCCCATGACAAAAGAGATGTGGAGTTTGCTATAAGGACCTCTTAAAAATGCAGCTCTGCTCTCAGTCTCCCCAGCCCAGCTGTGGCACCAATCTGTGGCCTCTCCCTGGGTCCCTCACCTGGGTCTTCAGGAACTCCTGGAGAGCAGATAAAAGGATCAGCCATCCATCTGTGCACAGTGCCTCAGGTCATGGAGGGCCAGAGGGGCCCCCAAAACGTTTTGAACATGCATGAGGTATACCTCTGGTTGCAGGGAGTAGAGGGAGGAAGTCAACTGAGTCAATGCTTGGTGCACACAGCTGGAAAATTCAGTTTGGAATGTACCCAAGTGACAGGATGACTGTGGCAAGGTAGGATCTGAAACACCTTCTGCTGTATCCTTGCCTATAGGCCAAATTAATGCCACTGGACTAGTCTTTTAGATCAGCCAAACAGGAAAGTAGGATTTAATTACTTTTGATTAACCAGTCTTGCTAAATGCAGGAGAGTTCGGTGGGCACAAGGAATCTTACAAAAAAAAGAAATTTCAGAAAATGCAGTAGGAAGCAACAGGCCATGGGGAGCAGGTAGGAAGGATGGTGGGAAAAGTTATTAATTAGTGTTTGTGGAAAGGATCTCCAGAGCAATGGTGGAGAAACAGGCAGTGGGCTGAAAGAATTGCCATGTGCATTAACACCGCACATTTAATCCCATGAGGCCCAAAGGGACACAAAATGAGTCAAAGCTCACGAGGTCTTCGCTAACGAATGGCCAGTGGTAGCCCAGGCTGGTGCAGTAGGGGGAACGGATGTTTGCTGAGGTGGCTGGTGGTACTCCCTACCTGGGACCTTTCATTCTGGTACAGATTCCTTATGTCAGGACTGCAACTAGGTCTGCCAGAAAGTAAGAGAGACCTAACTCTTCCCTTCACATTTTGCACGTTCTAGATTGTAAAATCATACTTAGGTTTTAAGGTTATATGGCAGGACTGTTTTCTGCCATAAGCATGACCACTCCATAGCACCAGGGAACACTGATCTTTTCAGAAATGCCTAAGTGATGTCGCAACACAGATAACAGTAATAAATAATAACAATGCAATGGCACCTGCAACAGCACACTGCACTGAAACAAACTGCTATGCCTGAACACCAAAGGGCACTAGATGGTTCTCTTATCACTCTTATCGCAGATCTCTCTGCCAGGCATGGGTGGTTTTTGCTCCATATTTCATCTCCAGCAGTATACAATGAAGTTGCAAATGGCACTACTGAGCATGCCAAAATGCCCATGCAGTAAAGATAATGCTGACATTGTGATAGAGATCTATTTTCAGCTTTCATCTGTATATTCAGGATGTCCTCTCTTATCTCTGTTATATATTATTTTTGTATTGTGAAAGATGACAATGGTAAGAATGGTAAGAGCAATCAGGCTATGGAAATTGCCTGCTGGGACAGAGCTATATGTTCTCATAGGGCTTTTTTTTTTTTCTTTTACCTTTTATTTTTATGATTAGTCAATCACTGTTTAGCCACCTCAGGGAAATGCAAGGTGAATTAGGAGAAAGAAGGTCAAGGTTATCATGGAAAAGTTTAATCCCTCCTCAGCGGGAACCAGTTAATAGCTATGGCTAGACTCAAGTAAGGATGTCTGTTGGGAATCTCAGTGAAGGTCAAAGGCAGAAAGGAAAGAAAAGCTGCACTGAGATCTTAGACAAGTCATAAGCAGACAGATGTTCCTAGGCTTTAATGAGCAGTCTTGGCTCCAGGCCTTTCTTGGCAGAGCTGTTTAGTTTTAGTATTTTTCCTTGTAGCGCAAGGTATGGCTCTGGTTAGCTGGCTCTGCTTAGCTAACTGCTGATGACTTTTCCATCTAAATAATAGCTTGACAATGAAGAAACCAGTTCATAATCTGTGACTTGATGGATTAGGTCATGGGGAATGATGTGCAGTTGTAATCACAAAAAGCAAAAATAAATAAAAATAATTATTTTTGTTTAAATAAGAACCAGTTTTAAAAGTTTAAACAGCAAAAGTGATGGAGCTCCTACTGCAAGTTCTACCACACCATCTTATGCTTGTATTGTCATGGACAAAAAACTGAAAGAAAATAGTATGAAATGGACTTTTTCTATATAAATTCCATTTCCAAGTCAGCCTGGTGAGAATTATGCTTTGGCTTTGGAAATCCAATTCAGTTCATCAGAGCTGAGAGTTTTCTCCTGACAATTTGCTATGCCTAAGTGAAATACATGAAATTGGAAAGTACACACTTAACAAACATCTTCTGTTCAGAAGGCAAAAAGTCTACAAATCCAACTGTTATCAATCTCTGAAAATCAGTAACTTCCACTTAAAAGCTGAGAAATAGCCTTGTTAAAATTTTGAAGATTTTTAACCCTTGTCTGCTAGAACACAACTTCCTTAATGCAATAGCTGCTGTGGTGCTTGGTGGAGATAATTTTCTTCTTTGTCAGGCATGTAGCAACCCTATATAACCAGTGACTGAATTCAGTCTCTTTTCCAATATTTCTAGGTGTCATTTCTAGGTGTCACCATTGGTCTGATACAATATGATATCATGAATGGGAATGTTTTCATGGGATAACCTCTTGTTTTAGACTGCTTTTCATTACTATAGTCCAGATCCTGTTCCCTGTGAGGGAAGTGGAAATGTCTAGGTGGCTTAAGCATGAGCAGTCTTTGGATCTCAATCAGTTACATTTCAATAAAAAATTTAAGAGCCTTACGTTGGCAGATTATACAAATTCTCTGTTCTCTCTGTGTTCTCAGCTGATGCTCTTTTTGTTTTGGAGGCTATGAATTATGTTTCTTTGAAGCTCTTTTTCAACACATCAGAATCTCATCCACCACTGGTTGGTTCAGTAAAGCTCACCGTATTCCAGAACCAAATGTGAAATCTGCTTTGTGATAAATATCTGATGGTGCAGGAGCTCTGGGCTCGCTCCCAAGCTAAATTCGTTTACATTGCAGCAAAACACCTGTCTCTGTGTCATCACGAAAGCAGCTCCCTATTGTAAAGTACAGTTCAGTCTCTCAGACAAGATTCAGATTCCCTTTTTTTTCCTTCCTTTGCAGGAGAGGAACAGATGTCCTTAGCAGCCGAAAGGAGCCTCCTGCCTCCTCATCTACACAGCTTATATTTCCAAGTCATGAGTCCTAAAACTCTTCAGAGTCAATTGGCTAGGGTTTATTGTTTCCGTGACGCCAGTCCCTTCCCACAGCCACTCAATGCTCAGGATAATTACTCTACATGACACCTGCTGACTGGATGTGACAGATTTACGCTAGGATTGTACCCAGGGTCTCCATATATTCTGATATTCTGATAGCCCAGCTATCATCATGATGAGTCCCTCTAGATCAGCAGTACACCATATCAGTCATGGGACACTGACTGAGCTCCACAAATTCCCATGTGCCTGGTCCATCCCATCAACAGATGGCTTTTGTATATTTTGTGGGCCAGAGCAGAGACTCTCTGCTCAGTACCGTGGCTGTTCCCCCAATGGCTGGGCAGCGTCTACCACCCTGTGACATCAGACACCAATAAGAGAGATGCCTACCGTGCCAACCAGTATTGTAATTGCTGTTGTTACAGAATGCAGTGGTGAGATTTTTGGAGGAAATGCAACAAGCTATGAGAGATAAGCAACAGCAGAACAAATATTTACACAAATGTTGTGTAACAGCTCAAAGACTTTGAAAGGTTTTGGCTTAATGAGTGGCCGCCTCTCTTGTTGATCTGCCCCAAGTTTGGATGCAGAATGGGAATCAATTACAAAAGTCCAGAGAAGTTATTGTTTACTGTAAATGGCAGGTTCCTCTTTGTTCAGCATTAAAATTTAAATGCATCAAGGTAAAATAGAATAAAGCAGAGCTTACCTGAAGAGACTGAAGAATCATAAGTACTTCTGTCCTTCCTATTTGGCCTGAAGGGCTGAATGTCCTTTTCCCTGTAAGTTCCAAACCCTTCAAAGCTTCTTCTTTTATTCCCACTTGCATCATTGTCCCGCTTCTCACTCGAGGAATTAATTTCACCAAACATGTCCAGGGACTCTGACCTTCCATTACTCTCAGTATTACCAGAGTATCTCTTTGTGCAAGAGTCAATCGGATCATTGCTTGAGTCACTTTTATCTTTATTCTGTGTCCACTGCTGGGCATCAGAAAGTGACAATGTAGATAGCGTATCCACTTCAAAGTTACTCTTTGAGCCTTTGTGTCCATTTTCACAATGCTGGTGCTTCTGCTTCTCCTTATGCTTGCTTTTCTCGTTGAGCAAGGAGAGGTCTTTATCTGAGCCACTGAGCCTTTCATTGATCGCATGACTGGAGAAGCCAGTGGACTTGCTAGCAAAGAGACCACTCAGATCTTCATGAGTCCCCAATATCCGCTCATCCTTATGCTTGTGCTTATGTTTATGTTTCCTTTTGTGAAGTCGGCCACTTGAAAGGCTTGTCCCTCCAACCTTTGGAGGAGCCAAAGAGGACTGCATGTCTCCAAGGCCCATTCCCACGGGAGTTTGCAGGTGCACTCCATGTTTTGCTTTATGCTTGGCAGTGGTGGACATCTTCATATGAGAGCTTGCATGGAATTGGGGTGGGGGCACGGTAGGTCTCATAAATGGGGAAGCCGCTCCGAGCGTGTGAGACAGGTACAAAGGAGCTGGATACTGACCATAGTAACCAAGATTCATCATAGGCATTGATGTGTAAGGCATTCCATAGGGTGCATAGTAACTCCCACTGGGAATAGGGTAACCGAACCCTTGTAAAAAAGGCACCTTTGTCATGGTGTCATTGGTTTTGGCAGGTCTACCACGCTTCTTCTTAGACTTCATGTCAGAGGTCCTGCGAAGATAGAGCAATGGGTCATACTGGATATATGGCACAGGGTAGTAGTGATCGAAATTAATCCTGAAGATGCTAGGATATGGATTTTCATGATAAAATGTGTAACTTCTATGGGAAATCCTGAACACTTGAAACTTATTGATGAGTTCCTCAAGGTCTGCCAGAAACTGGAGGTCATCTCTGTTCTGCAGGCTTTTCCTTTTCCTCTTGTGCTTTGGCTTTTTAATACTCTCATGAGAGAGAAAGTTATCCACAATGAGATGTTTCTGCCGGTGACCATGCCTGTTCTTTGTGCTGGTGTCAGATGGGATAGCCTCTGGATTGTCCAGGGTGCAGAAATCAAAGGAGTATCTCCGGCGGGATTCCGAGCTTTTCTCGGCTTGGTCAGATGTGCTGTTGTTGTCTGTACCTATCCCACTGTCGCTCGGTATGGTTTCCTCACTGTGAGACTCGCTCACCGGTGACAGCGTGACCTCTTTCAGAGAACCTATTTCACAGAGGTGGGAAGGTGAATTAGCCATTAACCTGGGTGGAGACAGCTTCCAAGTTCCACTGTGCATTCCTTTCTGAGTTTTTGTAGGAAGAGCACTGATAGGTTGAAGATTTGGCATAGTTTTTAACTCTGAAAAATTTGTTTCAGTGCTTGCAGGGCTAAGGTTGCCGTTAGTCCCCACTAACTGTGTCGAAAGTGGATGAATAACTGCTGGTGACGATGCCACAAGTGACTGCAGGTTGGAAGGCACTGCTGGGTTTTCTGGCTGGCTGGAAACAGGCCTTGAGTGCTTGATGGCTGTCTTAGGTTCTTCTGGCTGAGGCTGCAGCTCTGCTCTTGGTTTTCTGCCCCTTTTCTTACCAATGTAGATAGTCCCCCTCTTGCTGACATTGATCTGCTTCCCTAGTCTGGCATCAATGGTGGCTGGCCCAGCACTAGATGGTGGCTGGACTTTCGCTTTCAGAGCTATGCTGCTGGAGCAGGAGGACAAGATCTGATTGAGAATATTCTTCCTCTTGAGGGTCTTCATTTTATTAATGGTCTTGATGGTCTTTTTATCCAAGACTCCCAGCTTCCCGACCTTTTTGTGAAACTTCAGTTCACTGATGGACTTGTCCTCTCCTGGGACCATCTGGGCCAACTTGGCCAGATTCCGTCTCCTCTTCCTTTTCTTTGTCCCTGGAAATTCACGATTGATTGGGCTCACTGGGCTGGTGGAGGTTCCCTCATGAATGGTTTCAACGGTGAGCAAAGGCTGTTTCTTTGGTCGTCCTCTTTTTTTCTTGACAGGTGTGATCACAGTAAGACTGTCTGTATTGGTATACAGAGGGCTGGACGGTGTAATGGGATAGGCTGAAGGAGGCTCCACCATCAGCTTCTCAGATGTTGTCATGGAGGTTTCCCGAAGGATAGATTTAGGTTTGCTACAGGTCCATCGCCGCTTAGCTGCATGTTTCGGGTGCTGGACCTCAGATAATTTGCCAGCTGTGGGAAGATCAGTGGGCAGGAGAGTGGAAGTCACAGCTACAGATTTTCTGAGTCTGGTGGCACTGTTGGGGGAAGCTTTGTCAGTGAGGACACTGCTGTCAATAGCTACTAAGGGAGACTCATTTTCGATCACTTTCCCTGGCTTTGTGGCTCGAAGATCTTTTTTAATCCCCTCTGGTTGAGAGCTAGTTCTGTTTGCTACTTCACTGCTCATAGCAAGTGCAGAAGGCAGGCCTTTCTCCTGGATAGTTTTCTCTATGGAAGATTTTGTGGATTGCCTTTTTTTCCTTTTGTGGCCAGATGTATCTGCTGTCGGAGACTTTATTGGAATAGTAATTCGTACATGACTGGTATCACTTTCACAACTGCTAGCAGAAGTGGGATTCTGCTTCAAGGGTGATGTATCCAACACACTGTCCATCGAGTAAGACTCCTTTTTCCCTTCCAAGCTGTCATGGGATTTGCTTTCAAATGCTTTCTGAGCGCTCTTCACCCATTCGATGTCTGCAGTTTGGATGGTTTGACTGATCAAGTCTTTTTTGCTGGACTTCTTCTTTGTACTCCCAGTGGGCTGATCGGGGGCCTCCATCTGCACACCTCCTTCTTGATCACCAAGAGGCAAAAGCCCGTTGCACTCAGAGGCACTGCTCGGCTGCACAGCCACGCTGATGTTGTTGGGTGATGGGACTGCACTGCAAATGGAAAGCTCTTTACTAGTGGCCGACAGCTGCCCCCATGTGCTGCTGGCACAGGACTTCTTTGCTTGGGATTTACTGAAGGAAACTCCTGGCTCCGCAGCAGAGACCTTGGTGGCACTAACAGCTTCTCGACTGGGTTCCGTGTTGATGAAGCAACTTTGAGAAGCTGAACCAGTATCGGAGCTCACTGACCAGTCAAGATGGTGCTGGTTGCTACTTTTCTGCTGGTGCTTTGATTTTAAGGTGTCACCGGTGAAGTCTTGTTGGAGGCCTGGATCATAGTGCAGAGCAGAGTGCTTTTGTGGCCTGTCATAAACCTGGAAGGTAGAAAATAAATAGAAAAAACAATTTAGTTTATCAGTCCATTCATAACCCCTGGCTGCATCTCTTTATGTGTGCAGCGAATGACAACTCTTCTCAACCAACGTCTGTGTAAGGGTTAGGAGCCTTTATAAAGCCATTTTATGCTTGAGCCAAATTTGCATTAAGATTCGTGCATTGTAAACAAGTTTAGTTTTCTTTTCCCACTCTATAAACAATGGAAATATTTCTATAACTGCTAAATTGCTAAGGAAACATATTCTATTGATTTTTAGTTTCAAACAGAAGTGAAATATTCCTTTTCAATGCATGAATGGTGCAACTCAGCCTCCTGATGAGAATCTATTTTTCCTAAAAAATAATCCCTCAGATAACTCGACGCTCAACAGCAGTAATTAAGCTCATTGTTGTAAAAAACAAAAGCGCAACATTATCTCGGAAGTTGTAACAAACAAGAGGAAAACCCATGGGTCCACTTCCCTATGAAGCCAGAATCTGCAAAGATTTACTTGCTTAAATTTCCTCTTAGAAGTCATCCACACAAACTTAGTGCTTAAAATCGTATGCATAGCACCAAGTGTGTGAGGCATACTTGGCAGGTTCAAGATTTGCATTACTCCCTTTCCATTTCAATAATCTGCTATTTGCAATGTTGGTAAGAGATATTTTCAATACGATTTCTAATCCGACAGCAGCTCTTCAAGCCGCAGAGGTTACGGTAAGGGCAGAATTATGCTGAAGACTGCTACAGAGCAAAAGAGAGTCTACTTTTTTTTTTCTCTTGATGGGCCTCCTTCAGCTAAGGAAATTAGGTTTGATACAGCTGCCACCTTTTAAAAAGTCTCATAAGGCAAAAAAAAAAATTTTTTTTTTTACTTTCATTACTTTCCTTAACTGACCTCTTCTAGCCATTTGTTTTCTTGAGTTACATTTAGGACATTTTTTTTGTAAAGCACTGGATCAAATTGTGCAACTGATTTTGCACACCTAGTACTGCAAACAACTGTTCTTAGCAAATTGTAATGACACTGTTCTGAATGCCAAATAAATGATGAGAGACTTAAAATAAATGCGTAACCAAGGAAAGAACAATAGAAAACAACTGCTAAGTGTCTCATGTTTCTGCAAACACCCAGTTACGATGAAGTTTCTACCAATCAGTAGCGTTATATTAGATCCCCATTCTGGGTGTCTGCAGCACAAGTTTTGGGGTAAGGATGCTGTCATCAGAAGAGAGTTTTGAGCTGGGAAATGAGTTCTGAGCAGCTTCAGAGAGATTTTAAAAGTGCTAAACACCCCCAAGCCCATGGTGCATTATTTAGTGACCAGGAAAGACACATATTGTTGGCAAAATAACGTTGAAATATCCTTCATGTGCATACGAAAATGGGCATGTGGCTTTCCTGGAACAGGCAATAACAATGAAGCTGTTCTGGTCCATCGTCTGAGGAGTAATTAGGGACTCTTAAATCCTGTGGATAGTTCAGCTGTTGTGCACACGGACCAGACATACTCAGGGAAAGCAGAAATTTCCAGGAATTGTGGAGTGAGAAAATGAAAGCACGCAGCTGTGGTGGAGCTGCAGATGTCGCGGGTGAGCAACACCAGGTTTCTTCAGCCTGAGAAAAGAGCTGAAAGCATAAACAGCCCTCAGGGAATGAATCTGTTTCTCCTCTTCTTCCTCGCAGAGGCCTCCTGTGTGCAAACCACACAGCACAGAGCGACCATGACCCACACTGCTGATGCCCCCCTTCAAAGTTTGGAGCCTACCTGTGTTCACATCCTTGGGATGAGGCCAGGGACAGGTTGAATAGGAAATCAGCAGCGCTAACACTGAAGTTTGACAGTCTGGGTTATTTTTTGTTTGTTTGTTTGTTTTGTTTTGTTTTTGTTTGTTTGGTTTTTTTGTTAAACTAATCACTAATCTCCTGATCTTCATTTTATCTCAGCCATTTGGGGTTTCCTACACACAGGAGTTGTGCGGCAGGTGGCCATCCCCTGGTGTGGTCCCAGCAGGCTGGAGGTGTGTGGTCCCCACCCAAACCTCACATGAAACATCATTTTCCCAAGGTACCATGATTTCTAACTTGAAAAAGCCTTGGAAATTGCAGGTTGAGGTCTCTTTTGGCCCCCAGGACCCACACCGAGGCAGGGCCAGGCTGCTTCTGCACAGATCCTGTCTTTACGGCTGCAATCAAAGCAAATCCTTACACCCATGTTATTTCCAAAATGCTGAGCTGTGAAATTAAATGACCTGAAAAATTTCGTTTAGAAGAAAAAAAAACAAAA
Organism: Psophia crepitans; assembly: GCA_013399095.1. Classification (NCBI taxonomy): domain Eukaryota; kingdom Metazoa; phylum Chordata; class Aves; order Gruiformes; family Psophiidae; genus Psophia; species Psophia crepitans. The sequence continues at coordinate 184,124 of VWZZ01005068.1, read as the reverse complement.
ACCAACAACAAAAAAAGAGAGTTACAGCATTGAGTGAGAACATCACAAGCTGGCAACACCCTGGTCCCTCTAAGTCCACTGTGCGCTGGTTTAAAAGGAGCAATAATCTCTGATCTATACTTTAAGGGAGTTAATAAGGGGTCAGAACTGAGAAGCCGGCTATATATCAGAGATGAATGCAGATATATCACTTGGCTCCTCCAGCTCCCTTTCCTTGGCCTGCACATTATAAAATGATGAGGCAACTTCCAACATATCCCTAATGATAGCCTTGTCATTACTCCAGCACTGCAGGCCACCACAACATCTGTCTTACAATTCATGAGAAAGATATGCCTATGTCATCAAAGGTGCCAACTCTGGAGGCATTTAATCACGTGGATAAGCACTCTGATTTCAAAAGGCCTTCAAAAAATGACCAGTCTGCAGATCAAGGGACTCCATTTCCTAAGTGGGATGTCAAAACTATATATCTGCCCAAGCACGTAACAGTCCAGCGGCTTTTGTCACGGGACTTCGTCCATTTGCTATTTCCTCTCTCTTGCCAGACACATCCATATCACCCTAAAATAATTCTTTGTCAGCACAGCAACCAGAGATCATTTGACTGCATTGGCTTTGGTTTCACTGGCTGCAATGGGTACGTGGAGACTGTTTACTTAAAAACGTTGGTAAATAAATTGAAAATAATGCAACCATGTGTATTTTATTCCGCATGTATCCACTTGTGTTGCTGGCTGATCCTATTGGTCTCAATGTTTAGGCTTCAGTTCTCCCTGCTGGGTCAGCATCACCCTAAGAAGGCAAGAAGCCCCAGCTGAGCTACCCTAACCCTCCACTGAGCTACCAGAGGACAGCAGAGCTGTCAGCAGGGTGAGTGCAAACAGACCTCTTCAGAAACCTGTATCTTGATGCCTTTTACGGAAATTCATTACTTCATTTGTCAGTAAGTGTGTGATATACTGTGGCTCCATTGGTCTTGGCAAGGGGTTGTTGAGTTGAAGAAAGTTCCTGTGGCAGGATGGACAAGACTATCATCAAGAATAGTGGGCTTTTTAACAAAACCAGAAAGATTTACCTTTATTTACTTTTTGGTTTATGAGACCTTAAAAATTCTTCAAACTTCAGCGCCTGCCTCTGTTTGTAGTTTGCCCTTTCGTTAAAAGGGATTTTCTTCAGCAGCTAGCTATTCTGCATTGGGAGTTTGCTCCTTCTTCTTTTGTGAAAGCAGAAGCATAGCTTAACCCATGCAATTTTACCACATCTCACCAGACTTGGTCAATATTTCTCTTGATATTCAGTTTACCAGATGTGCTTAGTGGGTAATAATCCCATCTTTCATTTAAAGAAAATAAAATACACATAAAGAAGCTAATAGTTTTTTGCGACCGCAAAGAAGTCTGAGCAACGTGATCCAAGCACATGCTAACTCTGAAACTAAACAAAGAAAATTTGAATCCTCTTAGTGGTAGCATACAATTTTAATGCCAAACTCATGAGTTTCAGTCCTCAGCTTGGTCAACGGTGGGTAGACCTATGAGCAGGATACATGTCACGTAGAGGCAACTGATGCGCTCTAGCCAGAGAGCAACGGAGAGGAGACTGTGCGTTTACACCTGCCTTGTCTGCCCTGTGCAACCCTGCGCCTGCAGATGTTATTCCTCCTCTTCACAGTTTTATTCTGGCATGCAGCCCTCGCAACTGAGAGGATGAGACTGTTAACAGCCCCGTGATGAGCGGCACCCTACTCTGCAAGCCATACCCAGCAGCAGAATCTATCCTTCAGGGACTGTTTTCATTTAACTACAGGACGTCTCACACTGCCTCCCCATTCCCTCGCCTGAGCTTCTCTCTGGATCCACATACTGCTTCCAGTCCCAAAGCAAAAAGTGGGAGGAGATCCCAGCAGCCAAATCTAGAGCCTAGTAAAATAATAATACTAATAAGAAAAAAATCCAAATAAAAATGAATATAAATAATAATACTAACATTAAAATACGCAGTTAGAGAAAGCCATCACCTGAAGAAAATCTGACTGCTTACAGGAGATGGTACCCTCCCCTGTTTCAAACGCACCTTTTTGTGGAGGTAACACACATAGACCTTGTTAAGAATCTGGCTTGCAAATCAAAGTTAATACTACAACGCCCCCTCTTTAAATCATTCGCAGATCCATCTGTGTAATGGCTCCTCAAGTGTAATTCCCTATTAAGAGGCTTTATCTGGAGAGATAAGCAGCTGGTTCCCATGTCACTAATTGCTGTCTGCTGTGATTTTAAAACATCTGCACCATTGTGCTCTTCATTTTCATATTCTAATCACCCTGAAACTTGAAAAAGGTACATCATTGATTGTTTCTGTGGGTTAATTAGTACACAGTCTCCTTGTAGAGACAATTTAAAGGCAGTCAGAACCTCAATCAGCAAGTTTGTTTTAAAAATTAATAACATCGGGAGCGTCTGTGGGGACTGGCATCCGCAGTGACACACCAGAGTGTGCTCTGGGGACATATCGTCCTTTGTTATCTTCTTCATGGGCTGGAAATAAAATCAAAATAAAATTAAAAAAAAAAAAAAGGGGTGAAAGCTTTCCTAAACGAATAATTTCACTTACAATCAGGGTCTTGGGAAGTGCTTATTTTTATCTCAGAGTCACCCCTGCTTCTTCAGTGAGAACAAATCTCATCAAAACACTGTATAATACCTCTGTGTGGTCTAGGAACCTGTATGCTATTTTTGGTAACAATTTTGGTGACTGGGAGATAGCATCTCACTGGAAATCCGCGGGGTGAGGCTGTGACTGCTTGGACCTACATGGACATTTGCTCTGCTCTCCACCTGGGTTGTCTGAAAGGTGGGTCATCAAGTGTTGTCTCCAAGCCATGCAGAGAAGGATATCAGCTCAGGCACAGCACTCTGATATGGCAGTGATGCATTAGAGCATGTAAAATGGACCTAGCTTGTAATCAGCCAGCTCAGAGCAAAGGCAGGCTTGACTTCATACCTGCTTTAACTTAATCTCAACTCAAAAGTGCTCCACACAATGCTGAAAAAAGACCTTTGGTGCCTAGCAGAAGGCCAACTCGAGATTTTTGAGACTGAATGAATAAATCTGGCGGCACTGAGGTTAAGCTGAAAATGCAATGGTGTGCTGGTTTCGTCAGGGATAGAGTTAATTTTATTCTAGCAGCTGGTACAGTGCTGGGTTTTGGAGTTAGGATGAGAACAACTTTGATAACACACTGATATTTTAGTTGTTGCCAAGCAGCCAAGGACTTTTCAGCTTCTCATACTGCCCAGCTAACGAGAAGGCAGGGGAGAGGACACAGCCAGGGCAGCTGATCTAAACTGGCCAAAGGGATATTCCATAACACACAACATCATGTCCCATTTATGATGGGGGTGGGCTGGGGGGCTGGCTAGCTTGGAGTCTTGCAGAGAATCTACTTTGGGTGGTGAGAAATTCCACCATTCATCACTCGGTTTGTATATTTTATTATTACCATTATTATATCTTTTTTTCCCCCCCATTAAATTGTCTTTATCTCAACCCATGAGTTGGGGTGGGGTTTTTTGTTTGTTTGTTTGTTTGTTTTCCTTTTCTATTTTCAATTCTCTCCCTTTCCCTGGGGGGGTGGGCCTGGGGGGGTGGGGAAGCAAATGGCTGCGTGGTTGTTTTAGCTGCCAGCTGGGTTAAATGCCAACAAATGGGCACCCACCTCCCAAAAAATCTGTTCCGGTCATTCATAAGGAACTTTTAAACACTGGAGAAGCTCCAGGTGATTTGTTCCTCTTGAAAAAGCTTTCTCTTCAGTTTCTGCTTCCTAGACATGCATGAAAACATCTTGCTGGAGAATAAAACCCTTTGAGAGGAAAAAAAATCCGAGATTTCTAGCTCCGACACATGAATAAATAATCCTGGCTCAGCTCATACTTGCTCAAAATTGAGCATTTCCTCTTGTGTCCCAGTGGGACAGCTGCAAACTGCTCACTTGAAGTCTCTAATAAGAACTACAGGTTGGAGACATTTAATGTATTTGGTGAGTGTACTGAGCCTTCCTGGGGTAACGTTACTCTGCAAAAAAAAGATACCAAGCAGAGGAGACACCAGGTTCAGGGGAATGTAGCTTTGGTCTGATGGCTTACAGGTTGTGCGGTCATTGACATGAGATGTGACCAGCTTATAGGAGGGGTCTCTGATCAAGTCAAGTCAATTCACAATAACAAGCATCTGAAATGGTTTGAGGAAGGTCTTTAGCTTCTCCGTCACTCTAACCAGGGAGGAGGGATCATAAACCAGCATATGACACTTGCTGGAACTGCAAACAGCAGTAGTGCCTTCTGAGAAATCTCACTGAATCTTGTTCAAAACTGGTGCAGGGGCTTTAATTCCGGTTAAGATACTAATGGAAAACACATCAGCAGGCACTAATGTAAAATTCAGCATTGCCATCCCAAAGAAGAGGGATATTCCAGAGCAGTTTATCAAACTCATCACTCCCAGAGTTTACTCCTTCCCCGGCTCCCAATAGTACAAAGCCCAAACACCACCACACTCACCGGGGCAAGGACCATTCCTGACACAGAAAGAGAGGCAGGAATTAACATGAAGCTGCAGGGGGGACTGCTTGAGAGCGAGGCACAGCATGGGGTGGGAGTGGGTTAATTAAAAGCAAAGCATCACCTGTTTGTGTCCATTCACCGAACACAAACATCGCAGTCTGTGGCGCAAGTCTCATGGAAATCAGGAGGATCTTCTCTGAAGCTGCTGGGGGGGTCTTTCCAGATTTGTACTCCCATTGCTCTGTCTCCCCTGAGACACTTGTGTAATTGTGTCAACACAGAGGAACCGAAGTTCAGGCTTTTGCATTATAATTGTTTTGAGAATACCTATCTAAAGCACTTATCCTTAAAGAAAAGACAAAGCAATGCACAGAGATTACTGGCGGGTCCCACAGATGCTCATGTGGTTGCAAATCGTAATTTTTCATGCATTCCTGGTGAAGCGTCATGATTTGCTAAGTAATTCAGAAATTCCAAAGTTATTCCAAATTAATCTTGCTACCAGCTTTAAAATGAATTATTGGCACACTATTTCAATCTTCCGCTGGATTTCACACACTTCCATTTTCCACACACAGGGAATGAGGATTTTATTTGAGCAAATTGCAACAACATGTTGAATTTATAAAGGTAGGATTTGGTGCTGCGGGCTGATCTGCTCTTTACTAGTGGGCTAGACCCATCTCTGCACATATTTTCTTTATCAAATGTTTAAACAACCCTCCTCTTTTCAGGGCTTTGTATTAAGCACCGAGTCTGGGAAAACTCTAAACAATGGGATTTTTCTGTCATCTCCAACAAAGAGCCCATCGCCACCGACATAACAATGCAGTTTAAATACGGTGTTTAAGCATAACACTGTTTGCCGCCTCAGTTTGGGCAGCTGGGAAAGAATAATTGGGCACCAGCTAAGGTGGACTACAATGAGGCTCATACAGTTTTGCCCCTTCATCTGGTGAGATAACCCTGGTTCAGCCCTTGTCTGGCCTCAAGCCAACACAAAGATTTTTGGGCGAGCATTTCAGACACTTCATCTGCGAAGCCAGAGCTTGCAGAGCAAGACGCCTTTGTTAAGCTGCACCCTTTCATTTGTCCAAAAGCCTTGCTAATGAACTTAACAGCAGTAGTGATATTAAGGCTCTATTATTCATATATAAAACAAACTTCCATCCCTTCAGAAGCGGTACAGTTCCATGGAGCTCAGTCTACTCCTCGCGACGTGTAACTATGACGTTGCACGTCCAGGTCTCATCCTGCTCCTCCACTTTGCTCTGTAATTTCAAGTGGTGGAGGGCAATGCATATCTGTATAGTGACTTGTCCAAAATCAGACAACAGAAGGATCCCAGGACAGACGGGGACCTGCAGAAATGCAAGCACTAAGGGGTATTCATCTCCGAAAGGTCCGTGGTGTTGCCTGGGATGTTAATGCTTCAGCACGTCTCAGGTTACTAAATTGGAAATAAGGATGTGAGCAGCTGTGCACATTATTTCTGTTATAATTTTTAAAAGCCTGCAGTGCTTAATTTGCATCCAAAGATTTCTTTTACCCTTCATTTAGTATAGCAATTGCAGTTTTACCCTGAATACTTTTTTTTTTTTTTTCTCCAAGGGGCAGAGGAAGTATAAATGGCTTTTCCATTGAGGCCAGTGGTTCTTTCCACTAGAGTTAAATAATTTGATTGTAAACTGAATCCTTAAATGCCAAGAAGCTGCTGAACTCACCTGAAAACAGGCATTTAGAGAAGCTCATAAAAGCTGTGAGCACCAGTCAGGTAGCTCATCATTCTTTTAGCATGCACTTCATTTAGCAGTTACTGACCACAAGATTAGTTCTTTCAAAGCATTTTGATTGCAGGTAAGGTCTAGCATGAAGTATTGCATGTACAAGAGCATTATCCAAAAGTCCAGAAATCTGCCAGAACATCCATCTGGCACAACCAGGTTAAAGCTCATGAAAATTTACGGGAGGAGTCAAATACACAGTAAATTCACCCTGAAAAGATGAACTTCAGTGATCTGCAGCAAAATGTGGGAGGTTCATTCCCTTTGGAAAATGTACCTAAAGACGTCACACGTGACGAATTTCTGGCTCCACTGGTTATGTACTGAAAAGTCACTGCACCCTGTGCAAAGCTAGCACATGGTGTGGCATGTACCATCCCATCGGGAGATGGGACATGTTCTGGACACTCTTGGACAGTTGGTCTCAGATCAGACTCCCAAGTGGGGTTCTCCTTTGCTTTCACCAGTAGAATAGTTATCTTCTGATGGAACGGAATAGGAGTACCATCATGCCCCCTTGGACTGCATGAAGTCCTTCTAACTGTTCAAGCAGGCATGCAGTGAAACCTGCCCCAATTGCAAAAGGCTATGGGACAGGTGGAGTTTCAGAAGCTTTATCCTCCCAGTTTCCGTAGAACCTGTGCCTATTTTTCACCACTGTTGCCAGAGAAAAAGTACTTCCTCTCCCCTTTTTCCTAGAACTGGCAGCAACCCCATGAGGTGGTAACTGGGGAAATGTGCTGCACGTGTTGAAGATGTCAAAAGCATGGCAGATGTCTCTGTTTCTGGACTAGAGGTGATGCCTCTGTGACATAGCTGCTGAGGATTTTAGTCCTCAATCGGGTGACTAGTTCACACCCCTAAGGAAGGTAGGTTTGAAAAGAAGCACCCACTGCAGCACCGGCACATCTGAGACATGGACACATGCTATGAGGATGCTAATGCCCACCTCCAAGTCCTCTCTCAAGACCTTATCAGTGGTGACTTTTGGAAGCAGCAACATCACAAGCTGGCCTGGCTAAACCTAAGAACTGAGCAGTAAGGACCAATTTTACCATTCTCTGGTAAAATGGCTCCCTGCAGATGCCTGTTCCACCCAGATACCTTTGCAGGCTTCTCTCCCTGTCTCCCCCAATTCACACACCCCCCCATCCCCCATGGCAAAGGTTTTCCCACTGCGGAAAATTCAACCAGGCTAGCAATAATGTTTTGGAGCAGTAGCAACAAGAAGAAGAATGACACAAAATCTTTTCGTGGCAATGCTAGGTGAGGTGAGAATAAGTGACACCACATTTTGGGGCACCGCTGTGCTTTTAATGAATGATACGCATCTTTGCTTTGATGTTCATCCCTCACCTCTCCTTCCTCCCCTCCCTTCCTCCCCAGATATGGCAAAATCAGCTTTACTAATAAACCTTCAGCTCGAATAGCAGGTTTTATTTAGTGTGCTATAAAACCAGTCATTTCTCAGATCATAAAAGGGGCTCAACTGGACTGCATCATTTTGCTGAAGTGAGTTTTCTGGTGGAGTGATTCTCTCTTCTAAATGCCACAGTCCCCCACTACCAGTATTTATGTACCAAAATAAAATGCAATTTTCTGTATTTTATTAAGTGTGAATCTCCAGCGGAAATCCATTTGGGAGCTGAACCCAGGATTTAATTATCCCTTAATTTTATACTTTCAAGACTTTCTCAACTGTTTGCACAACAGCAGCACCAGGCTAACTACAGTTTTATTAAGGTACAGCAGCATTACTTAAAGGCCCTGACCAAGCTTAGATTTGCCTTCTACACACATAAATCAACAGCAGCACAGACCAGAAGAGAGGGTAAAGATCAGTAATCTAGAATAGAGGTTTGCAAAGCACCTCAAGCACAGCTTTGTACTTAATGACCTCCCAACTTCTCTGGCTTCCCACCTAAGAAATCAGGCGTAAAATTCAGCTTATTGATTCCCCAGTGTTTCACCCATGTGGTTGAATAGGCAGGTGGAAACCCTTTTAATATAAATTCAGACCTGGGATTAACATCTAGAAGAGCAAAGCTTGTAGCTCTCCTGGGTCAGGATTTGGCTTAACCTATGGTGAAGACCTGGTCTGGAGAAACCTTTAAATTTTGTAATGTGTGCAGAAATTCAGTGATTTGTCACATGCTCCTCTTAGAAGTGGAGACATAGAGGCCAGACAGAATGATGGTGTCGTACCACCAGCACTTCGGAGCATTGCCCTTTTAATCACCCTTGCTCTAGTAACTCACCTAAGTGTGTTTCTTTGCCTTATGTATGTTGACAAAGCAAAACCATTGCCAGCCCTGGTTTTGCTTCCTCTTCAGTGCTGACTGTGTGCTCGAGTTGAGTAACTTTATAAGAATACTGACACTGAAGACAGAGTCCCCTATCCAAGCCATACAGGGTCAATCAGAAGCAGGCAATACATGTTCCAGACATCAGAATGCATTTGTCCATCACTAGGGGAGCAAAGTTATAGAATAGAATAGAATAGAATAGAATAGAATAGAATAGAATAGAATAGAATCATTAAGGTTGGAAGTGACTTCAAGGATCATCTAGTCCAACCATCCCCCCCCACCTATTACCCACTAAACCACATCCCTAAGTACCACATCTAACCTTTCCTTAAACACCCTCAGGGATGGTGACTCCACCACCTCCCTGGGCAACCTGTTCCAGTACCCGACCACCCTTTCCGAGAAGAATTTTCTCCTCATCTCCAACCTGAACCTTCCCTGGTGCAACTTGCAGCCATTTGCCCTTGTCCTGTCACTAGTTATGCCTCTTTCTTTTCAAAATGTAACTTATTCTGAAGGACTGACATTGGACGAGTTCACAGAAATAAGTGTTTCCAAGAGCTAGTTGAGGAGAGAGGGAGATCGGCTAAAGCACATGTAAGCTTGTTGTTATAAGCATCTGAGATACCTATCAAAGGGACTAAAAATACATGGGGACAAGAGTGCCATAAAAGATCCTTCAGTTTAGCAGATATACAGGGTTTGAAGCCTAAGCTAGAAAAACTGGAATGAGAAACATGTCCCGCATTTTGAATAGGGGGTATAAATAATCATGAGAACAACTTATCATGGCAATGGGTTCTCTATTACTGGAATTTTCTTTTAAATCAAGGCTGTGTGTTTTTCTAACTGATATGTATTAGTACACGACAGCTATTGGACTTGTAACAGGAATACATTAAGGCAAATCCTCTGGTATGAGTCACGCAGGAGGTTTGACTAAGTGATCACAATGGCTCTATCTAGCCTTAAAAATCTGTGACTGTATATCCTCTCTATATCCTCCAGTGTTTTGTCCAGCCTGGTGTTAAGCAATTCCAGCAGTGTCTTCAACCCCTTCCTCTGGGAAGCTATATCCCAGCATAATAAATCTCACTATTCACTGTCTCTTCTCTCTTTCCCTGGAATAGTTTCCATCCCTGGATACACCTCAGTTCTGGATTCATCCCAACAATTCCTCCTCATCCTTGGCACCAAAAAGAATATTTCTCATTTTTTAACAATTCATTTCACTTGCCCTATTCCCTGCTGCTGCAAAGCAGCGTGTCCCACTGGTACAACAAAGTTGATTTACTAGGAAGGGCCTTTTTGTCTCCACAAGCCCCGTGAGATACAGTTCCCACCAGAAGAGGGGTGGATAGTGTTGAACCACACAGGGTTCTTTAAGTGGAGTCAGCTCCACACACACAGGCTACTGACACGGCACAGGAGAAGCTGCTGTGATTCCTGTCGCTATTCCTCTGTGCTGGTTGAGAGGCAAATATATGTGAAATATTCCTCCAGACTGACTCTGTCCTCAGCAAGTAGCCCAGATTTGGCTCTGAAATTCAAGGGAAGGCAATAAGACTGATACCCAATCTGGATCTAAGTTTCAGACATCTGTAAAATAGCATGAAATCAAAACACTGTGAACTGAAGACAAGAAAAACCCTGCAACATTGGCTTTCTCTCTTTCTTTCTTTCTTTCTTTCTTTCTTTCTTTCTTTCTTTCTTTCTTTCTTTC
>VWZZ01005068.1:160063-172919 GCA_013399095.1 Psophia crepitans | reverse complement strand
TGGAAGAACATACTGATTTTGTCTTTTCTGATTTAAATTTCTCTGCTGTTTCTTATGCTGCATCATAGTCTCAAAAAAAGGAATGGAGATGCAAACCCCTGAACTGTTGATGGTCTCTGTATGAATTCAAATATCACAGTCAATGTTCAGAAGGATGTTTGGGGGTTTTGGGGGGCCGGGGGAGAAGAAAGATCAAAAGTTAAATCTCAAACCGCTGTACAGAAAGTTTACATATGTTTAAGTCGTTGGTGCAGAGACTATTCAGCGACTGCTTTAAACATACTTCAAATAATAAAAAAATCTATTGCACTCTAGGTATTTACTTATTACCTGTAGTTGTTATTTCTTTTTGTGCTTCCCCCCCGCCTTTGTTCTGTTTTCCACTAGACAATGCACATACTTCTGTACAGTCCCCCTTTAAGGATTTCTCTCAAGGATAAATGCATATCTATTTTCTGCAAACAGAGAGAAAAACCTTCTGAAATCAGTGCAGATTCATCATCCACCCTGCACACGACCTTATCAGCAGTTGCAATGGGTGGCCCCTGTGGAATACTATGGAAAGGGCAAAGCTGGAAAATGTGCACTTTAAAGTGCCAGAGACTTTAGTTCAGTGCACAGCACTTGTAATTTCTGCTGCCGCTGACTGCTCAGCTTGTTATGGATATGCGAGAATTCAGGTTTTCCCTGACTAGAGGTCATGAGATTTATTACAGTAAGTTTTTTTTGGCTTTTATTTTTTCCTCCTGGTGTAGGTAAGGCATAGTTGAGGGTGCCAGATACCTGCATGTATAATATCTCCAGAGATGAAGAGAGGAGAGACATAAAGCTTCCTGGCACTCCTTTCCCCACATGTCACATATTTTGCATTGACATTTACTGACGAAGGAAATGTTTAAAGAGAAGCCAGTGCTCTGCACCAAGGCTAGGCTTCAGTACAAGAGGTGTGATAAAAAAATTCACCTAAATTCTTCCTGTCCTGCCCAGGGACACATTTATGTTTGTCAGACTGATGAGGACTCAGGTGGATGGACTCCAACAGTAGGTATTAAAAATGAAGTTTTTAGTCTCATCAGCATCCATGTTCCCATCTGGTGGCATCTCCTTCTAAATATATCCAGAACAGGCAATTGGTTCTATCGGTTGCATGCCCTGCTCCACCAGGAACCACGGACATACATTTTGTAAAAATACTACTTCAGTGAGTAAGAACAGTGTGTTTGTGCGTCTACAGGTGGAGGTGCAGGCATGAACAGAAGAATAAACAAGTAACACAAGTTTATTACATGTGTTTTCTATCATGATCTTTGGAATGACATTCACCATGCAACGCAAGTAGGCCTTGTTGGTATCTAAAGTCTGCCTTCAATAAATCTCAAAGCACCTCATGAAAGAAGTAGGGGACATTATTCTGCACACTACAGATGGAAATATTAAGGCTCAGTGAGTAAGAACAGTGTGTTCCATATTCCTTCGGCAAGGCCAGTAGAATAATTAGGTTTCTTCACCCTCACTTTTGCCAGTGCCCATGAATGTTCCCATGACCGAGATCCTAACTCCATGTTCCCAAGGCCTTTTACGATCTCGATGAACATGGCTTCAAAAAAATCAATGTCTGGCTGAAGTGCAAACAGACTAATCCTCTGTCATGTGAGTCTGTCCATGTCAGCGTGGGTGTGAAAATAAAAAGGCTCTGAACTGACTGAAATGATGACTTGCCATCAAAAGTGACCATGGGTATCACAGATGTAGCTGTAATCCCGGTTTGGCAAAGCAGAACAAACGTGGAGCGGTATGTCGATGCAGCAGCCAGGGAAGTCTCAGACACAGGGGTGTGATTTCAATGATGCAAACACATGAGCGAGCACTTTTTAAGTCCTTTAGCTTCGTGGTGATGCTAAAATAGAGTATCCGTGCATCTGCAGTCACAGCACACCTGCAATTCTCTACCTGTTTGTGTGTGAGTGTGTTGGTGTGGGTTTAATTTTAAAGAAGGGCTGTTTTTTCCTCACAGAAAGAAACTCCAGACTGAGGAGACAATCCCCAGCCACCCACCCTTGAGGTAATTACACCAGGAAAAGCTACCAGGCCTATCCACTTCTCATCAGGCAAAGGACACGGTCGCAGGCAAGAAGTGACCTCATGTTTCTGCTGCTCAAACTCCCAGCAACCCACAGCAACTTAAATTAGAACATGTGCAATATAATTAGATTTCCTTCCCTTGTCATGCTTCTCCTGTCTGAAAAGGAGGGGACACTTCAGACTACAGCTCAGCAGGGCTGCCTGGCTCTCACGGGGGTTGTGCTTTAACTGCGATAGGAAAAAGGCTGCGATTAAAGCAAAGCCTTTGCGCCTTCAGCTCCTGCCCTCCAGAAACAAAGTTTTTAGTTTGGAACCACAAAAAGTAAATTCTGCAGTTGGAGGTAAAATAAGAAATTCAGGTCAGGATTCAAATCCCAAGTTGTCTCCACATGACTGAGCTGTTTGTTACCAAGGCTGTAGCTTGGAGCAACCTGGTCAGATATGAGAACAGGTTTGGAATGACACCTATTAAAATATTGCAAGAATTGGCCCTCCAGCCCCATCTGCAGAAAAGTTTGGCACAGCTCATCAGTAGGAGCGGAATATTTGCAGAGCGCAGCTCTGGCCACCAAACTCTGACCACCCCTTGGTGTGGGAGCCTGGGTTCCCTGTACAGTCCATGAGAGAAGACATCAGAGCGTGTTAAATCACTCTGATGGCTATATACGGCACATGAACAGCTAATTCAGGCACCTAAATTCGACATCTAAAGGGAGGCAGGATGAATAAAGCCTAATTTACATAGGTGTCCTGTAATATACATTTAACCCTTTCCCTGCTGCTCCATACTGGACTTGAAAGGGCTGAACTGTGCCTTTACAAAGTCTTTCAGAAACATTTGCTGCACAATAAAACGTACAGAGGCCCAACCTGTTCCTGACAAAGCTTTCAAGATTTCCATCTTTTTTTTTTCTTTTGTATAGAGATACTTATAGTTCTTTGAAAATGCATTTTGAATGCAGCAAATTGTGGTCCTTTGGGGCTTGCCTAATGTTATTCCTCCTGCCTGAAGCAGGGAAGTTTTCATTCCTCACCCTCACAAAGTCTTAATTTGAATTGTTCTTGAATGAAAGACTTCTCTTTCCTTTTTGAGGTAAACCATGGAAGAGTAAAGAGATAATCTTGGATACACCACAGTCTCTGTGCCTTTTCTTCACTGTTCCTAGGCAAATATTGTTTTGAAAAGAAAACCAAAGAAAACTTATGCACGCAATTCAAATTTAAACCCAGTTTGGTTTTTTTTTTAAAGTTAGCAGAGGTTAATTTTTCCTTGTACTCTCCCTGAAAATGCTGTATTAAATAAAGGAGCATTTGAAAGCAGATAAAATCTGTTACCAGGATTCAAGCTGGTTATCCTATTCAGATGACCAAGCTTCTAACTTCTTGTTCAAACTTTTTTTCAGTCTTTTGAGGTTTGCTTATCGCTAAAATCTCAAATTATGGATATTCTATTTACCACAGGATACAGCAGCGGACCACAGGAGGAATGCAACTGGGCCAGTTGCCCATTGCCCATGGAGTAGCATCATCGCCTGCCTCTGGGCATCCTGCGTTTCTTCTGTAGGTTATTTCCACCAAGAGCACCTCTGCTTTATTTGTGGTGCTTTCAGAGAGGCCTCATCGCTTCACCACAACTTTAACGAGCAGCACATTATTCAGCCCTCTCAGCAAAGTGTGGACAACGGCTGTGAGACTAGACTTTGCTGTGATTAAATGTGGTCTGAGGTAGCTTTAACTGGATTTTTGACTCTTGGACACTGTTCCCCAGGCTTACAGGTTCAGCAGAGGAATACATATAATTACATCAGTGGTAGGGAGAGAGCACTTTCTGATGTTAGACATCTAACCTGAGCGTGGGAGTAGGAGTCTCACCACCCGTATTTGTCAGTGGATTTTGACCACATTGATGTTGAACCAAATCTCAGCCCTTACTCGGGCATCTTTTGGAGGACTTATGTCCCCTCTCTGTTTCCTTCAATTACCAATTTCTCATTCTTGTCACCTCTAGCTATTTTACCTGGCACACAGATGCAGGACCATGGAACTGACCTAGGAGTTTGGAGATTGTTGTTGTGCTCTTGCATCTGCCTGTAACTTCAGCATGTCTTGGTCTTTTATATGGCCAGGGACAGTCTTCTGTAGTGTGATTATAGGGCAAAACTGAACTCCAGATTTGGCTGAGCCTTCTAAATACTAGTATTATATAAATAATTATTTTAGTAAAGAAGTTTCAGAGGGTTTTTTTTCCAGTTCTAAGGGGGGCTGTCTGCATCTCAAAGGAACACAGGCTGAAAAGCATTAATTTAAAAAAAAACAACAAACCAACCACAGCGGGTGAAACCCATGAAGTTTTGACCATCTCAGCTCATTGCTTTGTCTGAAGACCCTGACCCATCACAAAACACGGAACTTAACAAGAACCCCTTTCCAAGAAAATAACGGGAGTAGGTCACCTAGTTGAAGCTCCACAAATCTGATTTCCACTCCCACCAGGGCAAGACCTCCAGGATCTGGACAAGACATCTTTCCGCCACGAGCAGATGAGTTTGCCTGGCAGGAGCACCCCTGACCAGCTGCAAAGTTTAGCTGAAGTGCATGCTACACGTACTTGTTTGTCAGGCAAGCAGCAAGGGCTAACACAACGGTACATTGTTTTGGTGAAATGAAGAAAAGAGCTAAAATTTCTCCTTTCAACCAATATATCCTGGTTGGGATAGAAGTAACGTTTGGCCCTTTCAGGAGAGCAAGACTTAATGCGGGAGTTAGTAAGGGAGCCTAAGAGGCATCAGAGCAGCACAGCCCCCCCCCGAAGCACACTAGAGGGGTCATAGGTGCCTGTTTAAATTTTCTGCCCACGCTACAGTAACACGGGCAGCAAACAAAGCCAGGCTGCTGTCTAACAATCTTGTCTCAGAACCAGCGACGGTTTGGGGAAAATAACTGCAAAGCTATGGTGTAACTCAAATGAAAACACGAAGGTTACTAGGGATACGAGGAGACTCACGGCGTAATTAAATAACCAACAGACACACACACCCACACACGCAGCCCTCATTTACTCAAAACCCTGACAGTTGTTTATTGAGAAGTAGGTGTTGACGGTTCACTTGTCTTGGATGGATTTCCCCCAGAATAAACACCAGTGCTTTCAAAATGCCTGATCTCATTTTCTTGTAAAAGAAAAAATTTAGAAAAAAAAATTAAAAAAATAAGAATCCCACAGACACTATATACTGAGCGGGTAGCGTTACTGCTGTGTGCCGTGGAGAGGGGACTCCATGTATGGGAAAGACTGAGCTACAAGAGTGTTTTGGAAAATGAAGAGTTATTTCGCAATAGGCCATGACATCTCCCTTGGAGAAAACTTGCCCAGATTCTGCAGATTACTTTGCAGATGGAAAAGGGAAAATGTCTGATTGCAATATACTCTCAGATAAAGTAAAATTTGACTTGATTTAGAAACTTCCTCTCACCAGGGGGCCAACACTAAACATTTAAGGCTTCTATCCTTCTTTATGCTAATCTTTATATTCAAGTGCAGGTGTAATTGATAATGCCGGTGCAGTCTCTGCTGTAAAACAGAGCCCACTGAATGCCAAAAGGCTGAGCAAAACTTCCCCTCTCGGCCCCAACGCTGTGCTATCGACAGCTGAAGAGGCGGCTGGCTTTTCACACGGCAAACAGGAGAAAAGGGATGAAATGAAAGGAAATTCAGGCTTAATATTAGAACCTGCTGATAGCGAGATGTGTTAAGTTGTAGGGCAGCCTACAAATGCAGCAGAAAACCCATTTTTTTGAACAGGTAGGACTAGAAAAATTAATAAGGAACGGAGAAAATGCTACAGCGGACAACTGTGCAATGACAGGGAGACATCAAGGTGATCTATCTATGTCTTTCCCTTTTTTCCTTTCCATGTTTCCACAATAATCCCAGAGTTTCTGTTGTTTGCAGGATGTGGCTGCACCTGTTCAAAACAAGACTACTGTGACACAGGTCTGGCAAATCTCTGATGGTCATATGGAGCAAAACCAAGGATGTGTAATGTTGAGCAAGGATGTATTTCAGCATCTACACTGAGCAGCTGGACCAGCACTTTGATGTGTGGGTGCCCCCATTTACAGGTCTCTAACAGAGGTAAGCACCTTATAAGGATCCTGGTCCTGACTTTCCTTAGCTTAGAAATGTAGGCACATTAACCCACGTCATGGTCTATGCTTCCATTATTAAAGTCTCTACTAAGAATCAATCCTAGATAGCATGATACTTCTTAGCAGCACTCTAGACCTCCATGATTATTATCTCATTATTCTTTTACTTGTCTTCAAGTGCTTTTAGAACCTCTCCTATCCATACATAATTTTTGGGAGACCTGCATTAACAAACCCATCTGAAGATACTTCTTTTGAAGGTATAATTAAAACCTTACACATAGTAAAATTCAATTTTTACACTTCTAGGGCAACAAAGACTTCCAAAATTTCTAAGGAGATAGGGCCACAAAGTTGATCAGAGGGCTGGAGCACCTATCCTACGAGGACAGGCTGAGGGAGTTGGGCTTGTTCAGCCTGGAGAGGAAAAGGCTTTGGGGAGATCTAATCATGGCTTTCCAATACCTAAAGGGGACCTACAGGAAAGCTGGAGAGGGGCTGTTTCTTAGGGAGTGCAGTGACAGGCCAAGGGGCATGGGTTTAAACTAAAAAAGGGGGGATTTAGACTGGATGTTAGGAAGAAATTCTTTACTGTGAGGGTGGTGAGGCCCTGGCACAGGGTGCCCAGAGAAGTTATGGAGGCCCCATCCCTGGCAGTGCCCAAGGCCAGGTTGGATGGGGCTTTGGGCACCCTGGGCTGGTGGAGGACATCCCTGGCTATGGCAGGGGGTTGGAATTAGATGATCCTTGTGGTCCTTTTCAACCCAAACCATTCTATGTTTCTATGAAAGCCACACAAAATCTATTCCAGTCTTCTGCGCTAAGGACAATCTATGTCAGTTTTATTTCCATACCAGGAAAGGCACAAGACGTTAACTGATGCAACCAAGTACAGGTAATCAAGGCCTCTTTACCACACAGGGACTAGGAATTCAAGCCTTAAATTCTGTGTTTTCTTGTAATAATTTAAATGATTCATTCTAATTACATTTATTCACAAAAATCATAAACTGGTTGAAGTTGGAAGGGACCTCCACAGATCATTTTGTCCAACTCCCTTGCTCAAACATGACCACCTAGAGCAGGATGCCCATTATTTGCACTGATTATCTGGAAATTCAAAGCAGGAGTGACATGCTTTCTTGTAACCACTGTAAAAAGAAAAAAACAACAAAACAGTGAAAAATCTGTCCCAAAGCCATTTCATTCAGGTATATAAAGGCAGAACAGAGAAAAGGGAAGACGCAGAAGCAAAGGAGAGAGACCAAAATACCACCCAACACAGAGGCCACATCTTCTGACTTCCACACTGGGTCTGAAACCATTTCGCCAGAATGCTGCTAGGTTTGCCACACTCCCTGACTAACCAGTCAAAGCAATCAAGCAAATAACCCATCTCACACGCGTTTAAACAGGCCTTACACACTTGCTGTGTGCATTCTCCAGGGGACCCTCAGGTGCTGTTTTGTACACAGTGCAGTGTGGGCTTTCAGCGGTGTGAAATAAAAAGGTTAGTGCCATGGCAAAAGTTCCAAACAGAGAAAATAAGGCTCAGGACGCATAAATAATTAAACAGTGTGCATTTAAATCATGAGCCATTAAAAACAGCCTTTGTGGAAAAAAAAAATAAAATAAAAAGGAAGCTGTAGGATGCAAGTTAATCTTTCATAAGGCAAACCATCAGACAGTTGCTTCTTCACGTACACTTCACAGTGCTCTGTTTCCTTTTGAACCAAGCATTCGTACAAAAAAGCGTTTTGACAGTCCCACTAGGATGCTCATCCTCTGTGTTCAGAGAGAGATTTATAGAGATCACAAGGCAGGATTGTGAATATAATGATCCCAGGGATTAGCCTTTCTTCCAAGTATGGTAGGGCAGTCCTTTGGACCTATCTGAAATCAGAGAGGGGACTCTTGACTGTGAGCCAGCGTGTGGCTTTCTTCTCAGTACTGCAGTCCCTTTCCCACCTTCTCTCGTGTGCTTGCAATACTTTAAATACTAGAAAGTTTAAAGCAGTCATATGTTAGCTATCAAACTCCACCGTCAAGGGAAAACGAAGGAATCTCCATTAAGAATCAGTGAACTGTTGCTCCCCATCATAGTGGATCTACTACTGGAAAGTGTTGTTAAAGTATTGATGAAGGAGCATATTTAACGTACTGAAAAATCAAGCCCAAAGTACAAGAAAACGCTTATTCAGAATGAAGAAGGTTTTGCGATTGAGACACTGGATAGGTATTTAGAAGACCTTCTATTTCCTCTTACTCTCTCATACCCTCTTTGACTTTGAGCAAGGAACTTGATCTTTACCAGCCAAAACACAAGAAGAGGTCAGCTCCTATTTAGGCATTTAACAGTAGAGATGCCGGATTTAGAAACATAGGTGGTCACTCAGAGACATTTCTGTGGTTGGTAAGAAAGAAAAAGAGGCACTTCCACAGGGTGATCAGGCCAAAGAAAAACTTAACTTAGAGGTCCATGGGGTATGGCTGGACTCTAAGCATAAACCAGCATTCTCAGATGATGTTGAGACTTTGGGAAATGTCCCAAATGCTGTGGTTTTCTGTTCAAAAGAATAGAAATAATAAACCTTGCCTTCTCTTGCTTCATATCCCTGTTTTGGCTTTAGTCTATAAACTCCAAGGAGCAGGACCCATCTCTCACAAGGGTCTGGATTAATTCAGATCTTCTCAGACTATCTAAATACAGTGGAGACACATACATTTAACTGAATTAACTGCTTAACCCCATGTCATTGAGGAGTAAAGAAAAGGGCAATAACATCATAAAAGTAGCGGAAATAGTATCACTCATACCATAGCAAACTGACATGCAAGAGGAACCGCATCCTACCTGTCAATATTTCCCCAAATTTTTATGCATGTGAACTTTGAAGTAGTCACATTCATTTATATAAGCTGTATAATAAATCTATATAATAAATGACATAAAAACTTGTCATAAAAACACCACACTGGCAAAGACAAGAACATGAAAGATCTCAAGACTCAGTGAGTTTGTGAGCGTGACCTCAACTCAGTCCACTAGTGCAAACAGATTAATGGCACAGACTTTAATTACACGGTCACATACTGCTCTTTTCTGCAAGGCCCCTGCTTCACCGAGTGCCTATGAGAGGCTTTCATTCCTGTAACTTTATAGCACATTAATCATGGGTGATGAGGCTGTGAATCAGTTATGCAAGTCATCCCAAATACATACTGAGGAAATCTGTAAACCACCAGCCAGCACCCATATTCTGATGATCCACCTAGTTCCAGATGAACTGGTTTTGGATTGCTTTAAACAGCTCTGAGAACTTTTAGTGCTTTTTCAGTAGCACAGGGATATCTGTCTCACCATGCCCATAATATCATGCACCTCACTTAGCCTGTGGTCATTTATGACTGGCTTAGTAAGGAAAAATATCATGGTCTAATATTTAATGCCTTCAATGGTAACATAGGGCAACCTTCTGCATGGAAAAAAACTTGCCATATTATCTTTAGACACGAGTTGTATCGAACTACAAAACATAGATAACCCTTTATGTGGTGTGAAAAAGCCCCTAACTTTGTGATCCATTAAAAAAACCTAAGTTCTGTGAGAGTTTAATATGTTTTTAAGAATCTTATTCGTACAAGGCAGAATGTTGCTCATTGCAATTTTACATCTATGCATGTACAAACAAGATAGTCAAGATTTGGCAGGCTTTTTTTTATTATTTTTTATGTGTGGTGCTGGGTGGGTAAAAGGAGCTCTTTCTAGGAACAGCAGATGAAGCAATGAAAAGGCAAAGACAAGTAGATTTATCGTATTTCATTCCTATTCAACATACAGAGATGTGTACACAGGTTGTCGCAACTATTGGTGTTACCCTTCCTCGTTAGTGGCTTGAAATCCACATCTCACTGAGTCAGATTACATTTCAAAGGACCTTTCAGGCCATCCAAGCCACACTCTTGCAAGAGGTACAGTAGTCCTTACTGAGTATTCAGAAGCATAATTCAGTTTTGCCATCAGAAGGGTCATTTGCCTTCTAATTACATGGAAATAATGCAACGGGCCACTAGTTTTTCACCACAATACATATATTGCTTCTCAGTATACTCCCATACATACACAGATATATTGCACTGGCCTGTTTAGTTCACTGCTAAAATATATCCAGCCGTGATTATGTAGTCAAATAAACCTGACTGCTGACCTAAAGCCTCAAACACGAAACTCCTTCCTGTGTTTTAAAAGTTTAATGTGCAAATGCATAGAGAGATAATGACAGCTTTTCTTTGAAGATTACTGATAGTTAAAATAATTTGCTTTCAAAAATTCTGTTTTACTAGGAATTTAGAGGGGGAGGAAACAAGAAACAATGGGTTTGAAGTAATTAATCTCAGAGAAAGAAATTAGATCAGGGTTCATATTTTACAGTGATTTACATCTTGTGCAACCCCATTACGTTTAATGGGACTACTGAAGGTCTGTGTCAACGTGGAATGTGACTCTTCAGGCTTAAGTGCCATGATTCATGGACTGGGTTACAGTGGTCGCTGGTTTTAGGGTAAGACTTTATCTCCTGGGACTACTGATAGATACTTCAGTTTTACGTCTTTGGGGTTTTGTTTGCCCTGTGTTTGCTTCTGTAGGAATATTCAAGGGGATTAGCCATTCTGTCAGATGCCCGTATTTCATCTGGTTTGCTGTCACAGTTATTCTAAAGGGAGTACCTGGACTTCTGGCATGTACACTGTCATGTTTTTTGATGGCACACCACTTTATTATTGAACATATAGAATGTGTAGCATTCAGAAGGGAGCAGTACTGTCTGAAAGCGAAAACTAAAGGCCAAGGCCAAGAGAGGCAGTATTTTATAAATAGCTATGATGAAATTCCCCCTCTTAACTTCTATAAGCTTTCTTCCTTTATTTTTTTTTTCATCCTACAAAGACCTGGAATGAGTGTATGTGGGCTTATATATATATGTGCATATATATATATTCCCCTGTAAAGATTTATAATATTAAATTACTATCTTGGATGAACTAGAGTTGCTACACAGTTTTTGAAGTTGAAACAATGGACTGCATGCATGTGTTTGAGATGAAACCGTATGAAATGTTTTGGTGCTTTTTGCTGTCTCTCAGGAGGGTTATAAGAGTATAAGGAATATTTAACATTTCTATTCTATTTTTATTAGGTTTTGTAGCACCTTATAAACTACAAGAAGCACTTACTGCTTTGACCCACATACACTTTTCCTGGCTGGGACTGTAAACTGCTAGATGGCATTTAGAAACTATTCTGAAAAGGGAAAAATACTCTAGCAAAATTACTTCAGATTGCTGAACTACCCCAAGGTATATGAATAATTCTGGGGGACATTTCACTACTGCAGTTTCTAAGGAGGACTGCGAGCACATTTCTCACCTGAAATGCGGTACAGAAGGTCCACTCCCACCCACGAGTTTCCATTCAAATGGAGAAAAAGAAAAGAATCTATAAAGTCACTTGTGTTTTGTGCAGAAACTAAGGCATGCAGGAAACAGATATTTAACTCTCTCACCAGTTTATTCTGTCAGGGCTGGTGAATTCACAGCGGAATATTCCGAAGGAAACTATGTTCAAGTCATGCTGGTGCAGAAGCACTTTCTATTTGATACTATCCTGGCAGCTGTTGGAAGCACCGTGTCCGTCCTCTAGGTGCAGGGACTATGCGGGAGTGGGATGAAATCTAATCTGGGAAGCTCTAAATTAAGGCATGCCTACACTTTGTGTTTTACCTAGCCTCTTAAATTTGTTTTTGCCCAGCTATGACTGCTGCCATGCAAAATCTTGTTTCATAAAAGCTTGTTTGTACTTTGAGCATGTAACTCCTTGCCCAGCAAAGGATATATGTACAAATATTTCCTTCCCGCTGTACCACTGCAGAAGGCTCTGGGAATCCCCTCTTAAGTGGTACCTGAGTGCTCATTGCTTTTCACAACAGAAGTATGATATTACCGGTGCTATGGAAAGACTATCTTTATCCCCCAAACTGGACACCAGCTCGTTAAAATCAGATAACCCCAAAACCAAACGCAGAGGCTCGAAGCATTACTATATCCCTTCCCATTTCAAACGGCAAGTGGGTGCTTTTGGTTGTGTCGCAACATTTATCCGCCACCTTCCTAAATACACGTACATAGCTCTCCATGGCTCAGCCTGGATCTCCTGCCCTCTGACAGGGTGTAGGACCAGAGCCTGCTACTCTGCAGTTTGCTTCCCTCGTCCTTTATTAGTGATTTACCTTTCTCCCTCCAGGTACCTCCCAGTGTGAGCACACAAACCCCAGCAGCTATATGACCTTTGCAGAGGCAAGGAGCGGGGAGAGCGGAGAGGAGAGTTTAGCGGTGAGTTTGATATATTCCGCAAACACTGACCACACCACGAAAAAAACAGCTGCAAGAAAAGACAAAGAAGGTCTGAGAACGGAAACCAATATATTCTGAAAGCTGGGAGCGGTTAAACACGATTAAGAACCACAGCAGCTGACGAGGAGGGAGCTGGGAGCGGGAGGAGGGAACGCTCTGTCACATGCATTCGGCATATTATAGTTTTTCAATACTCACATTAAGAACAACCAAA
>VWZZ01005068.1:141434-160041 GCA_013399095.1 Psophia crepitans | reverse complement strand
AAAAAAAAAAAAAGGAGGTTGAAGGATGAATAATAAAAACACCTCTGAACCACAGAGGACTGCAAGGTGACCTTCAAAAAAAATCTGGGGTGAGCAACCCATTTCTTGGCTTCAGATGTCATTTGTTTCCGAGCTCGCTCGTTGCAAAGGAAGGACAAAAGACAGTTTCTTAAGTTGGCCTCAGGAAGATGAACAGAACAAGGACTTTCTGTTAGTACTTCTGTGTTCCTCTTTTTAAAACAATAACAGTGAATAGTACCATCAGAAGTGACTGCCTGGGGGATTTTTTCTTATGTTTTTTAGTGCACTTCTCTCCCTGCTGCGTGAAGGATCCATGCAAATAAGTGAACAGTTTGCACCGAAGAGACCGCGCAGGGGAGACAGCCAAATTGATTGCACACCCATCAGTTTGCACACAAGCACTGCCAAGTGCCTGGAGTACACAATCCAAACATGAGAACAGCACATTGTGTTCTCTTGAACTGGTTTAACTTATCACTATCTTCGGCACTCCTTGTAATAATTGCTCATATTTAAGATACAAGTCTGATTTTTTAGTTAACCTTCCCCTTGCTCCTCTATTTCAGTTTTAGTTCCTAGACCTCAGTAACCCCACGAGTGTCAAGATCTTTTGTGGCATTTAGGTGGGGAAATGGAGGTGCAGAAAGACGATGCCATTTGGTCCATGCCACCCATTCCATCAGGGGACAAATCCTGCCATCTCATTCAGACCTCCCAAATTCCGGTCCTTGCTTTTGCAAATTGCTCTCACTTTAAAAGTGTATGCATAATAAAACATAAACTATCATGTCCCAGGATATAAGCCAAACGCTGATCGAGGGCAGTGGATAAGGATCTTTTTTTTCTTATGAGCAAATTATAACTACAATCATTACCTACTGCGTGATTTCTTGCATGCTCCTTTGAAGCATCTGGTGTTGGCTACAGTCAGTAATTGGAAGCTCATAAGAAGACAATGATAAGACTTTGACCGGTGTAACAGTTTCTGTGTTCCAATGTTTAATAAATCCCAAGAGTTAAAAACCAACAATTTGTTTATTCAGTACTAGGAAACTTTCCAGAGTGAATGAAGGCCAGCTTTTGTTGAATTCAAGCTTTTATTAGCAATAACAGAGAAGGGTTTAGATCCTTATATCCTCATTGTAAATGTTAACTTTCTGAATATGAACCCAAACATTTAGTGGTATACATTAAACAAAATCTTTCTTCTTTCTCTGCCACTGCTCCCAGCTCTGTCCTCCAGGTACAGCAGAGACTCTAGGTAAAGGCACTCAGCTGAGAATTATGAGGCAGTGTTAAGCACTTCCTGGGCTATGGAAAACATTTGCTTCTCCCAAGGTGGGGTTAGCACCTCACAGGACATATGCACCATCGTGGGATAAAAGTTATTATTATGTCTTAGCAAATGTTTCCCACGCTACGGTAGCAATGATACGCCTGAGTCAGAAAAGCAGTTAGCAGCGAGAAAGGATCTCAAGTCATAAAGAGGTCAGAATGGTGGTGTGTGTCTCCACGAGGGTACTGGTATCTCCGAGTTGGGTAGATGTGGTACTTAGAGACATGGTTTAGTGGTAGGCAGTGCTGGGTTAATGGTTGGACTCAATTGTCTTAAGAGTTTTTCCCAACCTGAATGATTCCATGATACTATGACTCTAAGATACCAAGTTCTTGAACTACACCATGAAGACAGGCAGCGATACTTTCTCACATACTTTCATATCCTCAAACCAGCTAATGAATCTCACTAACTTTTTCCAAATTTCCCTTTTCTTGGAAGAAGGGTACAATCTCAGGGACTAAAACCATGAATGATCTGTCCAGCACAGAACCACTAAGATGATCAAGGGAGTGGAACATCTCCCTTGTGAGGAAAGGCTGAGGGAGCTGGGTCTCTTTAGCTTGGAGAAGAGGAGGCTGAGGGGTGACCTCATCAATGTTTATAAATATGTTAAGGGTGAGTGTTGGGAAGATGGAGCCAGGCTCTTCTTGGCCTCACTAAGCGATAGGACAAGGGGCAACGGGTGCAAATTGGAGCATAGGAGGTTCCGGGTTAATGTAAGGAAAAACTTTTTCCCTGTGAGGGTGACAGAGCACTGGAACAGGCTGCCCAGAGAGGTTGTGGAGTCTCCTTCTCTGGAGACATTTAAAACCCGACTGGACACGTTCCTGAGTGATGTGCTCTAGGTGGCCCTGCCTTGGCAGGGGGGATTGGACTAGATGATCTTTCGAGGTCCCTTCCAGCCCTTGTGATTCTGTGATTCTGTGATCTCAGCTTAAAACTAAACAAAATTAAAAGACTGTTCAGGACAGACAAAAAAAAGAAAGGGGGTGTGTGTGTGCTTACGAATACTAAGAGATTTCTGCACTTCTAGCAGTCTATCAGACCATAGTGAGCTCTGGTAAAGTGGGAAAAACAAATGTCGCTTCAGAGCCAAGGTTTCACAGGTCACCCTAAAAGCTTCAGCTATTTCCTCCTGGAGAGACCCCTTAGGCATTTTCTGTACCTGTGCTGCAAGTGAAGCTCCTGTTGACGTCAGCAGCGTGTCACGCAGGAGAGAAAACTGCACTAAAAGGTCTCTGCTTAATGGGACGGTGAATTTTTGCAAGCGGAAAGCATGTGTAAGCTCAAAAAGTGCAAAGTTTCCACAGTTCAGGTCAGCGTACAGTGACCAGGCAACCTTTGCACAGAAAACTCTGTCACAGCAAGACCTGTGCCTCCAAGGGAAGCAGCAGGTTAACACTCACTTCGAGCACTGTATTACCACGGGCACCCTGGGAGGAGCTGCCTCAGACAGAAAATGCACCACTGGCTGGGGCAAGGCACATACCATCATGTCAGCAGCAGCTGGATGTGGCAAGAGTATCATGTCCCCCATAATTGGAGAGGATCAGATGTCTCTGCGGTAGTGAGTGGGAACCGAAGAACGGCTAAACAGGCTGTGGTACAGTACCACGGGAGCCTGCAAATTGCACACGCTAAGAATCAAAAAGAGCCGCGCAGTAATGACAATCCCGTGCCTCCCCGTGCCATCTGGTCGCACCATTACTGCTCCACACATCAGGCTGTGCATGCATAGCGATACAGGCAACATATTGCTATCTTCAGGATCAGTGGTGCAGAGACCCAATCTGGGCATGGCGTCTGCAACGGCACATGTTTACACAGCCCCTCTACTTCACAGAGCTTGCGAAATTCAGATTTATCCAAGCCAGTGAGATATGCCAGGATTGCTCTGCCATTGCTGAGGTGGATGGCAGCAGCTGTTGGACACTCAAGAGTGACTACCCAGGAAGAAAACGCACCAGGAGAAAGTAGCCTGATAACGCAATCGGCAGGGACCAAGACTTGCTGTACTTGACTCTCTGCAATTATATAAAGAGTGATAAACTCACTTTGTCTTGGGAACCCTCTGTCTACTCACCAAGATGCTACAAAGCTTCCTCCCTAGTATGTGGTCCAAGGTAAACCAACATCAGCAACTGAAACTATCTTGCAGTGCGAACATGACTGGGGCATCTAGGACACATCTCTCTATAGAGAGACAACAACAGTTTCCTGTGCTGAGGAACCTGCCAGAGGCACCCACCCCGTCCCTTGACAACAGGGGACGTTTAAGGTGGTTGAGCCCCTATGTTAAACACCACAGTTGCTCACCTTAGATGTGGGCTGCACATTGCTCCAAGCAGCTTGGAGCACACCTCTAGTGTGATGACAGGCTCATCATCTTGAGCGACAGGGCTAGACTTCAGGAATTTGGATACAGTACACAGGAGTCTGCTATTAACGGGATACGCAAGAGGCACAGGTCTAAACCAAGTAACACCAAGTGATGAAGTGAATTTGGAGCAGTGCCACGAAGACTACAGGACAGGAAGAAATGAAAGATGAAAGTGTTTTCAACACTGTCTCCACATGCTCAGCAAGGATTTTCTCAAGAGTCTTTGCTTTATAAATGCTCTGTGATGTAAAGCACTTTTTTCCAGATCTGCCCTTCATGTGATCATTGCTTACACAGAAAGAATCAAATTGCTGTTGGCTGTTGGACTAATCCTTTCAAAATGTCTCATTTCTGCTTTTATTCTTCAGATGCAAGGCATGGTAATTCCACCAAAACCTTTGAGACTGCAAAGTATCTCAGAACAGGTTTTGGCCCATCTTTACTCACACCCGTGCCCCTAAAGAAATGAGTGTGATGTTCTCAGGTCCTCCTTTCAAAATACAGAATTCTTCACTGTGGGAATACAACTCTAGCAGTAACCGACTCATAAATGATGCAAAAGCAAGTACTACCACGGAACAGGTCTCTGCCCTATAAATTACAGGCTGCTGTTCCACAGCTCCTAGGTGTCCCACAGAGGGATGCGTCTTTCCTTGGGCATCTAAAACTGAGACACCTGAATGTGCACAAGACACCATAGGCTTCCTTGATAGTCAATGGAGAGAAGCAGGTACCCCAGAGGACAATTTGCGTTGCACTAAAACAGGCATCTAAAGCGTGTCAAATGGATTGCTCCCTGGAGATGTCTATTTCTTACTGTTGACTAAAAAGGGAGCCCAGGGTGACCAGTTCAGCCTTAGGCATCTAACTTTAGACATCTAAAGTTGTGTGAAATGAATCACACCCGTAGAGGGATTAGTAGGTCATCTATCTTTTATATGTCATAGAGCTTTAATTTTTAGCCAGTTACTCTCTTGTTGAGCCCCATAACTTTCATCTAAAATGTTTCCTCCAGAGACGCCTTCAATCTTGAAGACATCAAAAGATGAAGAATTCATCACTTCCTCTGGCCTCTTGTTTTAGTGATTAACCACTACCACGGTGAAAAACACTGCTGGTTCCAATTCGCCCTTGGTTAGTATTGTGTTTCCCTCTGCTGTTTTGAAGAGATTGCTGTATTTCCTCTCTGTAAGTGCTGATGTAGTTTCAGATCGCTAGGTCTGAAGGCAAAGTGGTCCAGCCTTTTTTCCCTTTCAAAAATAAAGATCTTTGTACAAACGGCTACCCACTTAGTAGAAAACTTACTTCATTTTTATGTTGAACTATGATATTCTTTAATAAGACTGATTGCCTTTGCATACTCCAGCTTCCCAGGGATCTGAAAGAATGCTGCAA
The DNA here is from genome assembly GCA_013399095.1 of Psophia crepitans. NCBI lineage: Eukaryota > Metazoa > Chordata > Aves > Gruiformes > Psophiidae > Psophia > Psophia crepitans. The sequence continues at coordinate 154,906 of VWZZ01005068.1, read as the reverse complement.
ATATTAATAAATTATGTCTCAGCCTCTCTTTAAATAAGTATTGCTACACACCTATGCAGAGCAGAGAAACTAAAGGGCAGAGAGGACAAGTAACTGACTCAGCTTTGGAGCACAGATGGGAGCAGATCTCCTCTTTTCTGATTTATGACAATGTCTTTTAAGCATTGGGTTTCAATTAGCACTCTGCCACTTTTATTCACACTTTGTTTCTTTTCTACTGCAATGGGACATACACAGGTTGGAGAGGAGAAATTTTAACTCCAGTGCTTGGTTTCCAGTAACCAAGGATCACCTTTTTGTTCTCTTCATACTACCTTCAAAAGAAAGGGTTTCCAGTCTCTGGCTTGGGCTCCTTGGCGTGACAATATCCATGTGTTGCAAGTCAACAGGTTACAGTTATCATCTGAGATAAATTTTGATGGACTTCACTTATTTTTATCTCTACATCAGTGACTACATCAAATCTCAAACAAATCTCTGCCTACCATGAAATGGGCATTTGCACAGAGAAACTGGGCAGTGAGGAGGGCAGTTAACCAAATCACTAACAAAAATACAAGGGGTTGCATGAACACTAAACGTGTTAGAAATAGCCATTTGTCACAAGTGTGTATACTCTTTATTTGACCTCCATTATTTATATTATCATAGATGAGGAACCTATTGCATCTTGCACTGTACAATCAAATAACAGAAACGATAATCCAGGTTTCTCTTTTCATAGAACTCCATCTACAGTAGTCAAAGTGAAATAATATCCTTGAAAGTATCTCCATATTGAAAAAAACCCCAAACAAAAACCCAAAAAACCAACCGCAGCCAGATATAGATGCTAGATGGAGTTAATCATATAATGTAGATAACATGTTTCTGTGATCAGCCTCCAGAAACACCTAGTAACAACAGTCTTCCTGCCAATTTTATGCCTTTCAAGCTATTTCACAATGGACATGAACAGGAGACACCCTTTAATACAAACATCTCTCCTGGTCTTCGTTTCTGTTACCTTTTTCTTACAGTACTTTCTTCACCTCATATTTATTACAACTGTGTGCTTTGGTTTTTCTGCTTCAAACTGAATACTCCTTTTGAAGGAAGATCTCAGCAACTTTAGTATATAGAATAGAATAGAATAGAATCACTAAGGTTGGAAGTGACCTCAAGGATCATCTAGTCCAACCATCCCCCCCCACTTATTACCCACTAAACCACATCCCTAAGTACCACATCCAACCTTTCCTTAAACACCCTCAGGGACAGTGACTCCACCACCTCCCTGGGCAACCCGTTCCAATGCCCGACCACCCTTTCCGAGAAGAACCTTCTCCTCATCTCCAACCTGAAGTACATCTTGTTATCACCATGTATGTCTAGAGCATGCTGTTACAAACGGTCCTCATCCACAGATTAGATGATATGGTGACCCAAGAACTCTGTGATCAGAGTCAGTGTAAGAAGACACTGTTGTATGAAGGTACTTGCACATACGCACATACACAGACTCACTTCCAAATACTACTGCCAATAACAGTAATTGTTATTATTACATTTTTCCATATATATTCTTTATCACATTTAGCTTTTGAGGAATTGACCTAAATTGATGGTGAAGTTGCTAAGCACCTGCAAGACAGAGCTGGAACCTCATCGTTTTGCTTTTATACCATCCATGCCAGACCCTGACCCTCAAACACCTTGGAAATTACTTTTTCCAAACTGTCCAACCAAAACATAGATTTAGAAATGTCCACATACCTTCCCAGAGTGTTTAGTGTGCTTTAGATGAAGGTCATAATAAAAGTACTAGTTTTATTATTCCACAGTTTCAGCAGATGGTCTGAACTATTAAGAATCAATTTGAGCCTATTAAGAATGTCATCTATTCTATTTCCAGACAATATCGCAGCAGTTCAACCTCATTACTTATCTGTCAGTATGAAAAGTAGCTAAACCTTCATCCATCACATCCAGCTACATTTTGCCCAGAATTCTAGATCTATTTTTCCTTCATTTTTTTTCCTGCTAAAATATTCCTTTCCTTTAAGTTCTACAGCAATGTGGGCATCCATTCCCTATTTCTCCACAAAAAATATAGATTTTGTAAGAATATCTAGTCTTCACGTAGCACATTTTCCAAAGTATCTCAAAGTACATCACAAAGGACAAATATATCATTACACCCATTACTCAGAAGAGACATCTGAGATATGTGGTCATTTGTCTACATAATTTAAAAAAAATTGTGATCTCTGAAGGTAAATAATCAATGCTGACACTGCACAAGCTTCATCTTTTAAATCATACAGGCTCCCAAAATTTCCAGGACTACTGTCAGCTGTTGTTATTTTTTCCAGTTGCTGTTTTTAAAAATAATTTCCAAAGAAATATTTCCAAATTTTGCCTTGCCTCAAAACTATTTTTCCTTGTAAAACACGAAAGGTATGTCTGCAAATTCTATTCACTGACTTTTAAAATCTACACAAGTAAATATTTAGAGCATATATTATTTTATTCAAGGAATCAGTGCCGATCCACAATGTATCTTAAGTAGCAAAGTCATTAGTAACTTACCATTAAGTTGTTAAAAATGCGGTGTGATCTTTGGAGGGTCAAGATTCAGACCCATATTACATACTCATACTTTTCATTTTTCTCTTTCATAAAATTAGCCACAAACTAACTGTCATTTGACTAAGAACATGATTTAAAACTTCAACGGTTACAGAGATACGTGCATTATGTCAATTATGTTTATATCATACTTAATTGCATCTAAGCTATTGAAACAAGACCATCATCAGCACCCATGATTACCATATTTATTCATGGTTATGGAGAGATGAGAAGTAATCACTGAGGGTACAGTCACCTGACATTTTCTCATGTGATTGCAGCTGTGATATACTTCATTGCATGAGTTTGGAGGGGGAAAGGAAAATTTTGATTGAGATAACTCAGTTTCATTAGGGGAAGAAATATGTACTACATATCATCTATCTGTTTTTATACGACAACATAGAAAGAGACACTTCAAAAAAAAAAAAAAGATGCTTTGAATTCACTAAAGGGAAGTATTTGCTGATATCTAATACAACTGCCACTCTAGGGGAACATGGCTTTTTCCTCATCAGAGGGAATATCTGGAAATATGAGAAGCATCAATCAATACCCTCAGTTGCTTGAGAGGCAGTATTAAACAAGAGGAAAGACCGCTTCCTTTTCTTCTGTGTTCTACTATGAGTGTCTACACAGAAGGCCTATGTTCCAGCCAAGGCAATTAATGATTAATGCAAAGCAGATATAGCTTGTTTAGAGAAAGGAGGGAGCCCATGAAACTGAGCACTGCATGATGGCTTCATTAAAAAGAAAGGCTGAGCACCATCTTGAGGGGGGGAAAAAAAATCTGCAGCCTTTTTCTGCACTCTTTGAACTTCCATCACGCCTGTTACTAAATCTTTTCCCTATGGTGTTCATGGACTACTTGGGAGGAAAGACCTTCAGCAGGTACAAACCTGTACTTAAATTGTCCATCCATGGTGCTCTGTGGTTCTTCTCATCTCTTAGTCACCTGGGTGGGAAATGATTTTGAACTTGATCACTTAATCCACTCCCTGAGGCTGTGGTTGCAGCCAGTCTCACCATTAACATCCTTGACACACTGTGGCTGGACTATGTCACGCACCGGAGGAAGTATCTCCCAACTTGACAGCTGCTTCTACTGCTTCTAAGATCTTAAGAGCTGTAAATGTTTAACTAATATTTACTCTATTTCAGCTTATGGGCTGGATTTTGTCTTTTGTAGCCAGCTGGATGGGCAGTACGGCAGTGAAAAGCACAGGAGAAATTTGGGCTGGCTTGGCCAGAATCCTTCCTGGGATCCCTTGAGGAGAAGACGTTGCCATGGCAGCTTTGCTGTTCCTTCAACTGGTGCAATAGCTGCTGTTGCTGCATTAAGCCAGCTCTGCTGGTCTGTGAAGGTGAGCAGCCTTCTCTGGGTAATTAGAAAAGTACCTGCTTCCCCGAATGCTTCTGTTACTCATTCTTCCATCTGTCTAAGATACACAAAGACTTTGTTATCCTTTCTGCAGGAGATGACCTGCCGCAGCTGTCACGCTGTTCATCTCTCAAGATTGTAACAGCCAGCTCTGGCATGTAATGGGCTGCACCTTCTACTGAGGGAGTCAAGCTGGCCCAGTAAGGTAGGTACCTGCTAGAAATGAGTGAGTGATGTACTTTTATTTGAGATCTGAGCTCCACAGTGGCATTCATCCTCTGCTTGTAGGTTTTTTGTGCTTTGTCCAGTGCCTGTGGCATCAAAAGCTACCACAAAAAAATACCTGAAGAAGGGCTGGGCTGCTCAGGATTGTCCCAGTTGAGATCTACAGCCTGGGATCTTCACCTGATATAAAGATCTCAATCTTATATTTGAAGCACTGAGCAAGGTTGTCCCCACTGCAAACACAGCCAAAGCACTAGCACCCCTTCACCTCTCACACAAGCCTGCTGTCTGGATCACAGAAAGAAGCCAGAGCTGAAGCTCTTTGTCTCTCAGATCCACATCTCACACCTCACTGGAGAAAGCCCTAAGGCCACCAATGTCTCTGAGCAGCAGACATTAATCCATCTAGCTTGCTGAAACTGTGCCAGATGAAATCAATGGGACTGTAAGCATTTAAACAGGGATTACTACTGCTCAGCCAGCTAAAAATGTCCTTTATCACACACAGCCTCAGTTACATCCCTTCGCTTGAGCTATAAACAAAGCGTATCAAAGTAGAGGTTGCACAGATCTATATGCAGGTAGCAGCCTCTGCTCCTGGTGTTCTCAAGGTAATGGCTGTTACAGAAGAAGGAAGGCAGGGGTATGGTTTATTGTATACGGATCTTGCAGTTCTGGAAATGATACAACTACCATGTCCATCTCACAGGGCAGTGTCCGAGAAATGAGCACGTGATTAAGAGCTTTGAGTTCTCTACACTGAAAAGAGACACAGCAATATAGCTGTGATTTAATTCGTGCATGCATGCATTTCAACCCAGACTAATTCTCCGGGGTTAAAATGAAATAGAGTTTAAATCTAACAAGGGTAGAAACTCGTAACCAATTCCTAGGCTTCTCAAAGAGAATATCAAATGGTGTGAAATCCTTAATTGCCCTGAATGGCACAGACATCTGAAATGAAGTTACTTGTCTCCTACCCAAAAAAAAAAAAAAAGTTAATTCTTTACCTTCTTTCTACCACCCCTAGAAAATAAAACTTGTTCAAGCATAAAAATAGACTAAGCTTTACTAAAATCAAGTGCATATTTTAAGGCACCTACTTTAAAAGGACATGTTGTTTGCGCAACTGATATGATATTATGAAACTTTAGACATTTCTTTCACAACTGACAAGGAACTGAATGCATTAGACAGGCCTGTTTCACATCAGAAGCCACAAAGGCTCCCAAGTCTGTATTCCTCTGGATTTTTCTCTGAACTCCATTGTTTGTGGTTAAAAACCCAAAAGGATCTGACCCATTTTAAAAGAAGGAAATCATACTTCTTAGTCTGCAAATGATACTCACTGCTAGCAGAAAAACAAATGGAGCTTAATCCTACTGAAGAAGGGATATGTCCCAGGTCAAAGTCACAACACACAATCTCCAACAGAAAGTAGGGAAAAAAAAATAAAATACACCAGGTCCAGGCTGGTGGTGCAGGACCACATAGCACTGGCAAAGGTTACAAATGGCTCTGTCAAACACAGCTGATTTCCATCTAACAAATAAAGCCGTGAGATGTTTTTGGTGGAAGGTTAGCGTTACTTTTTTGGCAAAGCAGAATTGTACCTTTATTCTCAAATATCACTTCATGGTGGGAAGCGTTGCACACACTAATGAAAAACAACAATCTATCTTCAAAGTCCTTTTGAAAGGTCTAGCTCATTCCAGTTCCTCAGGGCAAAGCAAGACAAAGCTAAGTGGAATTGTTTCCATTTCACAGATGGGAAAGATGAGGCAACAAAGCAAAGGATTAAATTGGGGGGAAAGGGGGGGAGCTAGTGTGATTCCATTTTTGGATATTAAGATTGCAGTCTCAGGCAACCCGTCATTTTGCATGTGCACTCGACTTCAGGGTAAACATTTTTGAGCTTTTTACCAATGTAGTGCATGAGATCACGACATCTGCAACTCATTGTGCAGCATGAGTGCACCAATTGGCCTGAACATCAGGGAAGTAAGCCCACAAGTTTGGATGAATCTCTGGCCTTTTGCCAAGCATGCAGAGATCTTGTTACTTCGAATAATTACTGAGTTAACCTCTTTGCAGGGAGAAGAGGAAATTACAGGAGTCGATCTTTCTGCCAAGCCTTCGTGCAAGAAGGACATCCTGGGTCTCTCTTCTGCTCAGATCGCTGGGTTTCCTCTATGTTACGGAAATTCCCAATGCAAATGGATTTAGCAATAGGGAAGACACTTATCCAAGCAGGGAGTTTGCTCCTGCGGCTGAAGGAAAGAGAGACAAAGACTCTTAGCCTGACTACAGACAATCAAGCACTGAGCTTGCAGACTGCTCATTTTCCCTTGGAAACTCAAGTTAATCACTTTCCCTTTTCTTGGCACTCTGCAACGAGTTACTCTCTAAGGCACTGACCCTGTTACTACTGACTACCAAGCCTAACACTTATTATCATGATAAGTCTCACTGGTTAAAGCAACCTGCTCCTAATGGTTTTCACATGCACTTTGCAGCCTGGCATAATTCGCCACTGCCTCATCCCAGTACAACACAACAGTGAAAAACTGGTATTTTCTTTGCACAGTGCCAATACTTCCAAGATGTAGGGCAATGTCCATTAGGACCCCGGTTTGTATTGGCCAAACTCAGGTTGAGAGGTTACTGAAACAAGTCTTTCACAGATTAAAAGTAGGTGAGATAGACTTCATCTAGCCTTGCCACTTGCATATTACAGACCATAAAATTGCCCTGGTTACTCCTCGCATCGAGTCCAGTACAGTTTAAATAAATCACACATTCTGCAAAAACCGCCTATCACTTCCCAAGGCAGCAAATCTCCAGGAACCAGCTTGGTTTAATCTGTTAAACATTTGCCCCTTTATTGTAATTTGTACTTGTCTGGTTTTAACTTCTGTCATAGTTTTTGTTCTGTTTTTCTCATTGTGGTGGGTACTTTCCATGGGTAATTTCTTTGTACACAGAACTCCATAACTTGCATTTTATTGCATGACACTCCAAGCTGCCTGGCAAGTCAGTCTGTTTCAGTGTCTGTCGTCATGAAAAAGCAATCTGTCCAGGAGAAGAAATTACAAAAAGGATGTGAAATCATGACAGTCCGGGTAATTTCCTTTCCAACTATAGCTCTGTTGACATTAACTACAACATTAGCAGCTATGAATTAAGTTTGTCATGTGCACTCCATGCAAAGAAGAAAACAAATGGAAAAGTTAAATATTTACCCTCTGACAGGTTATTTTTTTGTCAAGTGTATTTTTAACTAAAGTTCTCCAAAACCATCTCAAACCATTTTGCCAAGGGAACTGCTGTTTGAAGGATCAGGAGATTGTGTTTGCTTAAGCATGTCTGCGGAGCCAAAAGAAAATAAATAAAAATTTTAAAAACTTCTTTCACCCATTCCTCATCCATTATTTTATTAACCACAATTGCAAGGTTAGAAAAATACCTACTCCATTAACCACCAAGGCATTAGACACAGGACTCCAAAGCTCATTTTTTACTTGGTTCTGCTAACTTTCAGCACCCACTGATACCGCTTGGCACCACACAAAGTAGACTGGACAGTGATTTTTTTAAATGGCCACTTGATCAAATCATGTTTTTGGTTATTAACAAATACCAAACTCCAGGGTCAGTCCAAACTTTCCACTACATGCTTGAGGTGACTGAATGATAAACAAATGATCAGTGGGAAATTTTGATGCTGGCATATGCTGTCTGGTTAGCTTTTAGAAGGAGGAAGTGAGAAGATGTATGGTTGATTTGCCAAAGTAGTTTAAAACAAAATATTAAAAAAAAGAAAAAAGGTACAGTTCTTCCGTCTTCGCTTTCTTATGCATGTAACTGTAATCAAACTTTCACTTGCATGGAGAGGTGCCAAAATAAACAGGACTTGCTCTCAGAGCATCCATTAACTTCCATTTGGGTACTCAGTGTGCTAAGGCTCTCTGTAAGAAAGTTTGCTTTTAGGTGCCTAAAAAGGATTGAAGTGGCTGGCTAGGAAACAGTTATCCTGATTTGGACATTTCTGGCAAGGCAAAAGCACGAGGATAATGGGATGTCTGAAATTGATTCATTTCCTGGCTAGATCAAATTCCAGACTGATTTAATATAAGTGGTCAAAGCATAGAGAGGGAACTAACATGGTACTGTTCACTGTGGGCAGCGTAAGAAATAATGTAGTTAAACTGGAGTGAAGGAAGTATAGAGGAGACATTAAAAGAAGCAAGTAAATGGTGAGGATAGTTGCACGTTGGTGCAGGCCATCTGAAGGACTCACCATCGCTGGATGTGCATAGGAACAAATTTGATGGATATGTGTTGAATAGCTTGAGGTAGAGTTGGTCCTGCCTTAAGGAGAATGGATGCAGTGACCTCTTGAGCTTGGTCTGATAAGACATCTATCATTCATGGCACTAGAGAGGAATTATCCTCTAAAGGTGACAAGTGCTGTTACCAGACTGATGCTTCACTCCCCCAATGGCCATACGTTTGGTACCACTGTGACGCTACATTCTTAACAAGTGAGGAACTAATTTAGAAGATTATCAGCCTACCCACACCAAGAGAAGAGAGGTAATATTTTTCTTCCACTTTGTAAGAATTTCTGTATAAAAAGCCAATAAAAAGGAATAAATATCTTCTTTCTCTGTGCATCGGCATCTTTCATATGAAGATCTCAAAGCACTTTTCAACCATTAGTTAAACACGAGAATTGAAGTGGATGTGAATAATCTGCTTATTTGTAAAATGCAAATGGAGCTAACAAGGTGAGGTGGCTTGCCTGTAGGCAGGAGCAAAGATGGAGGTGTGACCTTGAGGCCAAGTTTTGTCTAATGTCAAGGGCTTTCCTCCTCCAGGTCCACTGAAAACAGGATGTCGGTAATGCAAGGAAATTTGATTCCAAAAATTGGAAAAAAAATCCTATAGTCACATGGTGTTTGAACGCCATATGGATCTCTTTCTCCACTAGACCATACTACTTATGCCCAGTGTCAGGACCGAAACACTTACAGGAAAAGTCAAAATAAAGTGAAGATCTCTGGATAGAGCAACATTTCTGTCACATATATGGGCAAACACTCAGAGAACACTAAGATGGTCATGGTGCCCTGTTACATTGGCTGCTCTAGACACCAGGTGTCTAGGACATAATGACCTTTTAATTAATGGCTAAATAATGACCGCTTACAATCAAGCTGTCAGAAGACAGAGGAAAGAGTAATGATAAGTACAATTCCCTGTTTACGGTAGGAGTCTCTCCCATTTCTTATGTCCTGGGCTCAATTCTTAAACAACTTTCTTGTCCACAGGTCTTCCCTTTCCTATTTTGCTTGCGTAAAGGAGAAACAGACTTTCAGTCCCGAAGAAGCCTTCCACAGGAAATTATTAGGAGCATCTCTTCCTGCATTCAGGTTGGGGGGCAGGAAGGGAAGAAAAGCCCACCTGAAATTTTAACAACTGGTGTGGAAATACCCACACGTGAACTCCAGACCCTTGTTTTTTTAGCTATAGCAAAGTTTCCCTGCTGGGAAACCCTTGGGCCTGTCCATCTGCTGTACAGTATGGTGAATACTACTACAACGGCACTTTAACAATAACTGTGCTCTTTTGAACCTCCCATTGAAGTCACTCCATTGATTAGTCAGAAGAATGCAGACTCTTGTGTTATTTGATCGGCACATATACTCTGAGCATTTAATCCCCTCAAATATTTTTCAATAGCTTCCTTTAATTACAAGGAAAACACGTCGAGTGATGCATGCATTGAAGACCTTCCCCTATGTCTCTCTTTTTTTCCCCCCCTCCCTGTTTAATGAAGAATTTGAATCACTTTTCAGCTTCTTAATCCTATAATCCTGGAAGGAATTTGCTCTCTTCCAAACCCTGGGGGTGGTAGGCTTATACTTAGTACAGTATACCCTGGAGATCTTTCAGCAGAGTTTCCAGAGGAGTCCCAAATACTTGCATTCCTCAGTTGTGTGGCCAGCGTGTAACCCAGCCTCACCAAAAACACCTTGCTGAAGTGATTCAGGAAGTGACTTCTCCATAGGAGGTGTGGGCATAACACAACACAGTAGCCACAAGGTGTTCAAGGACCCAAGCTCTGCCAGGAGGAAAGGGGGCATTTTCCAGGCAGGACAGTTTTACAAACACATTTATTACATGCAATGAATCCATTCTTCTGGAGAAAAGAAAAAGGCAGAGTAAGGGCCACACTGCTCATGCTGCCTCCCATTCCCCAGGGAGACTGAGGAATGATGGACAAGTCTGTACAACTGCTCTTGTTGGAAAGGTTGGCCTGAACCTGTTGGCTGTACAGTCTTTGCCTTGAAGGGAGCTGGGTGCATGTGCAGCATGCGACAGTGTCCCCTGTGAGCATGGTGTGCTCACTGCACAACAACTTCAGACTTGTCTAGTTTTGTTTGAAGAAAAACCTTTGTTGTTGCAATTAAACAGCTCTTTTTGCAATGAAACCAAAGTCCATGATTTTCCTCCTCCCTGTTTTCCTGTAGTGTGAAGGAACTCCAACGATACATGAAGAACAAACTTTTCACCTTGTCTTTTCAGGTCATTGTTTCTCAAGGGGTAGCTTGTGGATCTTTAGGGATCCATAAAAAGTCAAAAAATGGTCCATGGAACAACTGCAAATGAGTAAAACCACCGTAACAACCCAAATCCTTTCCTCGTAATTCCATACGTGCCAGCAAGCAGACAAGGGAAAAGAAAGCTGTAAATACACTTTCAGAGTTTTGTAGCTTTTTTAGCTGATTGTGAAGCAAACACATTGGGGCTCCCTTGACCAGAGTAGGTCTTGTCTTACTCTTCAAATGATGAAGTCTTCTTTCATTACAAGCAGCAGAGAAAAGCTGCTGCAAAGGCGTTTCCTGTTCTCCTCTCCTGTTCTAGGTCACACTCCTCATCTCACTTGCTTTTTCTCATGCTTGTGAGTTGAAGTAACAATTGTTTTGATAGTGGTTAGTTATCTAATCCCGTTACACATAACCATTGCCCAGAGAGGTGGTTGAATCACTGTCCCTGGAGACATTCAAAAAACGTGTAGACATGACACTCTAGGACATGATTTAGTAGGCATGGTGGTGTTAGGTTGACAGTTGGACTTGATAATCTCAGAGGTCCTTTCCAACCTTAGTGATTCTATGATTCTGTGATTCTATTGTCATTACTTTTTGTGCTAAAGTAAGAACAGTGAGAAACAACTAAGAAACTTGAACAACCCTAAACGTATCTCATAGTCTTGCTGAGATAAGATGCCATCACAGGGCTCAGTTGAAATAAGGCTGGAAAAGGAGGAGCACACAGGACATGTGGATGTTAACGTGGACAATGTGGACACAGCATGGATACAGTGCTCACAGGAATGAGTGGGGCATGAGAGTGCTGCTTGCATGTTGCCTCCCTCCGGTTGAGGGAACTGAAACTTGAAGGCAAATATTTCAGTGCTGGATCAGTCTGAAAGCCTGGCCTGTTTTCAAAGGTTTGTGCATTTTAGGGCAACTTTGATGATCAGTTTTATGATCTGGCAACTGACAAACTTACTAACACCTTAATCACAGCTCAGCTGGCAGAAGATGGTGAAAAATTATGTCATACTGTGATGTATGACTGCTGCTTTCCATTGCCGTGGTAGACTCCACTACCTATTTCATTCCCGAATAGCCCGTCTCGTGTTGCTCCTTCTGTGGGGCCTTGCCTGGCTGAAGAACTGTATAATAAGCAGCAGCTTAAACTGGGGATCTATCACTGATGCAAAGTAATTTCTTTATATTTTCTTAAATTCTTCACCTATTTTACCATTAAGGGAACACTATCAATTTCTATCATCTCAAGAGGGCTGACATAAAACTGACTGAAGGAATGCACTTCTAGGAATATTTTGCAGTATATGTGGCAAGCTGCGTATAGATGACAGTAGTGGATGGGATACGTGCTGATGTCCTCTCTAGGAGAAAAGTCTCATTAGAGCGGACAGGACTGACAGTTTCTCTCCAGACTTTGCATGTACATAGTGCTGCTCTCACCTCGAGCTTGGAAAATAGCTGGGGAAGTTTAATGAATGAACCCATTAAAACCCCGGGTTTGCAGAGGGGTGAACGAAGTCACGTGGAAGTTATCATTTGCTGCAGGTCACACATCACTTCAGGACTGGAGCTAGTGACAGAATCTAGGAAAAAAGCTGAAAGAATAATATATGTTTTGGGGAAAATATCTGCACAAAATAGCTCAGCAAGCCTATTTTTTCATTTTCTGAGTTAAAAAAAATAAAAAGGGTCCAATTCTTTTTACAGTCTCATTTACGTTTCCACTCTTTCATTCTTCTTTCCCTCTCCATCTTTCTCAATATAAGGTGTGCCTTTCAAAATGAAAATTTAAAACATTTTTCTTGGAAAATAGCCTCACTTCACGCTGTTTTCAGACTTCCTATCTCTTTTTGTGGAGCCAAAATTATTGGGTGAATTTAGTCTCCATGTATGAACCACTTATTTGGGCAACACTATACTTTCCACAAATTTTCTGGTAAAAATACAAAAAGCTAAATAGTAGTCACTAGTCCTCACTAGGAAACCACATACCGATGCCTTTCTTCCATACTCACTGCCTTTGCCCTTGTAATAGTTGTATTACCAGCGGTGACCCCAACACTTACATGGCACTTCAAAGCGCCGTAAGGACTATTATCCCCTCTCAAAAAGCAGAAGAAAATTAAATTCACTGCACAGAGGAATTGGTGAGCTTGTGGTGGGACAAAATAAACACTCTGGAAAGGGAACCCTGGTGAGATGGCTCACTTCCAGCAGCACAGACTAAGGGCTTTTTTGTAGCAAGAGGAGATCTTTTGCTCGAAGAGCCGGACCCAGCAAGGACAACCTGGGAAGGAGCATTGCAGCAGCCGTAATACTGCTGGGATGGGTCAGAGCCTTCAGCTCATGGATTTGTTGCCTCTGGAGGGTGTTTGGAGAGGAGGTGTAGAAGAGGACACAGATGTGTTCCCCTGTCATGGGTGTATTCAGAGCCAGTACCACGCACGGGAACACAGGGGTGAAGAAGAGGGGGATGACCTCCGCCTCACCTCTGCTCTCTGCCGCACACAGATGGGTGAGTTAATAATAACAAAGGAGTCCAGCTACCAAAATTGCCCTTCTCCATGCTTGCCATGGTTTTCACTGTTGAAAGACTCCCCATTCATAAGATGCCAGGTGTGCTAAATAAT
>VWZZ01005068.1:101084-141418 GCA_013399095.1 Psophia crepitans | reverse complement strand
TTTATTTTTTTTTTTTCATCTAAGACAAAACCCAGGGTCCTCCCTGCCCACAGCAATCCCTCCTCTCAGCCCCGACCTCCTCCCGTCATGGACAGAAGGGCCAAAGGAGAAGGAGCAAAGCCTGAGGGCGCTGGCAGGGCACAGCAGTCAGTGTGTCAATGTGATAATCTGCTTAAAGAAGGAGGCCAGGGCATAATTAAATATCCTGGTCTGAAGTCCTAATAAAGCAGCTGGAACATCTGATGCTCTCCCTATAATAAACCGCAGCTCATTTATTACTGCTTTGCATATGTATCCAGAAATGAGTTCAGCCCCAAGCCCTGACTCTCCCCATTCTCTGTCACCAGAGATACCAACCTCTTGTTCTCAGATTATCACTTTTATCTACATCTGAGAAGCCACAAAACTAAGCAAGCAGATATTGTCACACATTTTCCTGTGGCAGCCACAAAACCATGCATGGCAGGATCTTCTTACAAAATCATTGCAAGTGCATGGAAAGAAGAGGCGGTAAGAACACACTTTTCTATGATTTTGTTTTCACAGTCTTAAGGAGAATGCTTTGAGTTTCCAAACAACCTTTAGCAATTCAGCAGGATGAGGAGCAACCAGCTGAAAGTCACACAGCAGCTGGCCACTGGTCTCCTTAAAAGAGAAGGAAACCTCTCTTGGCTTGTGTGAGTCCAACAAGACAGAGAGGATGCATTTGCTGCCTACTGGTAAAACAGATATTTAATAACAGGGAGGTGAGCAAGCTGCTTAAACTCATTTAAACACTGTGAGAATGAGAGAAGAGGGTGTGAATAAATTTAGGGTATAGACTGGAAGAAACAATGGGGACAACAAAGCAAATGAAGGTTAAGATGGAACCGAATAGATTTGTGTTGAGAGGATAACAGGACGTAGGAGATGCACTCACCATGAACCGGATGTGACAACCCAAGAGACCCCATCCAGCTTTACATTGACCTAATTCAACCTTTGCTCAAACACCACTCAGCTAGTACAGAGATGATAGTGATAACGGTGGTTAGGATGCTCTCTTCAATGCCCAGAACTCTGTTTTGGCTGTATGGGGAGCCTGGAAGTCCAGTCCAGATGCCCACCTTCTTAAGATAATGGCAGGGTGTTAATTGCACTCTTTGTCATTCTCTTTCCTTGTAGTGCTGAATTTGAATGGCTTTCCCCATCCTTTGGCACCAGCTATTTTTGGTTCTTCCAGAAGGTGAAATTGAATTTCCCACTGATGTAAAGCACGATAGCTCCACCTTAGCCATGGAGTTACGCAAATGTAGAACTGGCAGGAGATCAGTCAGGACTTTTGATATGGCAGACATTAACGACTGAAGTTCATTCAAATACTGTAGCTTCCACTTGGATTATCTCACCCTTTTGTCAGGTTAATCAAAATGTGCCTGGCTGCCTTATCCCTGATGCTCAGAGAACACACCACATACCCTGACCTTTTGTGACATGCAAGAACTCTATATTTCACAAGCCAGCTATTCATCAGTAAGAGTGAGTAAACCTAATGGTTTCTCGCAAGAATGCTATTTTTATAGAGATAAAGAGAAAACCAATCTAATAAAAACACTTAGAGAGCAGCCATCATTTTCTTCCAACAAAACAGTTTTGCTGGTAAGACAAATCAGGCCAGCTTCATAGACTGGTGAGTTGGGTTTTTTTGTTTGGTTTTTTTGTTGGTTTTTTTTTTTTTACTTTGCAACTGAACAGAAGTAGCTGCAAAGTAAATAAAGTGCNAAAAGGAGCTGCAAAATAAATAAAGTTCTTTTTTTTTTTTTTTTTTTTTTTTTCAGAAGGCTGGAATTTGGGAAGGATCGAACATTTTTCAGGAGTCATTCTTAAGCAGAGGTAGTGGCATGCACCTTTAACGTTTGGATGCCAAGCTGTCAGCAAACGACTTCAACACCGCCTTTATCTCTCCTCTTTTCTATTTATATGTTACACAAAGCTATTTTTTTCCTGGGTTTAATTGCACTTCAAAGGACCAACTGAATGGATCGGTTTAGAAGGTTGCTGATAGCAACGCTGGGGAATCCTGCAAATGCAGATCTAAAATTTCAGTTCTTTCCAGTGGTATATTAGCTAATATGGGGAAAGCCAGTGAAACACTTTGCAAGTAAAAGCACTCTGGCTGTGCTTCTATTATTTGCAAGTTCAAGATAGGCATAGAGGAGTTACTTATCATAGTAACCCCTTCCCTCTAACCACGCATTTCTTCCTGAAGGACACGAATGACTGTGCTCATTTCACTCTTCAGAGACATGGTGGCATATCTTTGAGAACATTCAAGTGGCTCAGAGTCCATGAACATGTCCTTAAAAATGGAGTACAGCCTCATATTAATTCAGGGTTGTATAAAATGAACCTCCCAGTTACCTTTAGGCCAAATATATTTGCCTTGGCAAATATGGATTTTGAAGGGCTGTACCAGAATTATAGATACACAAAAATCACAACATTAAAATTGATTATATTGGACACAGGTATCATACTGAGTGTTTCACTGACTTGGTAAGTGAATAGAAATGCCTACACCTCTATATTCTCATTGTAATAGAGATGTGACCACCACAAAGTATCTCAGCTGCCTTAAAACTATTTTCCCTGCACTGAGTCCACCTCCTCTGAGATTCGATGCACAGGAAAGGTAAACAAGCACAAGTCCAGTCTAAGTTGCACGGCCTTTTTTGGCACATTGACTTGATTATTTTTGTCTACTTCCCCAAGCTTTTCAGCTCACAATGACTTAGCTTCTCTCAGATGAAAGCTCTGGCAAAGCTGCTGGTGTTTCAGACCCTTACAACTCACTCCTTTCAATGTCTCAATGTCAATTATTGCTTATTTATAAAAGGAAAGGAGAAGCAAAACACACTGACCCAGACTCAGGAAATAATGAATAGACAGAGTTCCACATTCATAAATAAAACAATATATTTCCTATAGCTCTTACACAATCTTAAGGGGTTGTTTCGCTTTAAAAACAGCACCGTTTTAATCACTCTTTTTGTTCTACTACTGTTGTGAGACTTTTAAGTGGGAGAGGTGTTTGACAAGTGAATCTTCAGTAATGACAATTGCAGCTTTTATTGACTTTTTTGAAAATATTGAGCTAACTCAGAATTACTGAGCTCAACAGCACTTGTGAGCATAAACTAAAACAATATGTGACTGGTACACATTGCATGAGAGTTTATTTAACGTTAAACCCAACAGAAGCTGATGGCCAAACCTGGAGACACTTAAATGCTGTTGGAAATCTTTTCCCTCCCTGGATTGGACATAATCCACTTCTGGGCCTTATTCCACTGCACACACACAAGTATAATTTACTACAATAATTTATAATGGTACATAAATTTGTAGTTTCCTTAAACTGTTTCTCTTCACTAGCAGAAACATGACTTTCTGAAGAGCACAGCCATACAAGGAGATGGACACAGGTCTGGGGTGAGGTAGAAGAGCTGGAAGATGGCTTAGCCCTGATTGCCAGTGCTTTTTCATGCCACACAGCTCTGCATGGGCCAGTCCCATGAGGAGTGCCTCCAAATAGCTTGAGAGAACATACCTGTTTGCAGATACAGCAAACTAATTACATGGAGCTTAATCTCAACGGAAATAATAATAATAAGAATTAGAATGTTCCAAACAGTACTCATCTGGGAATCTCAATTAGCTTCACAAACAGTAATTAATTT
Source organism: Psophia crepitans (assembly GCA_013399095.1). Lineage (NCBI taxonomy): Eukaryota > Metazoa > Chordata > Aves > Gruiformes > Psophiidae > Psophia > Psophia crepitans. Next base: position 137,699 of record VWZZ01005068.1, on the reverse strand, counting down.
AGCTTCTTAGCTCTCTGCAAGGTAGAGAATTACCAATGTTCCCGTTTTATGGATAGGGATATACATATGTAGAAATATCTACAAGACAGTAGCTGGAGTTGAATAGCACGTCTTCTTATGGCCTGTTCTCTGCCTTGTGCTGCCTCTCATCGTCTCAGCTGGCACTGTCCCATTCTTTTTATGCAAAACTATATTCTGCTGGTTTCAGCCAAAGAAATGTCTCCAAAGTCTCCTAGGGTTTAACATAACCAAAGGCTGCAGTACCGGGCATGAGGCCTGCATTAGATAACACGGCTGGGCTTCTGCTGCGCTGTGATAGAAAACGTATCCAGGTGGGAATCTACTGGATTTGATTAAGTAACACAACAAGTTTCCCTAATGAGGCCTATAACCAGTTTGGCTTTGTTTCTTCTGCTGAATGCTGCTATTGCCCGTTAGACAACCCAACAAAAAAGTTGGAAGAGACACCAAGAGAGAGACCTGCTTGCCTTTGACCTTAGATGCATGGCATGAAGCGCCAGGGCTCTGAGGACAGTACTCCAATGTGTTGAAATAACAGGTCCTTCCCTAAAATAAACACCAAGCCAGCCATACCAACGGAGCCACTTCTAGCTTTATAATCCCTTTGCCATTTTAAATCTCCAGATGAGTTATTATATTGCCACACACACACACAACTAGTATGTCATGAACCCTCAGCAGCACTCAGTAAGTATATAGAGGATGGGGAACAATAAAGAAAAAGGCTAGTGACAGTGATATCAATCTTAACCGAACTTGATATACCTGCTTTCTGAGAAGGGAATTCTTTGGGTGTTCTCAAAATATTATAGATGTTAATTTTAGTTGAGGATTAACTGAGTACAGTATGGACTTTGAATTACCGTCCCTGGAGATGTTCAAGAAACATGTAGACATGGCGCCCCAGGACATGATCTAGTAGGCATGGTCGTGTTAGGTTGATGGTTGGACTTGATGATCTTGGAGGTCCTTTCCAACCTTAGTGATTCTATGACTTCATGATTGCTGAATTACTAGCTGTTCCACAAATGCTCACATGTAAAACATCTTTGAACATGAGACTGTCCTGCAGCTAAGACAGGAGGTAGGAGATGTTCTCACCTATTTTTAACTTGATCGCAAAGTAGATTTGTGACTTGGAAAAATTATTTTTCATTGTGTCTTAGTTTCCCACAACAAAAACAAGGCTTGCAGCTGGTGTCCATGGCAGCTGTGCTGCAGTGAACACAAAGTGGATGAAAAATATTACTACTGGACTGTTTAAAGGGAGATTTCAGACCCACTCACATTTTGTAGCATTTTGGAGGACTACATACACTGCTAGGCCGAGGGGAGTAAGGTCCATTGCAGTGAAAAAGCTGGAAAAAAAGAACCACATGCTGGCGTGCTCCTCTCCTGAAGCCGACCTCTGCTTCAGTTTTCCCAATTCAGGGTTACTAAACGGTTCCCCTGCAAATTTCCTGAAACATTTCTCTGATAGGAGCCAGCAGCTCATCTGCTTTCTGTCCGCTTGTGGCCAGTGTGAACTCTGAGGACTGAAAACACGTCCAGAGGATCTTTTACAATTCCTGGTGAGGAGGCCTGCGAGCAGCAAAGTGTGTCACTTATATATTTGTCAGCTGCAAGGCTGAAACCGATAGCAGGGTATGAATGGAGAGCTGATAGCCTCACTTCTAACTGATACTGTATGCGGCAGATCATGTTTCTGGGAGGTCCCATGCCTGCCTGAGGGTAGGCTAGAAACAAGTCCCACCGCACCCCAGTGAGGATGTGCACGTGTTATCACAGCACCTGCCTGGGACAGAAAGGCCAAGGTAAACTGGGTGCACAAGAAAGCCCTGCATGAACTTATGCACTTGTTTGTCAGTTCTTAAACACTCACAGTCCCGTGTTGGTCAGGATGGTGCTATTGTGGCTTTGCTATTGTTCCCTGCTCGTGGTGTTCTCCAGGCACCTGTGCCCAGGAGCCGGTTGTGAAGACAAGACGGTAAGCAAAGTTGAACACAGGCCACCAAAACCACATGAGGCAGCTGGGAGCAAGGTTGGTACATGCAAAAATGCACTATCACTGAGGAGCTAAAGACAGCAATGGCTGCTAAGGGAGGATGAAAATTGGAGGGGAAGATGTTACACAGTTTGGTGATGAAGCCACCCCTTGGTGTCTCAAGCAAGAGAACAGAGGAGGAAATGTCATCCAACATCACACACACAGTCTGGATCTGAGTGGCAGGGGAAGGGAATTCAACCAGCTTTTAAAATTCTCTGCAAGATATCACAGTGGTTTACATTTAAGTTTTCAGTCAGGCAGATGCACTCTTTAAATGCTCATGATTAGCCCTCTTCCCCAATTAACAGGAGAAGAATCACCGCTCTTGTGCAAAGTGGCTATGGAGACACCCGTTAATTTCCATGGACTTGAATGTAAACAGTAATGAAAAGCTCCCGCGAGCTTTCCAGGGAAACTCACTGAGTGCACATGTGTCCTTGTGTGCCTTTGCCATCTGGGGAGACATAAGGTCCCTCTTTCTCTCCTTGAGACAAAGGCTATTAGCTTCAGAACCACCATCCCCAGCAGATACAACTGCCCCCTCCTTGACAAGCTACGTAGCTTCTTGGGAAGGTTCTTTGCTTGTGTGGCAGCACAAGGGGAAGGCAAGGAACATCTTTGAATTCACAAAGTAGTTAGAAGCAACACCAACATCTCTTGCTCCCAAGAAACTCTATATCCCTTGTTTATACACTGCCCTGGTTGGAAATGAGCACAGGTAGAGGCTATTCTGGACTCTGAGCCCAGCCCAGGGTAAAGAGGAAGCATGAGAGAAAAATGAGAGAGAAGCTCTGCAAATGAACAGTCAGCATAAACAAAGCCTATCAGCCCAGGCAAGAGGCTGAAGCACGACTGCACTAAACAAATCACGGTGGAATCAGCAATTGGCAAAGTAATTGGCATTATTACAGCTGATGGAAAATTTCTGATGCTGCCCATGTTCGCTTTTGAAACACTACTCAGAAATTTTATTGGCTCAGTTCTCATGTAGCTGATTGCTCTTTTTTTCCTTCTGGAGTGTATCACGCCTGTATCTACAAACAGAAACTTTTGGATGTGCTTCCCTGGCTCTGTCCACTGGCCGTGAGATGAGGGATGAAGATTTGCACAAACTAAGCAATGCGGGAGAAATATGGAAAGAAACAGGTTTGACTTGGGAAGTTAAATAATTTCAGCCCTGTGTTCCCCCATTTCTTTGTCAGTTCAGCTCCAGCACTACCAAACAGCCCTCTGCTTGCAGTACCTAAAATACTGTAAGTTAAATATAGGGATGAAAATTGCATCTGGTCATTTCACCAAAGAGTTGTTTTAGTGCTTTAGTTGCCATGAAGGTAAAATTGCCTTCTCTCTCACACACGAATGTTCATGTGAGCACCCTCTGGCTTATTTTTCACACTATTTGGTAAAAAGTTAATAATGGCCGCGCGCAGGAAACACTTCTCCAATTTGTTAGACCCTTTGGCCAAAACATCCTCACCCTCATTTGAGCCCTCTTCCAGAAAACCATCTGTCTCCCATAGGTCAGGCCAGCATGGGCAGAGAAAATCTCAGCCAGAGGCTTCAAAGCCTTTCCCCAATGTTTTTAAAAAGCCCCACAAAACCATTAATCTGTATGGAACAGCCAGGTCTTCATGGTATATGAAATTGGGGACAGTTGCTTTTTAAAGCTTTCACCAGAAGGAGCAGTTTGGTTTGGTGCTGAGACACATATTCAGCAGTTTGCTTTGGTTTTTTATAACTTCCAATCACTAGGTCTAGTCTCAGCCCTTTGATTTGCCCTTTGGAGAATATCCAGGTCTAGGAGCAGAAAGCTCTTTCGTTGACCAGGCGATGGGTCCATAGCGCAGACAAGGCTGTGGAGGGAGGATTCCTTCCCACTTCCTTCCTCCATTCCTCCAGCCTCTTTGGAACTGTATGACCACCAGCTGCCTTAATGGGAAGCACCATAGCGGCAGTAGCTCTGCGGCTGCATGGATGGCTCCTCAATTATCAGGGAGTTGTTTTTGAGTACGCCTTCTGCCTGGAAGCAGCAGGAAGATTTCTGAACCCATCTGATTGATTCATCCATCGGCTGATTTCACTGGGATACGATCCATTTAGATTTACAGCTCATTTCCAAGGAGGAGGGAGCCCAGAGAGGCTCATCTGTCATATCCTTCGTCACTGCAAATCAAAGGCAGCTACACGCCGGGAGACTCCCAACGCCAAAGGCAAAGGTTGTTTGGCAGCGTGGCTCCCAGATATTTCTGGAGCTGCTGAACAACAATAGTCTTGTTTTTCCTTAAAAAAACCATCCCTCCCTGCAAAATGGTCTGGCATGTGATGGTAAAGGACATGCTGGAGGATCTGAAAGGACATGGTGGCCCTTCAGCACCCAGCATTGCATGGCTGGACTGAAGTACAGCCTCTCAAAGTCTGCAGTAAGGCTGGACAGTATGGCCACCTGTAACACGGCAAAAAATTTAGGAACACCACAGGTTGCTGACACTGAGACCAGAAGGATGGCTCCAGGATTAAGCCCCTGCTCCAAGGTTTTTAGCACCCCCCAAGAAGCAGAGGCGTGGGGAATGGGATCATTTAAAAGAAGCAGTCGCTTTTCCAGACAAAACAACTGGTTAATTATGGGTGACCCAGTCCTACAGTTAATTTTTGGAGGGAGTTACAGTATTGCCCTCACTTCGCTGTGTCTCCTGAGTTCCTGCTGCTGCTACTGCCAGGCACCAGCACAGGACCTGCTCAGTTCTACAGAGATTCAGAAGAACGAACCCAAGCTGCCTTCAGATTGAGACTAGAAAACAATGAATGGGCAAGTTCAACACAGGGGAGGTCAGCTCTTCCCTTCTCCATGCCAAATAGGACTTACAGAAAATCCCCTTAGCAAGAGCCAACAGGATATGGCCAGTAGATAAAAATGGAAGAAAAACACAGGCAGCCTCATGCAATCTGTTTTGTCTACCAAGCTGTGTATTTTCCCTTGCCTTAACCACTTTTGACTGCTGACTTGGTCAGAGAAGAGCTGACAGCACCCCAAGAAGCCAACAGGCAGATGCCCACTCCCTTCATCCCCATATGCTGCAAGCCTTGGATTCACATCCTGTATGAGCCCATCTACAAATGAGTAAAGCTTCCCACTGGAGATGAAGTGGACTCCCAGGGTGGGATTTAAGAAGATCAAGGTCTCCTCCCAGCAGCACTGCTCTGTGACTATGACCAAATCACCTTACTTAGTGTTTTTTTCTGTTCTCTGAAATGGGCATAGCATCCTGCCCTGCTTTGTGGGATGCTGGGATTTGTGTGCGAAAAGCATGACATAAAAACTAAGTATTGTCACATAAAGCAAGACGAAGCTATAAAAAGAAACCAAGGTAATGTGGGTGCCATTAAAATCCTGACACCGAGAGCTAGAAGTGGCTTAAATTTGCTGCAGTACTCCCGCTGTTCCCTTTTATTAAGCACGGGGAAATACTGCCTAGCAGATAAACATTGTGATGTGGTAAATGTCCAGAATTTAATAGAGTCCATTATAATTGATGAAAATGTAGCTTTCATTAGTTTATGAATGCCTTATTCATATTAAAAAAAAAAAAAATAAATCCAGAATGAATGTTTTCCCTAGGCATGTGCCAAGTAGGAGAGTAAACAACTTCTGCTAATACACCTTCATCTCCTCCCCAAGGCTGTCTCTCCTGCAGAGGAAAGGCTCTTGTTACACATCCACCAGCCTTCTCCACAGTCCCCTCGCGCACCTCTCGCGGTGCGATGCGCACAGCCCCAGCAACAGCTGGCCACAGCTGGGTGTGTCGATAGGCAGCGCGAAGCCTTTTCCCACTGCTGCCTGCCTGCCTCTGCCAGCTCTTCGACTCCCGTCTTCACCTTTTAACGTTGCGCAGCCTTTGGGCCAAGAACAATAATATATTTGCTTTATGATGCTCCAGCCGCGGCAGGGATTTTAATGGACTGCCACAATATCATCTTCTTAACTGTGGACATGGTGCTGATAAAAGGGGTCACACTGGCAGCGAGGGGATCTATAACGTCTTTATTTGTTCACAACAAAGGTACACCAGGAGTTCAAGTTTCCCTGTCCAGCCTCAGCCTCTTGGTGCTTTGATCCTGACCACCTTCGAGAATAAAAAGGGAATTTAGCTCTTAAATGTGATTCGGTCACTGGTGTCTCCGTTAACACCACCCGTAAAGGGACTGATTTCTTTGCTACACGGGACAAGACTCAGACCACAGAGTTGAAACTGGAGTAGCACGAAAAAATGCATCTTTTTGGCTAGAAAGGGCCAATCATTAACCATGTAAATAAAGGAGCGGCTACTGAGTTTTAATAACACACTCTATTCTGTTGCTCATTCATGGAGAAGGATGAGGAGAAAATGTTTTGAGGCTTTGCAAGATACTTTTTCTTTTTAAATTAGAGAATTACACAATGTGGTATTTCAGCGCCACGAACACCTGCTGACAGCGTGATTGCAAAGCGTGACATTCTTGAGGCTGCAAGAAAATGGGCACGAAAAAGAGAATCCTGTTATCAAGCAAAATATCTGAAGACTGTGGTCGAGTGTGTGTTTTTTTTCTCTGACTTTTAAAAGCGTCACATCCTCAGATTCAAGCAAGCAGATGGCTGCCAGAACACTCTCGAACCAGCAAGCTGCTTACATTGGACACATCATTTTTGGTGTCTCAGCCTCTGGACTGTCACATTGATTTTTATTTCATTTGATTTTGATCCAAGGCAATTGGAGAGGATTTTAAAATCACCAATGACCTCTGAACTTCAATGATGGCATTTTGGGTCATTTTATCTAAAAGAGGAGATCAGGGTAGAAGTGGCCATTCACTCAACATCCAATGGGAAAAATAAATATGTATAACAGCATAGTTTGTGGTTTCAGCTAAGCAGCTGAAGAGAGCTGCTGAGGCTTGACAGAGAAGAGGTGATACTGCTGGAGGGAGAAATGTTTTGAAGAGTGTGCAACCACAGCATCATCTCCTTTTGTTGATAGTACACAGCGGAACTGATGATTACAACTTCAGCTCTATCTCCATGTTCTTGCACAGCATCAACCCTGATAGTCATATCTGCTCCTGGTTGAATGTTTGAATTTTTGTTTCTTCTCTCTAAAAGAATGTAGAAATGTAATCTTTGATACGAAATCAGGTCTTAGGAGACACCAATAGATACAGAGCCTTGCATCGCATCTCCGCTGCAACTCAGACGGCTCTGAGCAAGTCAAACCTGACCTTACTTCCTTCCAGTTAGAAATAATACGCATCTCTTGTTCTTCACACAGACATCACAAGACATTGTCTTGAGCTTTGTGTCCCTGTTGCTAAAAGGCTTGCTATACAGGAGATAAGCTGACGCTCTCAGATGAAGCATAAGGCTGTTGAATTTTCTCCTTGGCAGCAAGAGGATCTCTGACTGTTGAAGGTCAAAACTGAGCTGTTAACGTCATCAAAAACAATACCAACGTTGACACCCTGCGGCACACATCCCTCCCAGTGAGGGGAGGATCCTGGCCCCTGTTAGCCGTGTTCCTCCATATGCTGTGGAAAGTTTCTCAGACCCTGCAGGACAGTTGAGTGGTTGACCATGATAGCAGAGTAAGTCACTCAAGGTTCAGATGGCTCCATGTCAGGAGCTGCACGGTCTGAGATGCTGCACAGCAAGGAAGGCACCTGTGACAGGAGTGACCTAAAAAAAAAGGTGCCTCTGGGTACCCTCCCAGTGATTTCAGTGGGCTTAGTGCAAGGGGCTCCTTGTTACTACCAGCCTGCTCCATTCATACCTTACCCTTCTGCCCAAAACCATCTGCGAGCACAGCAGGTCCTGACTACACTGAATCAAAGATGAGGTCACTTTCCTGATGAGGAGAACGAGGTGCTACGGAGGGAGCCATTTCTCCTGATTCCCTCTTCCTGAGGCATGTGTAAGGAAAGCTGTTTTACTCCCTCACCTTGGTAGGGCCTCTCATGAACTTCTTCCAGCCATCTGAGGCTCCTGTTTTCACCCTTCCATTATCTTCCTACACCTTTTCCCAACCATGGTGGTGTGGTGAAGCCACTCCCTTCTCCCAAATGCCTACATCTTCTCGCTTACCCTCACTGAGATTATGCTCTGCTCGTGTCCAGGTTACTTTATCCCTAGCACTCTTATTACTGAAACAGAGCCACTTATTAAAGAAACACTATCACCTTATAGTGCAGCTGCTGCTCAAATACAAGAGAGTACATCTTTAGTATTTCTGTATGAAGAGTATTATGTCAACTTATTTTGGCGGCACACAGATAAAATACTGATTTAATTTATCTGGACCTGGTAAAATCTGAAAAGAGGTTATAGGAAATCATGCCTGTATCTTTAGTCAAATTCTGGGCTGCTTCTGGGAAAACTGACAATTGTAAAATCAATCTGCCAAACTTTCATTCATAGCTTCATTGCGAAGCCATTACAGATACGGCAGAGAGCACCAAACTCGGAGAGGTGTGTGTGAAGGCACATGTGGGAATGGGGAGCACCACATTTTCTTCCTCCCAATGCAACCTGGCAGCTGGGCGGGTAGAGGCAGGAGAGCAAAGAACGGATGCTCTGACACTGCCAGCACACCTCAGTGTTGCTGGGGTTTTATTCCCCTGACTGATAACTCGATCCTGAAGTTACATCTGCAAGCAAACCACATGAGAATTCACTGATGAGGTTGCTCAGTATGCTTGGAGAAGGCTGCCAGAGGTCTCAGGCCATGCATCCACAGCACATCACACTCATCCCACGAAGAAGAGCAGACTGGGACACTGATGACTTTGGCTAGCCAAGATGCTCTGCTGCACCATTAGAGGTGAATACAGGCGCTGACACAGTTTGATTTTGCTGGTGCTCTTTGCAGCTGGTTTGCTGCACCCAGAAACCACAGAAGACTGAAATGAAACTATATGCACCATATCTGCCGGTCCTGTGTGCATCAATGCCCCCGTGTTTATGTTCATGCTCATTGTTACATGGAAGGAGGGCGCACAGAAAACATTGGTCCCTCGGGGACAACACATTGCAATTTTCAAGCTGTTTGCTCTGCAAGTAAAAGCCAGGGTGCTAGCAGGTAATGCCTGCAAAGTTTGACGCCTTGATTTCTGCTGTGTGGATCAATATTAACAGTAATATTGTATTTCCAGGGCATACTTAACTGCCAGAACTATTGATTATTTGGTATGCAGCAGTGCATCGACACTTGATAGCAAACTGGGACAAAGAAACAATAAATGTGCAGTTGTTAACAAGCAACAGAAGGCATTGAGCTTCAGTGACACAATGGGGATGTTGCTTCCTTTGTCTAAAATGGAACATCTTTAACATGTCAAAAATATAATTTACTTATCTGACTTAATGAAATACCTGGGGAAAATACCTTCTTCACTGAAACCTGCAGATTAAGGTCATGTTTCCAAATACGTGCTGAATTCAATCACCAGTGACCGAACACTTGAGGTATTCTTGAAGGGAAAATGGTTCGTTTGATATGTTTAAACATGTATTATATCAGAACACCTTGTGCATGAACAGATTTCAATGAAAGAAAAGATAATGAAACATTGCACTTTGGTTGCAGTAGTCGAGCCAAAGTTATTTTTTTCACCCAGGTTTTTGATTCAACGTGAAAAATTATATCTGTGTATACATATATTTATACAAATAAACACATATTTGGATAGGGCAAACTCGAAACTTTCTTTATCAAACAAAGGGTTTGCTTATACTTGAAATACATAATGTTATACCCTTCCACGAGCTGTTTTGTTATATATATCTACAATTGTCTCCTATGGACACATTTAACTATCAACCGCCAAACCATTAAAAGGGAACTGTACAGAGCACTGGTCTTATGGCTGGAACCTATCGAAAAAGGAGCCTTCCTATGGTGAGGGAGAAAGAAATATTTCCTGTGAAGAAAAATAACCAGTGGCACTTGCTGTTGCAGGAAAGAACTGCTGAATGGTTTAAAACTCTTTTAACCTGAGCTCGGAAAGGCAGGGAAGGTGATTAATAAATATGCAGGAAATGCACCTGTACTATACACAGCCTTTTTCTGGGATAATACAGCCTTTTCTCTGCTATCGGTGTGTTGAACCCTGTATGCTCAGCTGCTTTAGAAACTGTCTATGGTCTGGAGAGATCAGGACCAAGGGAGGCTGCTTCAGGCTCTGATGGTGGCTCCCCTCTCTCTGTCCCACTGCTGACAAATGGAATTTAGGATGATGGAGTTGAGTTTCTTGGTTGGGCCTGAGCCTCTTCAGCCACTAGTAAATTAAACGTGCCCAGAAATATTCTCAGGCGTTGAGGCCAACTGGCACAGAACGCTTTGTATTTCTGCTCACAACCATGTCCCAGCTTCCCTAATGCAGCGGCTAAATACAAATGGCTCACTGGGATGAATGCTGATCCATGCTTAGGAATGATTTAGGAGCTGGCTAGTTGTTGTGGCAAAAGCATGCCAAAGACTGGTCTACTAGTTTTGAGTATACCCAGCCACACTCCCATGCCGAGCAACATTCCCAGACACTGCTTAACTCGCTTAACAGATGCAGCCTAAGACACTGATATGACATATGTCCTTCTTCCACTTTTCCTACCCAAGATCAACTGTTTCCAGCAAGGAGAAGGGAAGTGTATGGCTCTGAATTTGGTTATAACAATAATCTCTTGATGGTCCATGATATTACTCTTACGCAGTTAGAAACTGGAGATTGCTGCTGTCTGCAGTCTCAGAAAAATTGAAAGGAACCAGATGTTATGTGTTTAAAATGACAAAGATTTTATACTTGGGCAGCTTAACTTCATAAACAAACCACTGTCCTCTTTTCCCCATCCCATACCACTGTCATCTGCCTGATACTACATCTTCAACATCTGCAACTCTAAATTGCATACCCCCAAAACACCCATCCCACCTCAAGTAGTTGCCATATGCTCTAACCATGCTACACTGGAGGACTACAGGAACTTCTGTGCTGGGCTGCCCAAGGCACAGTAAGCCTCTTTTCATGGGTCCCTTTGACCTACTAGAAGCTGAACACAAGCTCTTTTCTTTGAGAAGAGTTGACTGTATCAGGGCAGGAACATGCTGGCAGAAGGTATGGCAGCATTAACCAAATCACACAGCAAGAGGGAAGATCTTGGTATGATGTTGACCAAGCCCAGGTACCCTCCTACAGGGACCAAAGCGTTACAAGGCAGTGGAGGGATGCAGAGGAAACACTTTGTACCTACATCCTCTTTACCACATACACCACAAAGCTTTCTCAGTGGAAACATTTCAAAGCTGTTGTCAGAAGTTCTTATTCTCAGATGGGAACTGTTCAGAGGAACCCATTCCTTTGAATGGTTTGCCTCGTGACATTTGCAATGCTTCTCCGTGGGCATCGCCCGTGCAGCAACCCACTCGTGGTTTGCAGATGGAGCTTAGCAGGGAGCATCTTATCATAGTGAGCTGGTTGTATTTCAGCAACAGCACTTCCTTGGTGAACAAACAGCACCAAGACTGACATTCACCCTTTGCAGGGGCTGCTTTTCCCAAAGAAAAAGTGGTGGAAACTTGTGTAAGGGAGCTGGTGCCTCCTCCTTGCTTCTATTTGGACACTACCATGGCCCTGGCAGCTGCAGCAAAAAGCACCACGTGGGCTCACAGCTTCAACATTTCACGTTGGTTCCCTGACTCAGAAAGCTATAATGCCAGGAGGATGGCAGATGACTTCATGCCAGCTGAGTCTAATACCTTATGATCCTATGATCTAGTGCAAAAGGCAGGAGGAGTGGGAAGCCCAGCAGGCACCTGATTGAAGAGGCTGGGGGAGATGAGAGAAGACAGTGTCCTGCTGTGCACTTCCTCCACCTCCATAACCTTCTCATTTTCAAAGAGTTTCCATAGGGCTGTGGCAGCTATTGTTCTCCAGACCTAGTGCATCAGCATCCCTCTTACACTGACAGCAGTTTGGGATTCACACACTGCTAGCCCTTCTCCCTCTTCCCTTTGGGAAAACGAGCAGCTTGTTTGGCTTCAGGAGGAAACAAAGCATGTATAACTCAAATACTGCCGTGCTAACATGTACAGGACTATGCTACATGCTCCGTAACCAGCACGGGCTGTCTGGGCATGTGCTCATGCGCAGACATAAATATATTTACATCAGCCTCCCCAAACACGTGTCCTTCCTTCCTTCCTTCCTTCCTTCCTTCCTTCCTTCCTTCCTTCCTTCCTTCCTTCCTTGTGTCTATAGCAGCCACATCAAACTTTGGCACAACTACTGATGTGCAGAGTCAGAAATGAAGAAGAGTTCCTTTATGCCCAATTTTCAAGGAGGATGAAGATTCCTGCAGGCCATTAAGATAAAAAGGAGGCTAATTTAAACCTACAGCAAAGTTTAAGTAGTAATCCTGCACAGGCAGGTAAGTAAAATCAATGTAAAACTCGTTCTTGTTTCTGTTTGCCTCTGTAAAAAAGAAAAATAATATCAGGGTTGTGCATTTTTTAAAAGATGCTTTTTTTTTTCTTTTTTCTGAAAAGGATTGAAATAGGCTTAGACATCACTGTTATTATCTCAAAAATGACACAGAAACATTTCCATATGAATGTTTCCCTTCGCAGTCAGATATCCATATTCACAATGTGCATACCTTGAATTCAGGAACTGCAGATTCCCTGCGGTCCAAGGACTCAAGGTCCATTTTGGGTAGATTTTTCTGCCAAAATGGGGTTATTATTGATAGGAAATATTGCAAGGTCACTTACAGCCTTAATAGAAACAGGAGGGTAGGATAGTATTATAGAGAAAATGTAGGCTGTAATATCCAACTGCAGCTGGCAAACTTGAGTGTGTTTGGATTGCCTGTACCAGTGTTTCACTCCCGTTTTCAAATAATTATTGTCCCGGCCCTAGTGATTAACCATCTGAATATACCAAAGAAGGATATTCACAGGAAGGATCTCATGATAAAATGGCTATTCCTGGACCTCTTTCCATCACATCATAATCTGTCCACTAATATGGCTTGAGATCTCAGCTGATCAAAAGGTCATAAGATGCTACTGCTAAGCATCACTCTATGTTCAGCCAAAAGCATTTTTACTCCATGCAACAGGCAGAGAAATGCGATAGCAAAGCCTTCAAATCTGTTTGTATAATAGATGAAGTCTCTGCTATGTGGCATTTATCTTCCTTCAGGGAATGACACCTGATAAATAAATCTCTAGTTCCCAGTGAATTTAAATAAAACAAAGGCAGATCATATCCCTGCACACTGTAAAATATGTAGCTGCAAAGAACATAAGAGTTCCCACTCTCCCACCATTTCCTTTGCTACAAAAGCTATAAAGTGCTGACTATTCTCAAATTCTGCCAAAATCAAGGGACCCAAGTCTCTAAGAACATTAGAAAGAGCATGGTGTTAACACAGGAGGGACTGAAAGATACATCACTCATTTAGACCAATGACATGGTAAAATTTGCTTCTATTTTTATAAGTTAGAAAAAGCAAAAAGCAAAAAAAGGAGGCTTATTAGCGTATCAATAGGAATAATGCAGTGAAAACAGGGGGGAAATCTAGAAAATGGGGCAATGTGTTTCCCAGTGAATAGCACTAGGGTGGGAAATTTTCAAGCATCCTGGGATGAAAAAGCCACCAAACCTCATCCCATCCACCATCACCACATTGGCCAGTTGGTCACCACTATACTGCACTGTACTGGTGGTACTGGTGGCATTGGGTCCATCAGTCCCGTATTGTGCCCATCCCTGGATGCCAGCCATCGCCTTCAGCACTGACCGCAGCTGCTTCTCTGGCCATCCTGCAGCCAAGCAGCTCCACGTGGAGACAACCAAGACTGCTGCCCAAAAACAGCAGGGAGAGAGGGTACCGCTGCCAACAACCACCTACCACCTGAAGTCCCTGTCTAGCAGGTTTGCAGAGCTAATTTCTGTGAGCATCACCATTGGAAAAAGGACTGTTTTGTATGCCCTGCACACATGAAGAGTTGTCACAAACAAACTAAACCCCTCAGCATTTCCCAGGCTATCTGCTTGCTCCCTGGCTTTCCAGATGCAAAGCTCTACACCAGCACCAACAGACAGTCTCTTTAACTACAACTGGCAGTCATTTTGCTCCTCTCCATGCTTTCAAAGCTGAGAGCCATCAAAGATTAGCAGAAAAAATCATGACTATTTTTCCCTAAGAAGCAGCACTGGTAATAGGCTTCAGTAAAAATCCTCCTAAATGCAAGTGATAAGCATAGACTGTGTGAAGGCTGACAGGTCTGATTATAATTATCACTGCGAGGGGACCAGCACTAACCTCCCTTCTGGAAGGCAATGACAATTCCTGGAAGAGAACATGCAAGTGAATTATCATAAACAAAATCATTGCAAATGGAACTGTCTTTCACTGGGAAACTAAATATGGCTCTGATTTGGGAGAGGAAAAAACAACAAACCGAAACATTGAGTAGTCATTAAAGTTCATCCTGATAGAAAACGGTACTTTGTCATACATTTAAGTTTTGCTGACTTTGGGTTGATGGGAGTAACGGAATGAAGCAGGACTCTTGAAGCGTGGGATGGAGTCATGCATGTACATGGCGTTTGGAAATAAAGGCTACCTTCTCAAACCGTACTTAAAGAACATGCTCTGCCACACAATGCGAACAGAGAACCCCAGAGAGCGTGTTGGCCTAGACTGAACTAAGCATTGAAAACGAAGATAAAAGTCAGGCAGCCTTGTACCAACCTTTCCCCGTTCCTCACATCCTAGCGGGAAGAAGGCCAAACAACCAACACATCGCTCTTCAAATTGCACCTGTACATTGAGTTCCACAAATTGCATCTACACATTGACTGAAACCATAACATTGCTTTTGAGCAGGGTTTTGAGGTAGTCATGGTTGGCAGTATTCCTTCAAGATCATCCTGTCCTAATCTTCTTTGTGGTTTCTCTGACGGCAGGGGGGTTGGACTAGATGATCTTTCGAGGTCCCTTCCAACCTCTACTATTCTGTGATTCTGTGATTACATTTTTCTCAGGCTGCAGGTTGTTTTGGCATTTCTCATTACATTGCCATTGGAAACACATAAAAAGAGAAATTTGGGCAATCTGGGGTAAGAGTAGCAGTACAGTAGCTTTTTCTTTCTGAACAAAGGGAAATAGATATTATCTTCTTAATAGTGGGCTATAACTGCAGAGGAGATGAAGAGGAGAGCCTCAGAGTCAGAGGCAGTTCTAGGAGTTTCACTCTCATTATATCTCAATGGAGTGAAGCAAATAAATTGCGCAAAGAGACATATGGAAGCTCACTACGTAAATGGCCTATTTAAGGCTCTTATTTCCTAATTAGGTCCTGGTGTCAGGAGGTTGGTAACAATTATTCACACATAGATCATTTGGATACAATACAAACTGTTCTAAAACCCAAACCATCATAATGGCATGCATTAAAAAGAAGCTCTTTTTAGATTGATTTTTTTAGACTCTTTCGCTTAAAGCTTGGAATATCGGTTTCTGTGCTACATACACCCTAAATTTTGTATCTAAAGCTGCAGTAATGAGTTTGGAAGGGAAAAAGGAAGAAACAAAAACCTTCACAGCGATAACCCCTTGTTCTTACCTTGTTCACAGATTTCGTCACTGGACTCTGCACAGGGAACCCACAGTCTCTTCCCAAATTCTTCATCTGACTCTGTGGCATTTCCCAGAGCAAAGAGAAAAGAAAGAACCTTGATTGTGGGAATGACTGTGCAGAAAATGGTCACAAGCATCCAACATTTCACTTTCATCACTTCTTTCTGCATGTCCACCACCTCCTGCCAGCCTGGGCCTTCTGAGCACCCAGTGCTGGCATTTACCCTCGGCCCCTCTCAGTTTCGGAAGGTCCCCTGAGGTTCTCCTTAACCCACACAGATGCATAGGTTTCTCCTCCCAAGTAGCCCTGGTAAGCACAGCGGAAGCACAGGACCATCATGGCTTTCCCAGCAGCCATGGGACATACTATGAGCCATGACGGCAGGGAGTGGAGCCATGGATTCCTATGACAACGCGTGTCGGAAAGGCTCAGGAAGAGCAGGGAGGTGTCACAGGATGCCAAGCTGCCTGCTTTGTTTAAGAGTTAAAGCAAGGAGCCAAAGCCAAGGATTACCACGTTGCAAAACCATTTAAAACAGGGTAAGTGTGTTTGATTCAACATCATGACTGTGGCAAACCTGCTCTACCCTGTGCATCTGCACTTCTGGTATGAAAACGAGATCTTCCTTTCCCTTTCTTCCCCTCCTGCCTCCTGTCCCCTCGTCGTCCACCTCTCAAGCCCTTCACATGAAGGTGAAATATTTTACATTTTCACCTGTGGTGATGCAGATCAGAGAGTGTTTTCTTTGCTTTGCTTTTCACTGATTTTGCCCAAGGCATCCGTTTAAGCAGCAGCCTGTGCAAAGATAATAGGTGGCACGATTCTCCGTAACTGGAATCAGCAACAAATCAGCCATCTGCCACTCCAGGGGACTGAGATTAACCCAGCTACTGGACCGTGACTGCAAAGCATTTGCACATTTAGATTACAGAAATGTGAGGTTACCGGTCCAAAAAATAAAAGACTGGGAGTGGGGAAGGTGTGGGGAGAAGAGGTGGAAGATAGCCTTGAAGAGTCCTCCAGATTAACCCCTCTAGACACAAGTCATCGCCTAACAACTCCAAGCAGACAGCATATCTCATTATAAAGTGTTAAAAGGACGAGGGATTTGAAAGAAGCAACTTGAGATTCATGAGACATCGTGTTTCAGGGAAATACATCCGAAGACACTTCTTTGATAGAGGAAGAAATAAAGACAAAGACATTCAGCTGCCTTGTCAATGCCTTGCAATGCTCCTTGGGCAGTATGACCAAGCTGCCCATGTGGTTTACTTGGACCACTTGGAAAGTACAACAGTAGCATTTTTGTCCCAACATGGACAAGCTCCCTTACTCCAAAGCGTTATAAAGACACTGAGGAAATGAAAGAGGACTGCGTTCTGAAATATAAAGGTTTAGGAAGGTCTCTTCATTTGCTGTCCTCAGTTTACCTTCCTGAATAACAAACGTCACATTGATACTCTGCACACATGGATGCTGTTTGTCCACATTAATATTTTTCTGCGTCTTTGCGACCCCTCTCTATAAATGTATTGGGAATTGTTATTTGGTAACTGAAGTATTAAGAGGTTTAAATCAGCAGTAAACACAAGCTGGCTCCACATCTAAAAAAGTGAGCCATGCTCTGTGCAGGTGCCTGTCAGGTTAGGACAGCTGCCAGGGTCTTCTCTGCTCACTTTGATGCGGGCTTTAATCCCCACTCATGGCATTTGCTTTTGTAGGTTGGCATCCCACGATCAGGGATCTCAGGTTAAAAAGAGGAGGTTTTGGCCAGAGGAAGAGGTACAGCTGCAGCCAAAACTATCAGCAAGGACATCTGGGGAAATTCAGGGAAGGTCTGCATGGTGTGTGCTCTTGGTGAGAATGGTAGCTTAAATGCACAGCTCAGCCCATTAAGTCCAAACAGGCAACTGAAATCAAACAGCAAGCACATGCGTGCGTACCAAATCGTGTATTTTTACGTGTATGCTTTATTCACAATGAACAGGTAGGATGGGGTGGAAGGTACAATGGCACACAGATCACTTCAAGTTACCCGGCCAACCCTTTTGTGGACATTTTCTTTGGTTTCTTCACCCTCCCCAAGGTTTCCTGGGTCAAGCACTACATACCCCTTACTCAGAATAACAAAAAAAAACAGAAAGAAGAGACAACAGCGTCTCCTTGGTGCAAGCCCAAGTCAAGCTGCAGCAACTACTTGGTTCAAGGCACAGCTGAGAGAGGAAGAGCAAGGGCTTTGTCACTGTGGACATCCTACTCCACACAAAGTCTCTTATTGTCACTTCAGAAATGAGTGCACATCCTATCAGCATTAATTTGGGACTCAGCTTTCAATCCTCTGCAGAGGAAGGACCACTGATCTGCGAGAAGCTGTGAGAAGATAGTGAGGAGAGCAGGCTGAGTAACAGCTTTAAGTTTCCCTAAAATCCCCTCTATTTATCACAGTATTTCCAGAAGGCATTGCTTGAGCAGAATTATGTGCTCCAAAACCAAGTCTACGTGTCTTAAACCAAAGGTGAGATTTGAAGTGGTTTGGATATATACACTAGGGCACGATTTTCAGGTGAGAGAGAGGTCACGGGGATCATCCCACGCCTGGGACTACAAACTGGGCCAAGCTAACAACCCAACAACCCAGAGTCTTCTGAGATGCAGCGAGTTAATGAGTCTCTGCCCGTGCTTTAGAAAGGTCTCCTTGAACTTGACCTGCTGGCTGTGTGAGTGCTAAAACTGCTGTTAAAACAGGTTCTGGACCCATTTTCAAACCCAAAGGGTTTTTCTCTTTCTCTGGTCTCCAATTTCTGTAAAGCTAACCTAAAACTTCAGATCCAACTGACAGGGTGATGCAGAGAGCAGTAGGTGTGTGAGTGGGGAGGGAAGATCTTTGCATTCAGCTTCAGCTATTGGACCACTACAAGCATGCTTGTGCTGCTAACAGTTTTAAATAGTTTTTTTAAAAAATCAGAACCCAACATTAAAAAAAGAAAAGGTGCTTTCATGTACCTTTCCCTAGCCTACGAATGGGGGGAGGAGGGGGCCAACACAGGGCAACGCCTTTTCTTTCAGACAAAAATCACAGCAAAACTCCAGTCCATCCCTTGCAAATTAATCAGCCTTATGGATTCAGCCCTATATAATTTTTGTTTGTTTGTTTTGTCCAGACAACCTTTGCAGGAAGGGGCTTTTGCAATCTACCAGGCACTCAGCTGAGCCATGTGGCCACCTGGAAGTTGCCTTGTCCCCAGCAAACGAGAAGCAGAGGGGAACACCGACGCAGGCGATGCTGCACCTTGCAGAGATACACGTCCTACAAGTAACCTTGCATCAGGATAGAGAGCCATGAGAGCAGCCTTATGGGTACAGCGAGAGGAGGAGGAGGAGGAGGACAGCGAGAAGGAGGGGAAGGAGTGGCAGCAAGAAAATAATCAGAAAACTCCCTGGTAATAAAATCTTCTTTTTCTCCGTATGGGGGGAAAAAAAAAAAAAAGTAAAAATCCCTCCCCAGTACAGAGATGGCAGGAAGGGATTAGCACACTTGGTCCTTCTCTGCTTATAATGCTTTCCAGTGAACACCGTAACAGACACACATGAGCTAGCCACTGGCTACAAGCAGTGGATTTTGGCCAGGCGCTTCCCGTGCTGCTCCAGCCCCGGGGTGCAAGGGGCTGCCCCCCCTTCTTCTCCCTCCCCACCCCACGTCCCCAGCAAGAAGAGGGGAGCTCTTCTTCCCAGACCCCCTAAATATCTCTGAGCGGGGACGGCGGGGGAGAAAAGGGCCACATTTGGCAGGGGAAGGGGGGAGGTGGGAGAACACCCCTGAGCCCGGCCAGCGGCCCCGCGGCCGCAGCCATTCTCATTCTCAGCACGTTTCGCTGCTCTCCAGCGCAGCCCGGCTTCGATATATTAGTGCGGCGCAGAGTGCCATTTTCGAGTCGCTGCAGCTCCTTCTTGGCACCGATTCAGCTTTTTGTCTTGCCTTCTCCTCCGAGCACCCAGTGGAGGGAGGAGGAAAGAAAAGAAGAAAATAAAACAGAACCCGGTCGCTTTGCTGCTGGGGCCACCAGCCTCCCCACAGCACCCCGAGCCTCACCTGCGGCACCCTGCACCCTCCCAGCCCACACCCAACGGGACGCGCTCGACAGACATAAATCTCTTTCCACCTCCACAGCAGCCAGCTCGCAGCCTCTTCCCCCCCCACCCCCAAACCCTTTTCATTGCTTTCTCCTTTGTCCTCATCTAAATTTTTCCAGCCGAGCGTTTCAACCTTCCACACTCCCCCCACAGGGGGAACCCTCCATTCCCAGTTCTCCCACCTACTCCCCTCGCATCGACAAAAAAATTGCCGATGGCTGCAAATGCACTGGCGTCTCCTCGGAGCGGAAAGCCGCTGCACCCACAGCACGCCTGGCAGGTCACAACCCAGCTCACACCCGCCCGAGCGCAGGGAAGCTGTAGTGCTCACAGGCGCACACGCGTGTGTGCACACATGTGCAAACGCCCCCACACCGGGGGCAGGACATACTCTGTCTGCATCCCTTGGAATTGCTGCAAATGCAAACTTCCTCGTGTTTGGCAACTGCATTCCTCCTCCTGCTTGTGGGGCAGGGAGAAAAATAGAGGAGGAATAACGAGGGAGGGTGTATTTTTTTAAGCAACCCAAACATGGCACTGAGCGCTTCCACCAACAACTTCTCAGCCTGCTGTGCTGGCAACCAGCTGCCAGTTCCAGCCTGGCACCAGCTTTGGTTTGTTTTTCTCTCCTTTTAAACGCCCTCTTTCCAAATATTTATTCCTTTTTTTTTTTCTTTTTTTTTTTTTCTTTTTTTTTTTTTTTTCCCCTTCTCTTTTTCCCTCTGAGCTAGTCCATAGAGGGGATCCCTCCCCCCCTCATCCACAAATTCAAAGCAGCATGTCTGGAGGGAGCACCAAAGGGAGTGAAATGTGATGTAACACTCAGCGGACCAAGAAGAGGGGGAAAAAACCCGTACGTACACACAACATATGTATGCTCTTCTCTGAGGAGAAAGGCGAGAGTGAGAGATGCCCTAAAAGCAAACAACGTGACCCTCGTTCATGCCAGGATACGCAAGCTCCAGCCCCCTCCACAAAGGAGGGAGGAGACAGGTTTGGTTGGGAGGTAGAGAAAGGTTGAGGCAAAATGCGTGTTCTCCATGGAAAACACTCGAGACAGCCAACTTTCAGCCAGTGACGTGACTCCAGTTAAATCAGAGTTTGAAACACTGGCATATGCATGACGGAGATAAAGTGGTGTAAAATGCACCTTGCCTGGTGCCTGGAGGAAAGAGATTTGGAGAGAAAAAAAATAATAATAATGTTGATGCTGCTGCTGGGGATGGCTTGGGAGGAGCATGGATGGAGGAGAGAAGATGCGCTGAGGATTTTAGCATAGTGGCACGAGTGCATTAAGCTGCAAGCCAAGCTGGAAAACCAGAGTAGGGAACAGTTCCATAAGCAGCTGCTCATGTCCGTGGGGCTTTTTATGAGCCTGGTTGGACTCCCTTGACCACCGAGATGCATCAGGAGGGGCTCCTTGGAAACCACGGGAGTTAGAGGGTGGTGAAACAGATGGGCACTCACTGTATCTCAGGCCCCATGCCTCCACTTCCTGCAGCGAGTCCCTCAGGAGACACAGCAAAAGTGCCAGAAAAAAAGGCTGGTTCTTGCCGAACATGCTCTGGCCACCCCAGGGAATAGCAGAGCAACCGGCTCGGATGTGGGGTCGCCAAGACAGACCAGGAGACAGACAGGCAGACAGCATGCTCGGGGTGGTACAGACAAAACAGCAGTGTCCTGAGCAGCTGCCTAATATGTATCTTGGCAAAATCTCGCCTGGCTGTGGATGAAGCAGAAATCACAGGCTGGAATTGTAAACCTGTCAGATGATCTGACTTTTGCTTCCCTGGCCTGCACGTATAGCACAGGAGGAAAATGAAGGGCTGGGTGACACCCTCTAGCTGCCAGGAGCCACATGGAGGAGCTGGTCCTTCGGCCGTTGCCAGCTGCTCTGTGTGGAGCAGCTGATGGGCAGGCCCTGAAGTGGACTTAAAATAAGCAGATGCACTGCTGTGTCCGCACTCATTAAGGGACATGTGTGTTTGCATACTTAAACGGAGCCTTAGGCCTGTGCCCTTAGGAACATCTCTGCCACTGGGATGTGTCTCCTGTGCAAAGTCCATGTTGGAGCCTTCTCCAGGTCTCCACTGCATTGCTGGGTCTGGCTGGGTTGGATGGAGCCACATCCAAGTAGGGCCACCAGATCCCCTCTTTTGAGTTGTGATTTCACAGTCCCAAGCCCTTTGCATGAGGATGTCATCCAGCACTGGCAATGGTTGCTCCCAACATCTGCTTCCCAAGTCAGCCGGTGTCCATCTGAATCCCCTCTCCCAGCTGGTTTGCATGTCTGTTTTATCTCTTTGCTATTCTTCAGGCTTAGGGTGAGTTTCTGCCCTTCCCTCCAGCCTTTAGGAGTGAATGCTGGCATTTGGAAAGGCAAAAAGGGGGTCCCTCATACGTGCCCATGGCAAACCAGACCCTGAAAACTCAGCTGGAGGCCCTGGCAGAGAAGCATCCCCACCAGGAGCTATCTGTAAGCTCATTGAAGTGACTCCCAGATAGAGACGCTTTCAGATCCTTTGAGTCGAAAGGCGCTATAAATAAAAGATATTACAGACTAACAAGTTCTCAGCTGCAAACTAGAGTGGGAAAGAATATTTTAGCATCCTCTTTCTAAGCACATTAACTCCTGGCAGACATGATCGTTCAGGTCTTCAGAGCTGAAAACTTCACACAGCACACAGCGTGTTGAGTCCACACACTCCGTCTCCAGTTTCAACCGCTCTAAAATCCAGACTGCCCCAATGCTATATGCCCCCGGTGCAATAAGCATCCAAATATTGTGCCGTTTTTGGGGGTTACAACACTAGACATACACTCCACGGTGACCTTTCTCAGGAAAAACAGCTTTCCGTGCTGTAAGCTCACAATAGATGGTGCCTGAAGATTTTTGTCAACTGGCTTCTGAAGCTTCCCTTCCCAGGGTGAGCAAGCACTGTGCATCAATCTGGCTCGCTTTAGTGCAGCGACCCAGCGCTGCGCTCTGCTGCTGAAAGTTCAGGTCCCAGCTGCGGGGCTAAACTCTTGCTAACACCACGCTGAATTCTCCGTCTCTGTCACCCACACTGCCAGGGAGTGTGTGTGTGTGTGTGTGTGTGTGTGTAATGTTGTTTGTTTTCCAGGCTGGAAAAGAAAAAAAAAATAAAAAATCATGCAAAACACGAAGAAGATGTGGCGAAGGAGAAGGGGGAGGAACGCGATCTTGATGCGTGTGATGAGGGTGAGCAGGGCAGCACGGGGCACTTCGTTGTCTTCTTTTTCTTCAGTGAGGAGAAAGTCTTGCTCAAGAGGCAACTGAAACATTACCAGCAAGGAAAAGCTTTTAGGATGCCTTGAAGAACTTGTGTGCGTGCGCAAGTGCACGGGGAGAAGTGCAGAGGGGGAAATCACTAAACAGTGACGGGTAAACTACAAAAGGTTAGGTGGTTTATTTTGGATAAAGATCCTCACAAGCAGATGCTTATCTAAAGCCCTCAGTCCTCAGAGCAGGGCTGGGAATGTCTCGAGAACAGACCCTTCTTGCATGATTTCCAGTATCTCTCAGAGCTGTCACCATTGCCAAAAATCCCACGAAAACAGTTTTTTCTCCTTCTTCTTCTTTTATGCAGTGTTTTGGCTCTTCTGCTTCTGTTTCCAAGCAAAACCTAAAACCGCAAAGTCTTTGACTTGAAGTTTGGACAGTGCTTATTTAATTTCAAGCCATCGTGGTTCTCATGACTGCACGTATGTGAGGGAAATAAGGGAAAACGGTTCTGTGATTGTACAGAAACTTTAAAATAAAGAAGACTCCCTGAAAATTGGCAGAAAAACAAGCTGGCTTCCCTACGAGAGGACTACAAGCCCTGATTTCTCCCACCTTAAGCAGACTATTTATCTGTAAACTGGCTATTCTTCCCAGAGATAACATGCAAGATCACAGCATTCGCAGTTCAAATGAGCCTGTTAGCCTTGGGTGGTTATTAGTCAGTAAATACTATTCAATCGATAAACAAAATAAGGACTTGGAAGAAAGTCTTGTTTCCCTGCCCAATCTGGAAACCCATCAGATCTGCAGTAGCCCTAATTTGACAGGGAAAGAAGAAAGAAAACAGTCTGAACATGATCCGGTGTCCTCCAGTTTTCTTAAATCAGAGTATAATTGAGGTAAAATAGCCTGGGGATGGTGCTGTTGGGATGAAAGTGGTGTGTTTTGCTTAAGTCCTCTGGACAAACAGGGCTGTTGCAGGACTGGTTTTGATCTCTGGTTGGATTTGCACCAGGATATCTCAAGTAATGTTGCTCAGTGTGTAAGGCAGAAAAGAATCAGGCCGGTGGGCTTTTAAGGATGTTGCCAGATATCCCATGTCTGTGGACTATTCACCTCAGGAAGCTTAAAAGCACGTACATTCACCGTACACATAGCAAAGAATGAATGTTTTGCTGTTAAAAGACCCAATGATGTTCCTCCTAAATGATTTCTTGTAGTCTTTTTTCCTGCCTTGCCTATTATTTATTAATTACTCAGGCAATGATCTTTAGCTGATCCAAGTGGTTTGGAGATCACGAATCAGGACTTTAGGTGGTACAAACCAGGGTAATTCAATCCAAGTCAACAGAAACGATGGATGAAGTCAATGGAAAAAGTGTGACCAAGAATTTATACTACACAGGCTTCTAAAACAAGGGCACAGCACAGTACATATAGTCTAAGTATTTTCTCACTGAAGCTGATGGCACTTCCTGTGGTTGACCAAGATAGGTACTACAGGAGGCCCAAGTCCCTAGCCGTGTCCACATGTGTGCATCAGGAGCTGCTCCATTACTCGTCACGTAGAATCATAGAATCATTAGGGTTGGAAGAGACCTCATGCTGTGCTCCTTGCAAAATCTGTTCATTGCGTCCTGCTAAACGTTGCAGGATGCTGATCATTTTTGTCAAAACTTGGCTCTTGTGCAGCTTCTTAGTTCAGCTGGGAGGGAGGGATGGGTTTAACTTCTGGCTTGCAAGAAAGAAAGTACAAAATCTGGACCCTTTCAGGAGTGCTGAACAGTTGAAAAATCTGGCCCTGAGCTTTTCTGAAAAAAAGTGACCCAATCAATCTAGTCATTACACCATTCTCTTGCCTGTGCCTAACACATGGATTGATATTTACTTGCAGGAAACGCTGGCGAGAGATGGGAGTTCCCATTCACTCGTGCTGTTTACCGCTCCCCTGAGATCACAGGCTGCGGCGATGATGGAGCAGATCGCTTCACAGGTGCACGGTTTATAGGCCAAAACGGGTTGTAAATCAGAGAGGAGGAAGAAAGGGCTGGAACAACACTTGTTGGTAGAAGCGAGCATTGGAAAGGGATGTAGAATGAGTTCGTGTTACAGGTCTCATCTCCTAAGTCTACACTTGCTCACATTGCACTGCAGGGACCGGGTCCCAGGCTGGAAATCCAAGGAGAATGCCAATAATTTTCCAAAGATTACACAAGGGGTGAACTTGTCCCAGATCTCCATTATTGGTTCAAAACCAGGAATTCTCATACCCTTTTGGACAGATGGCTGGTCCTATTACTTCTTATGTTAGATTTCCCATTGAGGCTGAAAGCAAATCCACATTCAAGCTGAAAGTAAACAACCAGCGAATTCAAAAGGCGTTAACTCGGACTGCCAAAGCATTTGCTGCTTGTGCTGCAGATGTCAAAGAGAGAGTTTCCCACAGCCCTGAGCCTAGACGCATAACTAAGTTACACAGCAAAACCTTCCACCCAGCCCCAAAATCCATTCTGTGCAAAACTCACTCTCCTCGCTGGCGTTTTAAGGGCTGGAGCCTCAGCTGGAGTGAATTAATGTATTCGCTCTGATTTGAATAGACCTATGCCAGTTTATACCAGATGAGGATTTCACCCTTTGGAGGCCAAGTGGGAAATGTCTGTCCACTACTTTTTTAACAGTGTGGTTTGGGAAAAAAAAAACCCCGTGGTGTATTTTAAACAGTGAAACAGCACTAAGTAAGTTTACCTCTATGATTAATTTTTGAAGAAACCTATTACAGAGCTTGGTCCTAAAGAATCAGGCTCTGTAGAGAAATGTATACAAATAACACAACTTGTAAACACAAACAAGACAAGTTACCCAACTTTAAATTCCCAATACCTTCCAAAATGCCAGCAAAAAGTTAACTAAGAACGCAAGCGCGACATTGCTGTGGTATTGCAGGAAATTCATAAAGTGGAAAGGACTGAATAAACCAGTCTGTTTTTTCCTGCCAGGGCTCAATGAAGAGGACAAAAACCATGAAACTAAACCATACAAACAGAAAAACTCACTCATACGGCTAGAAATGCCCTGAACATCACACCATTGTGTGCTCCTTGGTTGTCAAGATGTGCAAGATTGTTTTTCTAATATATTTTGGTGTAAATCGAACAACAGCACGGAAGCCACAGTCTGTAAATCGGGTTTCATTCCTTTTATAGTGGCATAACCTCATGGTATACGTTCAGGAGTGATTACCCCAATTAAGCCTCTAATTTATTCTTTAGCATCGAAGGCCCCACTCGCAGACTCCGATGTGCCTTTGTTTTCCCCAAAGTAAACTGGAGGTCAAATATTACGCCAATAGAAATGAATGGAGATTTTTAAGACAATGGTGGTGCGAAATCGAACTTTAAACTGTTTAACCTGAAGCCACAAGACTGATGCAGCCCATCAGAATATTCACCTTCTCTTTCCTCCAGACATCCTTATTTTCACTTTACAATTCATTGTAAGCTGGCAATTAGTAATACTTTGTCTGTTTATAGAGCCTTCCATCTGAGGATCTAGAAACACTTTGTAAACACTAATGAATTAAGCTTCTTAACACCCCCTGTGAGACAGATACTACTATCTCATTTGCACAGCTCGGAGAAGAGGTGCTGGTTTGCCGAGGGTTGGAGCAAGCCAGCAGCGGAGCTGAGAAGCCACTCTAGACCCTGAACCTCACCTTTGGTTCAATAATGCAAGGCTTTCAGTGGATGTGGTGATGTGCCTGGCAGCTTCGGAAGCTTATAATTATCTCTCGGGATGGCCAGCGTGCCCTGATGTCTGGCAGGCTGAGAAGCCAGAGGACTGAACTGCTACCCATACAGAGACGTTAGGTCCCATTTACTGTTGGACAGAAATGCCATGAATTTGCCATTCATCCTCACCTGAAACAATCACTCACAAATACAATCCTCTGGCAAAAGGAGAGGAAACTGGGAATTCAGTTGTCCTTACTTGTGCATTAATGATAACACACATCCTGGACAAAATAATGCAAATGTCAGCGAGGATTTCTTTCCTTTTCTTTGCACCTTTAATTGCCCTTATCTTTTCTGATGTAGAGGAAAGGTAAAATATTTAAGCTTGTTTGCAAATCATGATAACAATAAGAACTTAAAAGATTTTCAGAGAAAGCCTAAAATTTTGCCTCCAACATTAACAGGAATGCTTAGATCCTAGGCAAGCCTTAGGACAAGATAGGCATTGACAAGATGAGTATTTTTTTTTTCCAAAGCAGTCTCGTTGATTTAGGAGCAGCTAACGTCTGGTACCTATTTGAAGCATTTTTCCACGTAGCCCTTCTTCAAATGCATGGCAATCAGACAATTTCCATGATGATTCTTCTGTCTAAAAATACACACCTCCCCCTCCTTTCAATTTATCTCTGCGCCAGTCAGCCTATTTATTGCTGAAGTTTTGCCCATTTAATAGTGCACTTAGGAAAGCTTAATACAAATATGGACCAATTCATCGCTGTCACAAAAAGAAAAGCCCTAGAAATCATTTATCTAAGTGGGAGTCAAGAGCAAGAGTCTCTTATTTAAAGATTGGTAAGTAAGAAACAACGTTATGGAAGGTATTCTAAACAGACCCGTTGGATTTTTTTTGTTTTGTTTGGTTTGGTTTTTCTTTTTTTTAAAAAAAAAGACACCTCTTTTCTTCCACAGATTGAAATTGAGGAGAATAGCAAATGAAATATTTGGTTTTTCTTTCAAAATTTGTTGGTCACCTTCAATCCCAGCAATAGGGCACTGCAGAAGAGAGAGGCATTTGACATACTCAGTGTGTTGATTTGCGAACTATTAGCAGATTGCTGTTTGCCTAAAAATATGTATTTGAAATTTTTTTTTCTAAAAACTCTTCTTGATCTCTTCCCAATTCATGAGCTGTTAAACGTCTGTATGACATAGCGGTATTTGTTTCCTGAACAGAGGGACTTTACGATCCCTAGAAGCAGGTTTCCAACAGGAATATTAAAGGCACTATTCAGGATTATTCTCCAGTATTCGCAGCCTCCACAAACACTCCTACTAGCAAACATGTTTGCTGGAATATTTGTCAAGAGTAAACATGGTGGGATGGTGGGAGAAAATGTGCAAAGTCTAACCAAGCTTATAAAAACCCAAAAGCTAATGAATACTTGTGGAAAATGTCTTACAGTATTTCCTCAGCTACGGATGCTAATTAGGAAAGCCTATAAAGCTAAAAGCCTTTTGCTGCCTACCCCCTCACGTACTCCAGAACTGAAAGCCACTTCCATGCCCCTCTTTACCGTGTTCATCCCCATTACCTCTGCTGGATACAGAAGCAGCTTTTAATTTTTTTTCTGTGTATATCAAATGGGTGAGTTTATGAACTACTGAATAGAGGCCCAGGAACTAATTTCACATAAGCAGCTTGATGGATAACAGCTTTTTAATGTTTCTGACCCAAAAAAGACCTAAAACAGATATGAACTGATATGTAGATTTGTCAATCAGTAATATTGACCAATATTGAATCACCACAGTGTTACATAGTACTATGGATCCTCTCTTTAGGCCTCTTTCTTCAGTGACAAAACGAGCTTTTGGATTGGTTCTTCTTCTAAAAAAAATCCCAGTAGGTAAAAAAAAAAGAAACACAGCAAACTCAAACTCATGTTGCTACAGCCCAATAACACATGGCCAGAGAAGGGAGGAGATCTGCAAGGAAAGCCAGTCAACATCCTCAGGTCTACACGTCTGGGTGCCTGAGGATGCTGAATTACGGATGCTGAGCCAAGACAGTGCCATGCAGGTGAGGAGTTTATGTCTTAGAAAATCAGCTCTTACCAAGTACAAACCCTGCTTAAAAACCCAAGATATTTAGATCCAGCATTTTTAGTGAAAAACAACCAAGGGAAGCATTTGTGATGTGTGGCAGTGGGACACAGCATGAGGCTAACATGAACTTGCCCACTGAATAACCCATGTGGGGAGATAGTTTGCTCTTCTTCTCCAGTGAGCTGGATTTTACAAACACTGGACCAAATTCTGCTCCTAAAAGGAAACTTTAATTCAGGGGGACTTCTGTGAACTTCCTCTGCCACAGAACTGACGATAACACAAGGTGAATCTGCAATTAGGGCCAGGCTGAATTAGTACCTCAGCTCCTCAAAATGCCTCTGCAATGTCAAGATTCACCAGAAGCTCTTGTCATTCACAACTGTATCTGTTTTCCAGTAAAGCATGACACTTCCTTTTTCACCTGACTATTACTGAGACCCTCAGTATATTTTCCGAGCAGGAGTTTACTGAAAATGATCTTTGCTCCGCTGTGCATGCAGCCAGCTCTACTACTACTACTACAGAGTAGTTCTCCTTTCTTTAAAAAATACAAACCCTAGTTCACTGCAAATAGGTTTTTATTTTGCAAATTCTGCCCATTAACTGAATACATCATTCCTTATGTTTCTCTCTCCTGGAAGGTAAGGGAAAGAGATGGACCATCCAGAATTTTTACAGACTGTCCCCTCCGGTCATGCGTTGCTAGAGATGGTACTGTATAATGCATGACTTACCTGCGAAGACATTGGAGGAGTAATGAAATAAGCAGATGCTCCGTCAGCAGGCTTTTAAAACATTGGTATTGCAATCTGAGATGCAGTCAGCCATTACATGCATATGCCCTTTATTTATGGAGCTGATAAAGGCTCTATGTCAGGAGCAGTCAAGCTGCCTTTTTACTTTCTACCTTTCCTCACATTAAAGAAAATTTTTTTGTTATTTTATTCTCATGCAAGCTCCAGATTTGGGAGGAAAAGCAGGATTTACCTCCTGACTCATCTATTAAAAACAGAGGTCGAAAAACCAGACAACATCTTCCAAACAAACCACCAGGGACTCCCTACAGTGATTCCTCTGCTCCTAGCACAGATGATGTCTGAAATAGGTAGATCTTACTGGAGTTACCTATTTCTTTCCATCGGCTAGAAAGAGAGCCCAGGACAACTAGCCCAACTGTAGGTGAGAACATCACAGATGCCCACTCTACCAGAGCAGCACACATGCACGCATGTATAATTTCAATTTTGCATACCTTTCTATCATCAGTGTTGTTCTAGGTAGTTTCATGGCAGCATCAAACATGTTTTCCCCCAACTCCATTCCAAGCACCAATGGTAGATAGGAAAACAAAGGGGAAGGCTAGCACGGATCAAAGGGACAGGATGGTGTTAATATTAACTGGAGCATTTTGCACTATAAATAAAATAGCGTTGCTCAGCTGCACGAGGAGTGAAGTTCTGAATTCACCAAGCTGCACGGCTGTGGCTCAGGGGAGGATTTCGGTTCACGCTCAGTGCTGTGTTTGATCACTGGTACATCACCCAAAGTTTCCCAGCAAAACCGATGATGGGACACAGAAAAGCTCTTCTTCCTAACATCGTGAAGGAAACTGCCGCTCGCTGACTGACAGCTCCCCAGCCAGCTTATGTGCATCTAATTACAGAGCCACAACCCAAATCAAAATGCCCCGTTGCAGCTGGTGTCTCACTTAATCCATTCATAACACGAGCTAATTAGCATTGATGTTTTTTGGCAAGTTTATTCCAAATGTGGTCAAGGCCCAGGCTTTCAGCTTAGTTGCTAGGACCCATTGAGGATCCTGGGAGATGCTGTGTTTCTGCCCAGAAGGCATTTTCTGGCCTGCCGATGGCTTAGGAGTAGGGTCAGGGGAAGATGCTATGCTGGGCTGGGATGCACACTGGCATATAAGCACTGCTACTAAGCTGCCCTTAGTGCTACACCCTACCTCCATGTAGATGAGTTCATAGCAGGCTCAAGATATTTCGTAGTTTTCCTCCTATCTGAATTCAAATATCCATATTTTGGGGGGAGGATGGGGCAAGAAAAGGCAAAAAAAAGATTAAAAAAACCCAACCAAACTTGCAAAGTGGGAGAAGTCAAGGACCAGTTTTGTGCTTTATGTTATTCTTTGTGAGCAGAGCTGAGAAAAGAGGCTAGTTTCCAGAGCTTTGCGTTTCCTTTTCAACCTACGGGATCAGAAGACGAGAGCAGGTGCTAATGGGAATTTTACCCGTGGCAGAAAATCAGGCTCCTAAACCTTCATCGCTGGAAATCATGAAAACCCCTGGCAATGATCTATAATGGCTGCGCTTGGAAATCAGTGATATAAGGAATTGTCACTTGGCAGAAAACCGACTTTCTGCTCCTTCGGCACACCACAATTTCAGTTTAATTTGTAACAGGATGCAAGTGTAAATGAACTGACAACAGAGCTATCAGCTATTCTGTTGGTAACACTTGGAGCAATACTTTCGATTTGACTAGACACAGCTGTCCACCGCATGGAACGACCTTTAGCCCCGTCCTTGGTGAAATTCAATTCTCTCCATGTCTGACTCCGTCCACGGGGACTTGAGTAGCGGAGCTGCCAGAATAATCAGCGCGTTGCTTAATGACAAGCACTCCAACGAGCAACGCGGTTGTGCATTGTCAGAAACGGAGCCGGCAGCTCTGGGGAAGGCGGGGGGGGGGGGGGGGACCCTCCTTGTTATTCGAAAGGAAATAAAGCCGTTGTATGGGAGCGAACGAGGATGGGTACTGCTGCCTTTGCTTGACGAGCGTCATCAACGCGTTTGGCGCTTGCGTGCATGTATGGAAACACGGAGTTTTCTCGTGCGTTTGCCAGTAAATAGGCATTTTTATTAGATTCGCCTCTCAAAAAGGGCTTGGGTACTGCTGCTGCTCTGCATTGTACCACTGAGAAATGTAATTTCCGTGTATGTAGGTCTGAACATGCATACGTCCCGTATGGTGATGCTTATAGGGCCATCCAGATGTATATCATCCAACATGTGTATACATGTATATATATATACACACACACTTTTGGTGTGTTTATTACATTGGCCACTGCAATAAGAAAGATGTTTAGACTGCAAGCATGTCCCAGATTTATAACTATTTGTGCAAACTTATTTCTGTTTGACTGGGTGTCTCTCTGGCAGCGTGACTGAGGCTATCTCCTGCACAGGACAGGAAAGCCATGTCACCACAGATTTAACACGTATGTGTCCCAGCCCGCATCACGGCTGCACCCACAAGGATGAACAAGGCAGTTCAACAAGGCAGGATGAACAAGACTTACTACAATGACCGCTTGCGGGAGATTGCAAGGGGTGAGACACCAGCTCCACCTGCCTTGTGAGTCCCTGGGGATTTCTCTCTTTGCTGTTTTTGCTTTGGCTCTGCTGTGGGCCAGGGTCTGGGTAAGATTCATGTTCAGTTATGATTCTGACCCACTGCCAACATTTTCCTGAGAAACACAAGTGAAAATGGGGAACGGTGATCTTGCACAGCTCATAACTCAGCCAGAACAGAGCGGTGTTTCATGCCAGAAGGGAAAGGCATGTTTTCAGCCGCACAGCTTTTGTCCCTGTCAAAAGTCAAAGACTCTTTTTCAAACAATGCAGATATTACATCTTCTTTTGAAAAGAAATAAAAATAGAGGCCACAAGAATGTCTGATAATGGAAAACGTTAAGAATGTAAAAACTCTGGTCTTCGTAGACAAGAAAGCAAGGTGGTCTCCAAAACTCTGTGAAATCACATTACAGTGGAGCGTGTTAAATTACTC
This sequence comes from Psophia crepitans, assembly GCA_013399095.1. NCBI lineage: Eukaryota > Metazoa > Chordata > Aves > Gruiformes > Psophiidae > Psophia > Psophia crepitans. The sequence goes on along the minus strand of VWZZ01005068.1, from coordinate 104,930 downwards.
CAATGCAGGAGTCACTGCTGCTGCCCTGCAAGGCACACCCTACTAACTGCTCCTGCTAGTTACTCAGGAGTGGTTAGAAATAACATGGACCCTAGATGTTTCTTCTCACGTAAGTCCATCCAACAGCTTTGTGTAGACACGGCTGCGCACCGTTTGGACCAGTTCTTACCTTGTGGTTTACCCTCCTACCCATTTGCTCCTTCCTGGCTCCCTCCTTGACCTCCCCTGTCACCTTCCCCACCACACTGACTCCTTTCACCAGCCCATTCAGAGGCCCTTAATGGCCAGGTCCTCTCTTGCACTTGCCTTGGGCCAACAGGCTTACTGCTTTCGTTACTGACATTTGTACTCTCCCTTCTTGCTTCTCCTCCACTTGTCTCACTCTGTTTTTCATTTTTTCACCTCTAACTTATAACCTGAAACATGCATGGGTTATACATGGTTTTTATTCACTCCCTTCTCTCCAAATACTTGAATAATTCAGAAGTCAGCATTTTAGGATGGTTGCATAGTAGCGATAGTACAATAGTATCACCTCTTCGGCTCGCTCAGAAGAATATAGCACCTTGCTGGGAACTTGTATGAAGCATCACAAGAGTGTGTCATGCAAAGAGAAGTTTGGTATAGCATTTCTGGATGCTTGGCAGAGGTGTTATTCCAGTTCTTGAGCACGTACTGCTTTTTATTAACTTAGAGAAAGATATTCTTGGTTCAAAGCCCTCAATCAGTAATGCAGAAATGAGACAGAGACATCTATAAGATAGCCACCCTGGTTTCCAGTGAGAAGATGACATGCACACAACTGAAAATATGTGTTTTCTACCATATATATGAAAAAATTTAATTTCCTCATTTGATAACCACCCTTTTTTGCCGCTTCAACTAAACCCAAATAGGCAAAGTAGAAAATACAAATTGTAAAATAACTGTCAAAAGTACGTAAATAAAACTCCTTGTGACCAACTTTTCTCTTTTTGGTGCCTGCTATCAAATCCATTTATGAAGCTTGAAATATAGTGTTTCTGTAGGTCCTACTAAACCAACACATTATAGAACAAATAGAAAGTCCCTCGGCAATGCAGAAAAAATATTTTCTACAGGCCTCAGAACAAGAATATTAAACTGATCCTTAGGTAAATAAGCCCTTCCCAGAACGGGTCATTGGCACAAGCAATGTAATACAAAATCTGGAAGGTATTTACCGTCACACTGAGAGGTACGGGCATTCCCCAAGTCTCCTGCCAATCTCGGTGGCCTAGAACCCCTCCTGGAAAGTCCATGATGTGCAACTGTACAATGTACCGTGTGTGCATACCAGAAAAGTATTACTGACAATATAACACGTGGGACTCCAGAAACTGAGTTTAGTAGGCAGGCATTACTGCCCCCACCACTGCTGCAGAGGTAGCAGGAAGGGAAAAATAATGCTAGTTATCTAAGTAAATAGATAGCAGGTAGAGGATGAAATACAGTTGCATTGAAAGCAGAGAAAGAACATGGTGACATGACATGGACATCTCCTCATCTGGTCCTCTCCAGCCACCTATCTTCAGCAGGGGTGATCTCCATCATCTCACAGTTATGGAATGGGTTCAAGGCTACAGTGACAGTCCTGCTCCCTGGGGAAGCAGGAGACAGGAAGAAGCCACCCCACTTTCCAGCTCTTCAAGTTCACCAGAAGCCCACATCTCTAGCTACCATCTTTCAGAAACACCTTTCCCATCCTTGAGAGCTGGAAAACTGCACTCGTTTACTCACAAACAGGGAACTCTGCCAGCAGCCTCACAACCTGCAGATTTTGATTGCATTAATTTGTTCCAAAGTGGGTTTTTCCTCTTGAGGCTGGAGTAGAAGGAAATTAATTACGATCCATTTCACCCCCCACCATCCCCCCCATTGGATTAAAACAAATTAAATGGCAACAGTCGGACAGCCTTGCCTGGGACAGGCATTCTTGGAGAAGCAGGTCTTTCTCTTTCCTCTGCACGGGAAGCTGATCGTATTACTTTGCTCAGCTGAGCTTGGATGATCTCTAAAAGGTACCCTATGTGTTAGGTTGGGAAGTCTCACTGCCATTTCCCAGGCGCAGAAGCTCAGCTGCAAACCAGTGTGAAGAAACGCGCTTTCTGCTCAACCACTTTCATTACAGTTAATGAACACCATGCTGGGAATCGAATGAAAACATCATCACACAGAGAAAAGCTCCTCCTTAACCTGTGTGTGATTGCCACGTTAAACAGTTGAAAACGACCAGCGCTATTCCAAGGCTACTCTCCCTTGCGGCGATGAAGAAGAGGAGAGAGGGCATTATAGGACAGCCCTCTGGGATGCCACATCCTCCTGAAAATAATCCAGCATGTGGTCCCTGCCCTTGTGAGAAACAGTCACAGCTAAGCAGATGAGTATTGAGTAATTTCTGAGAAGTAAGGGATAGGCAAACCAATCAATTAAGAGCACCAAATGTACATCGAATTAGATCTGCTCTTCGGAGAGGGTTAGAAGAAAGAAAAGGAATTGTGCATAATCCAGCCCTTCCACCGACATTTTCTATTGTATTCTCTAATTTCCGAGCTAGAAATCAAACTTTAAGCTCTCCAGCTTGCCCAGATCCTTAATTTTGCCTGGATAGAAGAGTACAGTAATGTTTTAACCCAAACTCAACACACAGCTTCCAAACACCTTATGTATCACTGGGAAGTTCAGCTCAGCCCTCACAGTGGCAGCTTAACCTGTTTAAAGCGGAAATCGGAGGAAATTCTCTCTCTACCAGCGCCTACTACTTGCAGATGCAAGGTGCTAAGCTAGGGAACCATGTTCAGGATCAAACCATCAGCCTGCAGCAGAGCCTTTGCCCTGGCAGTGCCACAAACGTCTTCGCTGCCGCTGGTACGCGATTTTACACTGGGGGAAACAGCCAAGGTGGTGAAACCCTGCTCTTCTGTTTTCACCACGACTTTCAAGTGATATACAGAAAAGTAGAAACAACAACAGCAGCAAAAATATTCCCCTTCTAATTGAAAACACAGTACCAGTTAATGGTCTTTGAAGTGAATGTGTGAGTGCACGTTTCGTGGGGGGGAAGGGGGAGAAACGGATTGCTGTAACCAACAACACCCCAAAGGACTATAAATCAAACAGTATACAACTGTTGGTATCAAATATAACTCCTTTCGCACTACATCAAAAAGCTTTAATTAACAACTAATTTATTCAAGTGAGAAAAAAAAAATAAAAATTCCCTTGCACCAAATAATTGTATTATAACTTGGGGACTAGGCTGTGTATTTTCCCCCTCTTTAAAGCATGACAGGAGAGGAAATTGAGCCTTTAGAGAACAGCTAAGTAGAAAAATGGATCAAAGATTCAGAGGGCTCGTTGATTGGCTTTTTGAGTCAGCAGAGACTGAATCAGCCCGTTTAATGAAAACAGCCACTCTGCAAAGTCTGTGTGCTCTAGGACCTACTTTTAATCAAAAACTTGTAAAGACAAACGGCACCAGCTTGCACGAGGCAGGTGTTGCACAAGCCTCCTCGTGCAGTGGTGTCAAATCAGCTCTGCGCCTCTGTTTTGCGAGCCACGGACAGGTCCCGCGGCACAGATTGCCGAGCGAAGTTTCAGCCACGCAAGGCTTTTGGCAGAGCTGCCAACAGCGGTCTCCAAACACTCTTCTCTTCTTTTGACAGGACAAGGGGGAATGGCTGCAAGTTGTGCCAGGGGAGGTTCAGGTTGGAGATGAGGAGAAAATTCTTCTCGGAAAGGGTGGTCGGGCATTGGAACGGGTTGCCCAGGGAGGTGGTGGAGTCACCGTCCCTGGGGGTGTTTAAGGACAGGTTAGATGTGGTACTT
>VWZZ01005068.1:86107-101071 GCA_013399095.1 Psophia crepitans | reverse complement strand
GATGTGGTACTTAGGGACGTGGTTTAGTGGGTAATAAGTGGGGGGGGATGGTTGGACTGGATGATCCTTGAGGTCACTTCCAACCTTAATGATTCTATTCTATTCTATTCTATTCTAGTCTAGTCTAGTCTAGTCTAGTCTATTCTCGGGAGCTAAACCACTCTTGAATCCCAAATGGGAAAGACCAGGCTGGTACACCAACTCCTCGCTTCCCCTCGTGCGGAGGAGCGTGCACTGGAGCAGCCCAGAGCTCGCACGCACACGGCGCTGCTGCGTCCGCACAAGCCCAGAGCACGCGCACAAGCATCCCCGTGCTCCAGAACCAGGACGGTGACTGGGGCCACGTGGCAGGAGGGCCTGAGGCCCGTCCTCGCCTGCTGCCAACCTCACTAAGGCAGGAACTGGAGGGATGTTTCTTTTTATTCTTTTTCTTCTTTTTTTTTTTCCTTTTTTTTTCCCTCCATAACTTTGTGCTAGCGACAACTAACTAATCTCTGGTGGGGCAAGGTAAGTGCCATTATCCAGCTTTAATGGCTAATGAAGCTGAAGCAGAGTAAGTAGTTTACTGGTTGTCTCGTCTTCGGGGCCCCATCAAGCACGTTTTACGGTTCCTCTGAGTGCAGTGAAGCTTCCCATTAACGCTGCCATTGATTACAGTGTACAATCTTCGGGGCAGGGACTGTGATTTTCATTTCATTTGCTTAATGAAAAGCACGCTGCCTTTTAATTCCTCTGGATTCAGTCGCCTAGGTGTTAGGCGGGAGCCCCAGCACGGACGCGGAGGGGGACAGCAGCGCAATGGAGCCGCGTGGTGCGCGTGAACCTGCTGAAGTTGCTGCAGAAGACCCGGGCTACAGCTTCAGAGCCTTTCTCAGTATTCAACCCCCACTCTGAATCCGCCTCTGGATAGTGCTGGCCCACCACAGTGCACAGTGCTATTCTGAAAACTCTGTAAGTATATATACAGCCTCATCAGGCTGTGCCATGAATGATTCTTAGCAATAAAATGGTTTAATGAAAGCATTGGGTTTGCCGCTGCAAACATCAAACTTAACCAACAGTGCAGCACATAAACAGTATCCAACTCAAAGGACAGTAATGATGGCAAACATATTAATTGATTAGTTTACATATAAAATTAAGTAATTGGATGCAGTGTTCTGACGATGTAATCGCACCATAAGAATGATTTGAAAGGCAGGCAAGATTTTTTTTGCCTTCGTGATAGCTTTATTCTGTTATATCTCAAAAATTGAAAATAATATTCAATAAAAGCACTACAATTTATAAACAACACGCCAAAAAGATGAAAAAAAGGGCTTAAAAACTGAACAGCTTAAATCTTTTCGATGTATTTCAAACGTACAGTTACAGGCTAAAATACATTTGCTGTACAGATTTCAGAGTTAACTTTCACAAGTGACATTGTTCAAGCTTTTAAATAATGATCTAAAGGCTTTACACATGTAAAACTCTGAAAAAGATCTGTATTAGCGCTATGGGCAGATGCTGTAAAAAGTCTTTGTTTGGTTACTGTAATTTGGTAACCCACAGCACTGAACATCAAACCCGTGAACGCAAACCTAAGCATCGTGGTCCTCGTCTCCTTGCAATAAATAATTATGTCATTAAAGACATTAATGTGTTAGATAAGTTTCCCAGCCTCCAAGAACCATCTCCAGTCATACCTATTGATCCACACTGGTTGTGTAAGAGAAAGGAAAACTGGGGAACATGGGAAGTCAAGGCTGCAGGGAGTGCATTGATTAGCCAGCTGATGGTCAAGACACCCACCTAGCCTCCGGTCCGGCCTCTGCTAGTGACTACAAAGATGAAAAGTACTTCATCTTTTGAATTCTCCTTTATAAAACAAAGATATTCATCTCCATGTGAAATGCAATGGGCTGTGATGCTCAGCTTTCTTTGGGCATTACAAATTCTGAAAAAATTACAATTTTTCAAGAACAATCTTCCTACTTACTTCCATCCATGATCAATTTAAGCCTAGTGCATAAAATCTGACAAATCTATGCAGGGCTTAAGCATTGTTTATTGTTGGCCATAAATTGTCTACGTCCTTATAAATCTGGTTACAGAATGTAAATATACTCTGGAAATATCTCCTTGAAAGTACACAACAGTAACACCCAACAGTAACACCCAACAGTAACACCCAAGATAAAACAGAACGTGCTGGCACATGAAAGCCTTTATTATCATTATTGTGGAAAGTAAGTGCTAAATGCGTGTTCTCCCTAATCTGGAGAATCTGTTTCTCCCACCGGCTGACCTGCTTGGGGCGAGCAGAGCTTCATCTCACCCCATGCCCAGGAGGAGATGTGGAGGGGAGGGAGAATCAGGGGTGCTTCAAGCTAGAGATGCTTGAAGCACAGCAGCATCCTGCGGTTCTCAAGGGCCCTTTTGCATGTTGCACACTCCTTCCGCTTCCTGTTTTCTCTCACTCCTTCCCTTTCTCACCCCACAAACAATAAAAGCTCAATAGGAATGCAAATGCAGCTCTCCGTTTAAAATCCCGGCCGAGAAGGCAGTATGTCACCCATATTTATGAGCTCTAAATGGCTTTTATCAAAGTGAGGTCGCACTAAATCACCCCCAAGCTGTCATAAATACAAATGACTCGACATAGTCTGCAACAAGCCTTCGGGGGAAAATTATATGATCTGCTGTTGCAGTTATGCTATATCACACAGCGAGCTCATATATTTCCAGTGGCAAGGTAACCTGATCCTTCAGAGGACACTAATAGGTGAAAGGGGGGCGAGAGAAATTGTGAATCAAGCGGTGTGTGCCTGCGCCTGTGCACACATGTACGTGCATGCACCTCCGAGCTAAAACCCAGGCTCCTCTTCCAAATGGAAGGAGGAGGTCCTTGTGGCTTGGAGCATGAGGTTTCCTTGGCTGCCTCATCGGAGCAGTGAAGCTGCCAGCCGAGAGACAAAGATCCAGGGGCTCACCAGGGTATTTCCCATTTTAAAAATTCATGTGAAGGCATGAAAATTATTAAGATATGAACCAGAGCTATCCAGACTCCAAAGACTGGACCACTTCCAAGCAAATTAAAGGAGCCATTCCTCCGTCTCAGCTGGTGAAGCCCAGGATTATAGCAAAGTCTACCACAGGATAAAGAGGAAATTCTTATAAAGGAAGCATGAACTGGGAAGTGGAAAAAACTAGCACAAGCTCAGGTTATCTCAGGATATCTCAGGGAAACAGGCATTAATTAGTATTTTTTTTTCTTATTAACCTCTCTTCTATATATGAAGTGCTGTTTATATGTGTGTAAATGTAGAAACAGACATATATATAAAGAAGGAGAAATTCTGATGACATACCACCTAATCTGTAGACAGTGGCAGCAATTTGGGGGAGCCTCCTGAGGTGGAGTTTAGGACAAAGCATCAAGCACTGTCCCCAAATGGCTCTTTGCAGACAGCCTTGCCTGATTTGATGTGACAGTGTGGAGGCTTGCATTCAACAGCTCTTCCTACAGTCACGCTATGCTGCTGCATCAGTTTACCTATAAAATAAGTCAACTCCAATGAGCGTTAGTTCATTTTTTTTTTATATCTGGGATGAAGACAGTGCTCTGTCTGCTTGGCAAACGGTTACAATGATAAGTCAGTTTGGGTTTGCTATCTCTAACGTAATAGAGGCAATATGCCAATTTCAGCAATCCAAGTCCGATGCAGGCATTTATAATGGTACCCTTCTCAGAGAATGAGGTCTCTAACATTAAATTATGTATTTTAATTAAAAGCTGAACTTACAGAGCTTGAACTACTAAACTTGATTTTCAACTGCCGTGAGCCTGGTGAAAAGCCAGTGGGCAGCGCTGCCATTTTCTGCTGTTGAGTGTTTCACAAACGTTTTACTCAGAAAATCTGCTCACTTTGGAGCTGAAAAGACAGCACAGCGAAATGCACATTTGAATGATTTACCAAAATTAACCTGAAGAGGACAATAGGAGCAAAGCCTTCAGAAATCCTGTGCTGAACTCCTCCTGCCACAACGCATCATACAGCTTCCCCTAGGTGCACCATCCCTACAAGTGTCAGGGGACAGGCAGATTTGCCTCGAGCTGGGGGGTGAGGATTATCAAATCTGCCCTGCCTGCTGGAAAGGCTGCGCTGTCAAACGGGAAAAGCCCAAGGAGTAAGTGAGCTAAACACTCTGCCTGAATCAGCTCGTTGTGCTTCGGGAAAAGCTTCACCAGCTTCCACAGCTGGTCTCTTGGCACGTGCCAGCGCTGCTCAGCTTCATGGTTAGGGAAGCAAATAAGACACGAGGCGTTCTTGCAAAACCGTGAGGTGGTGGCAGGCTGACCTGCGCCAACGGGTCAAGCAACAAGGCTCGCCAACTGAGAAACGGCACCTGGAAGCTGTCCAGCCGCCTGTCTGATGTGATTAAAAGCAAGATATGAAATGCTTCAGAAGAGAGAGAAAAAGGATTGCAGGTCTGGGTTGCATAACATCATGCATTTGTGTAACCAGTCTAAACACAGCATGTGTGTCGACCAGATGTTTTTTATTTCGGTGTACAGCACCGCGGAGCAAATCAGAAACCAACAAGCGCCAAACACCACGGCGGCTTTGCCAGTGCTGTTGTAATCGGAGCTCGACAAAGGGCACTGTTAACCCCAGGCTCTGCGCAGGCAGGTCAGTCTCCTGGCTGGTTAGGGGAGCCAGGACATTCTTTACACTGAATGCCTATTTCTAAACTATATATCAGTAGTAGCTAGTAAACATGGGGTTGGGGCTCAGTCACTGAATCAATCATCTTCCGAAGGAGCCAGCAGGGATGCGTATATGATTTGACTCCTTCTGGGAGTGGGCCATAATGTAATATGTATTTATTTAGATAGGGCTGGATGCTGACTTTGTGAGACAAAACCAGCCATTATGAAAACAGGGAGGGAAAATGAATGTACACCCTTATTTATGATTATAGGACCATCCCTGTTTAGAAACGCTCACCTCTACCCAAGGATCAATACTCTTCCACCTCTCTGGACAGAGGAGGTACATTGGGTCAGTGAAGGAGCGACCAACATTTCTGTGCTAAGGCACTCTTTTATTCAGAGGTGGGCATGCATAGAGCTATAATGAATTAGTAAACCTTAGGTAGATGCAGTCTGGATCTATACTCCCTTACACGCACACAACAGTATACTCGGTGGATTGACTCACTGACCACCCAGGATTCTTTGGCGCCAGATAAGACACTGTGCAATCTAATGTAGCCTTGGGACACCAGTTGGTGATCCTTGCCTTTAATTTATGTGGGTAAGGATTAGTCACCATGCAGAAGTTGCACTGCTTTGCTGCATGGATAGAATTATACCAAGGTAAAAAAGCTTCTAGAGTGCAGGTATGTGAGAATGGAAAGAAATTATCTTTAAAGGCATCTGAATTCACAAAACTGTGTGTTATCTACATATTATATGAATTACTATTGTTATATTACATCGATAAAACACAGAGTGTTGTCCTGGCACAAAATGTATACCGGTCTATACAGACCAACCCTCCAAGTGTTACCTGTGAAAAACACTGTATGTCCTGGGTGCATTCAAACTTTGACATCAGATATAAGTGATTTTTTAAAGCTAAGTTGCCTTTTCTGAAGGCAACTCCTGCAGAATGCTCTCCCCTTTCCCCACTTACTTTCATCTTTAATATTGAAGTGAATATGAAGGCAAGCATGAAGGGGCAACAAGCATGAAAGGGCCACAAGCACGCTATGAAGGAATGCTCGTTTAATAATCTCGATGTGCAGGTCTCCATGTTCTAATACAAATTCACCAACCTGATTTTGCCCACAAAAATAATAAAACCAGCAAAATCTGACTGAACAGTTTTCATAACCTTTACAGAAGTGAAGCCAACGTTCCTAAAAGCTCCCTTGTGATGGTGGTGAGAAACAGGACTGATTCGCATCAGAGGAACAGTCAAGTTGGAACCTTCCTAAGTCCCAGCTTTCATGCAAAGGCTTCACTTAAGTATTTTATTCATTTCCTTGACTCACACTTCTCCCAAATTTTCCAGTCCAACCCTTGGACTAGATTAGCCTTAAGCATCCTTATTTCCTGAGAGCAGAAGCCTTTCCTACAACTTTTCCAGTTTACAACATTTAAAAGCTTAGCCCATATTTTTGGCCTTTTTAAACGCTGTCCATTGATATCTGGCCAATGTCTGGCTTGTCTGAATTCCCACAATTCCCAACAGCACCACAGCAGCACCACAGATGGGGACTTTTTTAAAGTTCTGATTTTGTATTTTACAGCTCAAGTGCATTTCAGTTCTGCAAAACACGAACCAGTTTGAATGCCTAACTGGATCTTTCGTCACCAAGAAAGGGTTGCTACGCTGAAGATAAATTGAACAACAGAATTCATGCACCTGTGCAAGCTTCAGCGTAGGCTAAGTGTGGTCAAAATCTAAGTGTTGCCTTCCACAACTTTTTAAGTCACTGCACCATCAGTGATGATGATGATGATGATTATTCCAGATGTCAGCCCTGTTTGTTCATGTTTCCTTTTCAAGCTTAGCTCCTGCAAGCCTAGCTTAGGGGTTTGAACAGCTTACCCAGGAAAGAATTAAACCAATGTTTCCTTTACGTGAGTGATCAAAGTATTTTATTTTAAACTGCGCTGGGGATACCTCTCTGTTTATTTGTTTCTTGAGATGGGAAGGATACTCTCTGTTTTGATCAGGCCAATTTAACTACGATTTGTAGCAACAACAATATTTTTAGTTACAGTAAGTGGGTTTCAGTAACAGCTATTGTAACAAATGGATAAAGCACACCCTTCAGTCTTCTGCTTGCTAAAATCTCAGGAGAAAATTTCTACCTGAAACAGCCTTGTAGTAGTCACAGCCTCTGGACAAGACAGGATGAAACTTTCAGGCAAGCTTTGGTAGCGGATGACTGTAGCATTTTTTTGGACCAGAAGGGAGCGGACGACATGATGAACAAGTAGGTGATAAAATAATGAATGGGGCCATCACAGCAGATCAAACTTCAGTTTGGGATCTGGCCAAAATCCACTTCCAGGTAGTCTGAACTTTCCGTGGGCTAATTAGTCGGTGCATTTACTGAAGACTTACCATTTAAGAAGCCTATGTATTGCACTGGCATGAGCGAATGCCATTGCTATCGTGTGAAAGCAGTGTGATGCTAGAGAGAATATGCTTAGACTTCTGCACTGAAAAATCAGTGCAGCCCAGGTGAGTTCCCCAAGCCTATTCAGTAAGTCTCCACTCTTCACATCAGGAGGTCTCATCTGCTGTTGCATAATGATGTCTTATGATGATAAAGTGACCTTGCTCAAATATGAAATTGCAGCAGCTGGTAACAAACAGCTTTATGGGTGCAGACTCTGACCTGACACAGGTTTTAGTAGTAGCAGTACTTTAAATAGCCCCACCGATTCAAGCTCTGGGTTAAGATTTGGTCACACTAGGGAACTCTTAAAGTTTAAAAAAATTCATAAACTTATAAAAGTAACACAAGAGAACAGTGGCACAACCAGAGCAAGACTCATCCTACAAGAAGCTATGTACAAGACTATGATTGCCTTTCAGGTAGGGTTCAAGAAATGGGGCCCATAACCGGAGATGCTGGGTTTGGAAGGACATTCACAGAGATACCGTATGGCTGCCTACGTGGGGTACACAAGATGCTATGCAGACCCCTTAGCAAATTCAGAGTCGTTCACAGATTCATAGCTCTTAAGGCCAGCAGAGACCTGAGAAGATGGACAAACTTTTTTGGCTGAAGCAGGTATGAGGAAAGGGTTACTGCTACCAAACCGTGTCAAGCTGGCTCTCCTGAGCAGGGATTCCTGCCCGCTCCGTTTTGCTGGCTGCCTTGTCATCTGAGTGGGGCTTCCACCACATCTGTACTCCAATAGGGCCAGATATCTTTCAGATAAACAACTAAACCGAGAGCTGAGCGAGTGACATCCTGAAACCATGGGGACGGGGCATGGGAACAAGCCATCCAGAGCTTGACCTGCACATCCCAGGTCTCCTGCAGACAGAACAGTTTATCTGACCTTTTGTCTGGGTTATCCAAGCTGACCACACAATTTTGCCGATCTATGCTCTGATTCATGCTCAGACATTGCCTGGCTCGATGAATTTTTCAGAAGGTCACATAACCTTGCCTGGAGACATCAGGAGATGGAGAGACCCTACAACAAGTTTTGCTCAAACAATCCTATCACCATCACTGTTTAAAACATGTTTACCAGCCCTGATGCAGCCTGCCTGGTTATAACTTCCATTCACTTATGTGTGTACCTGTCTCTTCCAGTCAATATAGAAGAGGATTCAAGGGACAACAAGCTGCCTGTCACCATCCAACAGAGAGGACTCACTGCTATATGATAAACCCTACAAGGAATGCATATTTGAAATATCCAGCAGGAAAAAAGGAGGGGGAAAAAAAAAAAAGGCACACACAGACACATGGACACACACAGACACACAGACACACACATGCTGCTGTTGTGGTCTCCCCCCACAGACCTCCTTTGTCCCCACAGCTTCCATCATGCCCTGTAGCCCACGCTCCCCTCTGTCCTCCCGACCCCTCCTCTCCCTCCATTCATTCTTCCAGAATTTATCCCGCTTCTTTAACTCGGCATGTGTCTGGGCAGATGTCCAAAAAACCTCCCTTCAGCGACCGGGGGGAGGAAATTCCTGCAATTCAGCCCAGGCTTTTTCCCCCAACCCCACTCCCCGCCTTCGCTCTCCCTCTTTTTCTTGCTCCTTCTTCTCTTTTAACATGCTGAATGATTGATAACGCTTGCCTCGCCTCACCGCTGCCTGTTTGAGTCCTTTCTGCCCAGCATCTGCAGCCCTGTAGGGAAACCTGCTCTCCTAGGCGATGGGGCATTGGGGACCCCCTTCAGTTCTTTTCACAAATTAAATAAATAAAAGGAAAGAGGAAAGAAACACAAGGCAGCCTGGAAAGTTTCTACAGGGGGGAAAGGGAGCAGCTTGGAAAAGTGCTTGATTAGGACAGGTCCAAAGCAAACAAACAAATTAAAAGCAACTCTTCTGCATTCCCCCGATTCTCTGTCATGAAAAGGTGAGTGCAAAGCTTTGTTCTGTTCTTATGCATTTAGAAGCCCAAATAGCAGGTTTGTGCAGACCTTCTATCTTCTTGTGATGTTATGATAAAGAATGAGTTTGTTGTCTTAAATTCACACCTTTTGGAGCCATTCATTTACTTGAAAATCTTGGACTTAATTTAAAAATAAATAAAACTGTGTTTGTCCTTCCAACAGTAGAAAGAGGTTAGACAACATGAGTCTTAACACCTTATATTTCAGAATCAAAAACCAGATCTAATTTGTATGTGTCATGTCGTTGTGCATTACGTTCATACATACATGTCAGCATCCTGTTTTCATAGGTCTCGGAGTACCCATGGGATTTGATGCTAATGTCTAGATTCTGGCTAGATGTTCACATTCACGTTATAATTTACATTTCAGGCATGAAACTCACTAAATCTGATGTTCAGTCTATGTTATTTTAGCATTGTATATAGAATATGTCTAGTATATATGCATGATACACATGTACTGCATGTAACAAACTCCCACTGAAGAAGTGACTTAAAACTTGATTAGCATTAATGTTATCTGAAATGCAAGTCAGACCTCATGGCCTGCACCAAGAAAAGGCCCTGGGGGTGCTGGCTGACAGCCACTGGACATGAGCCGACAGTGTGCCCAGGTGGCCAAGAAGGCCAATGGCATCCTGGCTGGTATCAGGGGTGGGCTGCCCAGCAGGAGTGGGGCAGTGACCATCCCCCTGCACTGGGCTCTGGGGAGGCCGCACCTCAAGGGCTGGGTTCAGTTTTGGGCCCCTCAGTGCCAGAAGGACCAGTGCGTGTCCAGAGAAGGGTCACGAAACTGATGAAGCGTCCGGAGCACAAGTCTTATGAGAAGCGGCTGAAGGAACTGGGGGTGTTTAGTCTGGAGGAGGCCAAGGGGAGACCTGATCGCTCTCCACAACTACCTGATAGGAGGGTGTGGGGAGGTGGGTATTGGTCTTTTCTCCCAAGCAACAAGTGACAGGACAAGAAGAAAGGGCCTCGAGTTGCACCAGGGAGGGCTTAGATTAGACATGGGGAAAAATTTCTTCACCAAAAGGGTTGTCAGGCACTGGAACAGGCTGGCCAGGGAAGTGGTGAAGTCACCATTCCTGGAGGTATTTAAAAGACATGTAGATGTGGTGCTTGGGGACATGGTTTAGTGGCGGACTTGGCAGAGTTAGGTTAATGTTTGGACTTCATGTTCTTGAAGGTCTTTTCCAACCTAAACAATTATATGATTCTATGTGCCGAGACAATGAAGCCCTGAGGAGGTTCCAGAAGGATGGCTAAAAAGGAAAGATTGTTACCTCCATTTAATAGAGGGAGTCTGGAGGAGGACCAAAATATGAAAAGAATGGTTCGTTTTATCTAACTTACACATGCAAGTGTTTACTGATTCCAGACTTCATCTTTAGCCAACAAACCAGCATCTCCAGAGAGGTCTCTAAGAAAGACTTTGAGTGACTGTCTCAGACGTGACATGACTTTAGGATATGCAAACTTATGTCATTTTAATCCAACCAACACCATCCATAAAGTTTCCAGCAGAATTGATATTTCTGTCCATGTATCTCATTCCCTAATCCAGCCCCTTAGTAAAGAGAGAGAGAAAAAAATAATCTATTTTTCTTAGCAATGCTGCCTGTCTTCTCAGTAACAGAAAAATTGCTCTTTCAAAACAGGAGAAACAGATAGCATAAACTCTTCATATTTTATTAATCAAGATACAGAGTTTTGAGTCTCTGCCTGAAAATGAAAGGTAGGTTTCCATGGTGTGATAATTCAAAGTAAAATAAATAAGTCACTGACACTTTAAAGAAGTTACATTTAAACCTTAATAAGATGAAAACAAAACATAATAATCAGCAAGCTGATTTTTTTTCCTCGTTTTTAAAATCAAGGCAAAAGACCGTCATATCAATAACACCTGAGAAAACTCCATGTTGAATATCTATTCCTTATTAACTCACGAACTCTCAGCAGCCTTGCAGTAAGTGATCTCCCTCTCCTGGGCCTGGAGGATACTCGTTGTTTCTGTGTAGGTAATAATCTATCTATCTGCTGCAAGCTCCTGACTACCTTATCAGGATCCGGGAACATATGTCCTCATTTATTTATTTGAAACAGCTATGAAGTGCTATTGGGAGATTTCAGATGCATTTCCTTGTCAGATATGCCCACACTGAAGGTCTCCTAATGCAAAGCTGGTAATTACCAGAGGTGAAATATGCAACACAAACGTCCAACCTACCAACCCAGCATTCACCCAGCATCACTGAATGACATATCCTGTGGAAATAATAGCAATAATAACCCATTTTTCAAAGGAATGTCCTGACAGAAGGCTTGCTTCCCTTGGAGACCAGTGTTAATGGTGTCCCACAAATCCAACATGACCTTCACAAATTATTCACTGATATGTGAAGACTGATCATGTAAAGACTGGAAAACTCAGTTGTTTACAGAGAAAAGAGTTAGCTCTTGATTTCTGAGCTTCCCAAAAATCACTCAGAAGCCTGAGATGAAGAAATGGTGATTAAGGTCTCCAAAATGCCTGAGACACAGAACTGCTCATGTCCTATCTAAAAACGTTGGATGGTCTTAGTTGCCAATTAATTTCACTTTTTTTTCCCTGCACCTACCTACCACTGCATTTATGATATGACCTTTCCAGTTTAAATACTGCAAAATATTAGGTATTAAAGGTGAGACACAACCCTTTGCTGTCCCACCATCCAACGAAGCCTTCCTGGCGAGGGCTGGCCCCAGGCAGAGGCAGCTCTTGATCTTGGAAACATGGTCCAGAGCAGGCAGCTGCGCATCCCCCTTCAAGCAATCCCATGGTGGGCTCAGCTAGAGGGATTTGAGTTCCCAGAGCTGCCAACATGAGGAATTAATCCCTGCTGGGTCCTGAACGTGCGTCTGCTAAATGGCAACACTACATTTTGGGTTGAGAGGGGGAAACCTCCCTGATCTGTCTGTGGTAGCAATGCTTACCTGGTATCCTCTTTCCAGACCCCTCATTACTTTCAAATGTGGGGCCACTGCAAACTATTTCAAGCTGCATATTTGGAAGCAATATGGGTTTATTGTTTCCACTGATGTCTGTCTTCTTTTTTTCTCTTTCACTTGGACACTATCTATTTAAGTGTCTGTCAAAGTACTCTTGTTCTCCTGCAGACAGGCACCATTTCAGGAAACAAGCCTACCAACTCAATGTTTTCTTGGATGAGACAGACGTGACCTAAGCCTTATACACTGTGGTAGGAGAGATGTTGACTTTTTGTTTAGCCAAGCACACAAATAAGTTCCCATCTTTAACTTAGATTCAGATGCAAATTCAACCAAAGTACCACTGGAGATCAGCCAAACTAATTCCAATTAATGCCATCTCCCCTGTGCACCTCATTCTTGTCCCATTAGAAGGACTGTAAGGGTCACCCCAGAATCCCACTGGTACTGCTCTGCTCTGCACGCCCTTGGCAGGATGATCTGCCCCCATCCAGCAGCCAGCAGGCTGGGGGATGCTCTGCGGGAACAGTCATGAGTTTTCAAAAGTGGTATATGACCACATTAGCCTCTGGTTGTGGCTCAGCTAAGAAAAGGGGAGGGAGGAATAGTAATTTCTTCCCATTTATTGAGTAGCTTGAGATACTGCTTTTTTAATCAAACGTAATTGGCTACTGATATGTGGCAGCAGAGCTATAAAGCAAGGGGAAGACAAGATAGCAATGGGTTGGAGGGGTTTACGTAGGTAGAACATGATGGGGCAGAGAGGAGAACATAACGAACATGGAAGGCAGAAAATGTCATTAATAATTAGTAGCATGCCATTGTCTGTAGGCCTGGTCCTGGTATGCCAATAAATCAGACTCCAAGCACTGTGAACCTCATGTCTTTAGCTTCTGATTGTATTCATGATATGGGACACACTAAAATTGATATCTATAGCTGTATCTGTATTTATATATCTATCTATAGCTATAGCTATAATGATATCTGTATCTATTCATGTGTACCTATATAGGTATACCTATACCTGTATATAGGTATACATATAGGAATATATATAGGTATACATACACATTTATCTCTGTCTCCGTATCTATATCTATCTCTATCTATATCTACTTTAGGACCATGATTTTTATTTATAAGTCTACTGAAGACAAACAGAAAATGGCTGCCTGAAGGACAGCATGGAAATTTAGAGGAGAAAAAAAGTGAGAAAAAGAGACAAATGAAAAATTATGCCTTCCTGCATTGTCCTCTTCAAAACCAGCTTTTAAATGATTGTTTATGACCACAATTGGTCTGTGTCCCACTGCCCCTGAGTTCGGTGAAAGCTTCTGGTTTTCCCTATGTAACATATGAATTTAACCTGAAGGGCAACATTATCATTTGACCTGTGAGAGTTTAAGCCCCAAAGATCATCAATTCCCTTAAATTGGTGGCCCAGCCACTCATTTAACGCCTCCCCGTCAGCTCAAAATAAGACTTACAGTTTGATAGGTCAAAGTGAAAAGGGGAGGAAAGGAGAGAGGAAGAAGAAAAAGAAAAAAAAAAAAAAAAGGACAGACTGATTGCCACAGCAATAAATTAAAAAAAAAAAAAAGAAACTCTCTTCAGTGAAAGCGTTGTCAAAAATATATATATGGGGAGGAGCAATTTTACAACCTCCTGTAACCCAGTCGTCCTGAGGTATTGCTTTTCACTGTCTACCCAGGAACCGGCCTCTGAGAGGTTGTAAAAACACCATCTATTCTTCCCAGAGACAGAGGGAGGCTTCGTCTGGAGGGGCTTTCCTGTGACTAGAGGCTTTGCTCTCAGCATGGGCACGGTGAAAACCTCAGATGGGATGAGTGGGTCAGAGAAGGGATAGGGTGCTTATCCCTCTCTGACTCCTGCCCTGGGGTCCCAGCAGAGCCCTCCAGTCCTTGCAGAGTGCTGGCAGGGTGCTTTGAGGATGCAGGTGCAAGGATGCTACCAGGGGAGGTTTAGGTTGGAGATGAGGAGAAATTTCTTCTCGGAAAGGGTGGTCGGGCATTGGAACGGGTTGCCCAGGGAGGTGGGGGAGTCACCGTCCCTGGAGGGGTTTAAGGAAAGGTTGGATGTGGTACTGAAGGACAGGGTTTAGTGGGTAATAGGTGATGGGACGATGATTGGACTGGATGATCCTTGAGGTCTCTTCCAACCTAAATGATTCTATGATTCTATGATTCTGTGAATGGAAGCAAATGATGCAATCAGATGTGAAGTGCACCCCAGGCTCCCCCTCATCTCATCTCCAAGCCCACCAACTTTGCCAGGCTCATTTGTCCTTGCCTCATGTGCCTGGCTGCTCTTTGGTCACTGGTTTTCTCCCCATTTCTTAATGCTCTGCACTGAATTCCCCATTTTTTCCCTTTCTTTCCCCTGATACTAGTGATTTATTTCCTGATAATTTTAATTTTTTTTTTTCCCCTGCACTATCTGGTAGTAATACAGAGCAAGGGAAACAATTTGCTTATGAAGTCTGTTGAAGAAACTCTTGGAGGCTGCAGTACTAATCAGCCTGGTTAAATAGACAGAATAATCAACAGCCACTGAGGACACCAAGTCCAAGACCAAATAACATACACCCCCAGAACAATTAAACAATAAAAGCCTTTGCATAGAGAAGGTCTCCTTTGCCAAGGACACCAGGGAGGTGGGGCAACAAGTGGGTCCTCCAGAAAACTGACCCCCACCTGTCTCCTGTTTCTAAGGCTGTGGTCCTTCCACCCTCCTCAAGCACTGCAGGATGCTACTAAACAGTTTTCCCAAACACAAATCTCACATTTCACCTCGTTT
>VWZZ01005068.1:35683-84881 GCA_013399095.1 Psophia crepitans | reverse complement strand
GTGGTTTAGTGGGTAATAGGTGGTGGGGGGATGGTTGGACTAGATGATCCTTGAGGTCACTTCCAACCTTAATGATTCTATTCTATTCTATTCTATTCTATTCTATTCTATTCTATTCTAAAATATCTCACTCCAGACACCGTGACCTTCAAGATTCCATATACAAACCATCCATCTGTTTATTCTGCGTTCTCTAGCCAGAACAGGGCTGTCCTGCTGCCATAAGACTCCCTCCTTTGGTTGCTTCTCATATCAAGCTGGCAGATCTCCATCCACAATGTTTGCAGAAGAGATAAGCGGACCCCGTGTTTTTAGCCTCTTATGTGCAATTGTCACAGTCAGGGCCAAAACAGGACATGTAGTCTCATCTTCATTCCTCATGTCCCCTGTTCAGACCAATTTTCAGGTTCACCTTTATGTGTGTATTTTTCCCCCTAGTTTTCAGGCCCATAGACCCAGGTACGTGCATACCCACCATACCACCTACAGTGTCTCTGTTTTAGTGGGCTTACTTCCAACATGAGATGCAATCCTGAAGAGTCTCCTGGAAGAAGCAAAGTACAGCTGCCTTTTGTTGCAGCCCCTTTTCACACGTCCATCTTGGTCTCACTTTTCCTTTTTCTCTCCAAAACTGTCCAGCCAGACATGTCAAGGTTGAGAGCCCTACAGATGTCTCTTTTCATCCCAGTTACGAGTTGAGACTTGGGATTTTTTAAGTATTATTAGAAAATCCTCAAGTGGAGGTAGTCTTCAAGTGTGTGCAGCTATCTACAGTCTCCACTGCTGGAAGCCAGTTGAGATCCCCAGTGAGTGACACCCCCCCCAGCCATTCCTTCTTGGAGATGGAGGCACCATGGCCACAAGATACCAGCTTAAGGATGGGAGTCCCAGCAAGTGCCCTTAGGCCACCACAGCTTTTTGGAAATGTGATGGAAACCAATGGTACTTGTCATTTGTTTTGCTTTTTGCTGGTGTTCAGATGTCTCCTGCAGCAATGGTGCCCACAGGCCCCTGGTCACTGAGGTGGATTAAGCCAGCTGGCTGCATACCTCAGGGTGGAGGTGGGGGAAGAGGGGAGACCTGCCTCCTGCAAGCCCTGTTTACGCAGTAATCAATACTTCTTAGCCATGTCTATCGTAATAAGTATTACATTATCAAACGAAGCCTCGGCACTCTACCAAGCGCTCAAGTGTGACTAAGCATCCAGCCCCTTGCTACAGGAGAAGGGTTAAATTTACAGCCTGTCCTCCCCAGCCACAGCCAAGGCCTTTGGAAGGAAAAAGCAGCTGCTAGTCCCTGGAGCACAGGGTACCCATTATTGTCTGCCCTGATCAATGGCCAGAGATCTGCAGGCAGAACAAAGCCCAGCAAAGTCCTTCGAGCAGCACCCCAGCCACACAGCACCTATTCGACCACGGGTGCAGCACCGAGGAAGCAGAGGGATGGGGAAGAGAGCATGGGAGACGGAGGCTGCCAAAAGCTCCAGTGATGGAGAGGGGCATCCTGCTGGCAGCCCCCTGGTCTCCTTTTTGGCAACGGGTTTGTTGTCGCTTGTCGAGACAGAGAACAAGAGTGTAGGCTGAAAAAAAATAAATCTCTGAACTCATGCTTTTTCCAGAGTGCTGGTGATCTGGATGCAACAATACGGAGCAGGGCTGCAACAAGGTGCATGAACCCCGTGGGAGCATAACTTTCACTTTTTCCCTTCCCTGGGAAGCACAGCAAAGGGAACAGCCCCATACAGCCCAGGGCTGGAGCACATGAACGGATGCCTTTGCTTTCCCTTTACGGCAGATCCATCATAACGCTGTATTTCACATATCCTGCAAAGGGCTCAATATACATCTCCATCAGCTTCATTCCCTCTGCGCTGCACAAAGGCTGTAGTCAGTATGAAATTATTTCATCCCTGCTCCTTAATTTATTTGCTTAAGCAGCAACTTCCGTCTTCTATTTTTCTGAAGATCACTACATTACCCAGCACTTTTCTTGTGCTATTTAATCCTAAATGTCTTCTCCACCATCAGTCCTAAATTTGGCCTCTACTGTGTGTGGTCAGCTCTATTGAAATAGATTTTAAAAGCTTGATCAAGTAATCGATTTATCAATACATGCAATATCTTTAAAATTCAAGCAGGATATAAATACAGCAGATAACAGGCCACTTGCGAGCTATCTGCTCTGACTCTGATTATCTATGACAAATGATCATGTAAAACCACCCAGAGAGCTTTTTCCTGAAGCTCTTTGTGTACATCCCAGTATCTACAGCCAGTCGAGGCATCACCACCTACATACGATTACTAGCTGTGCTCCCTCAACACACAAACTCAAAACCAGCCATTTCCTCACATTCACCTCTACAAAATTCTCAGTTCTAGGCCACTTCAAAACCAGTAGATAAATTTGCTGAGTTAAAATGCAGAATTCACCTGAAAATCCCTCTTTCTCCAGCTTCTCCTATCTATTCCAGCTCTACGAGGCAATGGTGACTGGGAACCATTCCCAGAAACTGAAACAAATCAAACAGGGAAAAACAAACAAACAGATTACCTGGGACAGCTGAAACATAATATAATTTGTCTCAAGGAACTCTTTCTGTTCCCTAAAAGAGTTAAATCCCAAGGCACAGAAATCCTTTACACTGTAATTTTCCAGCTTGAACCATAGTGAATGAAGCATGGGGAGGCAATCAAAAGAATAATAGAGCACACTAAGTATACAAATCTAGGCACCTATCCTTGTATCCCAGAGGATAAAAAAGCAAGTAATAAAGAAACCTCCTCAAAGGAAACTGTGAGTGCATAATACAATGAAAAAGACAGAATTTTATGGGCCCAATTACATAACTGTGGAGCCAAGTGCATGCATGACTCCCATTTCTGAACACAAACCCCCCTATTTGCCAGTAAAAGCCATCTTTGTACTAATAAACATCTCATTGTCCAATCTTTCCTGGATTGTCCACTTGTTAAGCAGTTCTGCGCACATTTTCATGCCACCCAGTAGCTTCCTCCATAACCCATAACCATGACATAAAAATGTGGCATGCACTAAAATATCCGAGTAAATCTTTTTACTGCATGATCATATGGAATACTTCAAAGGTGATCCTACTCTTACAAGAGAAGCCCCACGGGATATCTGACAGCACAGACAGGTAATATGGCATTATTATTATTATTATTGTTTACCATATTCATTTCCTTTCTTATCACTGACAAGACTGCAAAATCACGAGTTTATTTATTGACACTGTTATTGGAACCAGCATATCAGGATATGATCCCGACAATCCCACACAAAGAAGAACCACAGATCTCAATTTAGAGAAATAATTTCCAGCTTGGGCCCATCTCAGAAACTTCTGTGTCTAATTAAGCATTCTTGATACATAATTGCAGGCCTGACAGCACAATAACGGGGACTGGGATTGCTTTCCTCGACAGCGGCAGTCTCTTACATCTGATGGAACCCACCAGGGCTGGGCACCTGACCTGGCATTGGAGATGGCTTCAAGCAAGGGCAACTTTTGGGAAGGCCAGAACTGGTGACCACCATCAGGGGAAGGATCAGTGGCTGAAGGATCAAACCTATAGCTCTTTGCTTAGCTGTTGGATCGTCAATCCCTCTTTTCTTAGGATGCCCACAGCCTCAGGCAGGTACACGCACACAGCCGAGACCGCAGTCGTCACGGTTGCTCTGTTAATGAAGAAGGCAGCAGAGTTGTTTTTAGATTTGCATCCGCAGAAGATTTTGCAGGGACAGCTTTGCTTCAGAGCGACCATTCGCCTCCAGACAGCGTGCTGAGTAAAACGTTTCACGAGTCAGGCGGACACTATATATGACCATCCACCTCTCCTTGTAGCTGATGGGGTGACACACAGCCTCTGGTGCCTACCAGAGGGCATTCAGCTTAGAAAACACTAATGCGTAAAAACGTCTGCAGGCTGACTATGTGAACGGCAATATACATTCTTAATTTGAATAATATGCAGTGTTTACCATAATTAGGCAGCGCATTAACATGATTAAACCAGCGCTGCGGATTAGAGTGGCAAGGCACCCAGCTCCAGTCTGAAGCCTTTATTGCCGGGAGAAGCGCGCTGTGCTTGTCCATGGAGCGGCTGCTCGCCCTGCCCTTTCGCAGGGAGAGTTTGAAGCTGTCATTGCAGGGGGCAAAATTTTCCTTGACAAGCAAACAAATCCATTAACATGTTAACAGGTTTTGCGTGTACGTGTGGAAAATATTAAGCGTGCCAACGCAACGGCATGGTTAGGAGGATAACATTTATTCCACGACAGCAAAATGCTCAGCTTTTACTACAGGAGAGCAAGCGATGTGCTTTTAACTGTCCTGAAAGACAGGAGAGGAATTGATTTTCAATAGCTGTTAAAATGACAGAACTAGGAATCAGCAGAAATCACTGCTATTTATAGCTGCTAGCTTGTTGATCCCTAACTTTAGCATCAGTCGAGCGGCCACAATTACATGGCAATGTGTGATTGCTTTGTGTACACCCTCCAAGTACTCCAAGTCGCAGCCTGCTCCCCTACTCGTCGCTGGGAGCTTTGCCATTGATTCTAATCAGGCCAGAACTTCACCCTTGTTTCAGCCAGCAGAAATCCTGGCACCAGACCTTTTCTCTGGAGCAAGCCAAACGTGATGAAAAGTGAAAGTGATGGCAAACGGACACAAAAGCTGCCCACATATTTTAAAAGTGGAAGCGTCAAGTTGGTGGAGCTTTGGTGGGGTAGGGGGAGGGTCTGCTGTGTTCACTTAATTCTGAGTGTTGGAGGAACACGAGCACGGACTGCTTTGGAAAGAGAGTAACTGGGCACACAGGAAAGAAAAAAAATAATAATCAAACATTAAATAAAAGTGGATGGCGACTCACAATCTCTTCATGTTCATGCTTTCACTTGCAATACTTAGTTTCTCCCCGCACATCAGATAAGCATCCCTCCTTTTATTCACGGAGGAATTCAGCAACAAGCTATTCCAAAACACAGCAGCTGCAGAGCATTAAGGGTGCTCTAATGGTTAAGGGGCATCTGGAACATCTCAAAATTAGTATTGCATCAGTCCACAGGCCACAGATATTTCCATACAATGGGCACACTTCAATTCATTCCAGCTTTAGCTGTGTTCCAGCAGTATGCCCAGTACTTAAGAGTGGGAAAATCCTTGCCAGCTGACTGGTTTTGCGACTCTCGGGGAATGATATTCAGCATATAACCTGCAAAGCAAAGCAGAGCAACCCGCAACGCAGCAGTAAGATCCTATCTCAATTTTTACAAATGCTTTGCTTATGACATGAGTGCCTAAAGTCAATAAAACATCATTTTCAGCAAGGTGCGATAAAAACTTGCAGGGCATCTGACAGAGTGTGCGCTCCGAATGCCTAAAGCAGGCACAAGGTAGGACTGAGATGCAGTATGTAAGTAGAATGAACATGGTGACAGCTGTACATATTACGTTATTCCTTGGCATCTTAGTCCCATTCAGCCTAGATTAATAGTGGGGTCATCTGAGGAGGGGATTAGTGAGAAGGGAAAACAAAGTGAGGATGAGATGATGGAGAATAGATAGCACTGAACAGCAAGAGCATCCTGGTGACACCAGCAGCACCCATGGGTCCCTCTTCAAGCCACTTTCTTGTTCCTCTTTTTTCAGCATAGGGTCTGTAGCTAAATTGTCCCTCTGTTTTTCTTTCCAAGAGGGCACATGGCCTGGGGCTGAGGGAGCCAGCGAGAATGTATATGGGAGAGGAAAAGAAAAAAGGAATGTCTGTGTGTGGTGTCGGGCATAATGGAGGGTGTAACTGTGAGTTTTATACTCAGTCATTGTGGTGAAGGATGTTGATGCAAGAAGCCTCTATTAGATAATCTTGCCCAAGGGTTAGGTTTTGCAGGAGAAAGACATGAGTGGGATACTGAGGAGTGTCCTGCATGAATCTGCCCCTGCTGCCAGGGAACATGGGAGCTTCACCACATCCTTCAGTAGCGACAGACAATACTGATCCCTTCTGAAAATCTCGCTCTATGTATACAGAAAAAACCTTAGAAGACCAGAAAAAAGAAACCCTTAGTGGTTTATTTCTGCCTTAAACCCTCTCTGGAATTCCTGGAAACTTGAACGTAACCCTTTCACTGAATTTCAAGGGGATACGAGAGCCTAGCTCTGCTGGTCTCTTTTGAAGCCCTTTGATAACAGGATGATAACAGCAACATAAGAGAGATGGGAAAAGAAATACAGATCACAGGACAGGCACAACTGCGGTAAGGAAAGGACTCTCTGTAATGCTTTCACATGTCTCAGGACACCTGACAAGAGCAAGCAAAATATCGCTCTGTATCCAAACTTTTCATCTCTGGTTTTCTCCAATTCCGTGACTAACTAGTGTTTTCCTTGCTTTCAGGAGGAAAAAAAAAGCAATCCAGAGATTATCTGGATGCTCTCACACTATACTGGGCTGGGGCATGCAAGGGTCAGTCCTGATGGGGTTCAGTGCTTGCAATGGCCAGACGGTTTCAGCAGGAACTGAAGATGCTGAATGCCCTGTGTTCATCATGGTGGATGGTTTCACGCCTCAGAGGACTTGCTCACGGACCACAGGACTTGAAGAGATCTCCGCCGTGCGGCGCAAAGCTCGCTCACTTCTGGCAGTCTGACTACGCAGTCACAGTAGGGCTTCCCCGAGTCTGACTTCAGCACTTGGAGGAGGAAGGGTGGATTTTTGCCTCTGAACCAAAAAGCTCAAACTCCATTTTTGGCTGTTCAAAGCATGCCTCACTGCAGCTGACTGCAGATATGAAAAAATTGGGTTAAGGAGTGAAGTGGCCTCACTTGCGAGGCTCAGCTGGGGGTCCAGCCTTCACAGTGGAGCTGGCAGCAACGCTCTGCTGAGGCCACGGTGGAGGATGGCACAGCGTCTCGCGTGGATGAAGCTCCTAGTCCCACTCCCTGGCACCAAAATCTCATTAGCTGACAGCAACACTGTTGGAGGAGCCTCATGAAGAATCAAACATGTCACTCTACCCTCGTAAAAGTCATTAGAGGGAGGGGAGGTTTTCCCGATGAGATCAGGAGTACCACTGTGACTTGGGACCATCAATCCCTGCTGTCAGCACAGTATCAGCTTCCAAGAGACAACATCCCTTCCATTCACATGCTCCCTGCCCCACGGTGCGATGCCATTGCCTGAAGACTGGCTCAGGCCAGCACCACATTTACAGCCCTGAGCGGCTCAAGACATGCTAGGGTATATATTCCGGGTTTGTCCTCTAGGACCCTGAAATATGGATAATTTTTAGAGTGGCTAAGGGTTGTGACCTATCTCCTGGACTATAAATCTATGTGGACAATTTACTCGCTCTGCTTTGGTCCTCATACTGTAAACCAAAAAAAAATTATCATCCAAAGAAAACAGGGGAGGAGGGAGTGTGCACTTTTTCTTTGTAAGTGAACAGAAGCAGGTATCGAAAATGTACAATCTGTAATGCTCTGAGCATTGTAAAGGGGCTCTGATAGGAATTCACCAAATGGAATAACACTTGCAGTCCCTTCCCACATGGCCAGGTTATGCTTGATTGTGTATATGCTCAGTGAACGTGGAAGGATTAGAAATAAGGGAGAAAGCAAATGAAAAATATTCTAGACCTCTTACAGATTATAAAAGAGAAAGTGAATAAACTTCTAGAACTAGGATGATTCCCAGTCTGTTGCTGGAGAGTTCATTATGACCTCAAAGTCTTGAAATGCTTTTTGTAAAAAACACAGGTTCATGTTAACCGCTGTGTGTATGATTACATGATGCTCTGTAATCTGTGCTCTGGAGAAAACGTAGAGGATGAGAAGTCTGGCCTTAATGGTTTGTGCACCATTTGGGACACCTCAGACGTCTTGTCTGAGCACATTAGCTAGGTTTAAATCCACAGGAGCACACACAGCAGCAAGGGTATGTGCGCACTTCTTTCTCCCAAAAAATCACAAATCTGTCGCATTTGGACTATCAAGCTTGCTTCACTTCAAAACTGTCACTTCCTGTGATACAAGAGCCTTGGCCTTTTCTCCCCAGGAAGGAGAAAAAAAAGGGTTGTCTGAACTTCTGGGCACCGTGGGCATTGCCTTCGGCATCCCCGTGGCTTGCCAAGTCTTCAGAGTTGCTTAACGCCTCTGTGCTGAGACGTGCTGTAACCCTGCGATGCTCCTCCATAGAACCTGTCAGGATGTGCGCACCCTTTGCAGCTCTGGTGCTCTCCTGGCTTAAAAATAGAAGTCAAGGCTTAGAAGAAGACAAAACAAAAGATTAAAATCCAATTACTTTGAAAGTTTTCATTCTCATTCACTGTAAGAGAAAGAAGAGGCTCCTCTCTAGCTTTTCCAGCCCCAAAGAATCACAAGATGTAGTATCAGAGATGAACGCTCCTTCTCCATGAAGGTGAGCAGAGGGACAGATGCCCCTGTTGAGGGCACAGACATGGCATGGCACATGTGGACAATCTCTTTATTGCGGAGGCTGGGAAAGGGGTTTTGAAGAATGCAGCTCAAAATGCAGATTTTGCCTTATAAAAGCACAACTTGTGTGGGGGTGAGGCGGTGTGCAAGGTTGAAGAGGGGGTCCCCTCCCCATGTCTCCCCTCAGCGCCAGATCCACAACCCTGTCAGGGGCGGGGGGTGCAGCAGTATTCCCATGGGAGTAGGAGCATTAGCCTAAAGAGCCCCGCAAAGCTCCCTGACCTAAAAGGAGCGACTGCACAGGAACAATGTCCATCTGTCCGTCCGTCTAGCGGCACATTCTGTCCTGGCTGTCAGATGCAGCCCTGTGTACGTTGCTGCCCAATCTATATTTAGCCCCTGATGTAACTAAAGTCAATAGTATTCTATTAGGGCAGCTGCTCCTAGCTCCCGAATAGGCTTTCCTACGCCGGCTCCACCTACGCATGTCAAAAATCTGGACATATACAGCTACAAAACCTTCCTGTGTTTATATACACAGAGGCACAGTTTTGAATAGAAAATATACGACTGTTAGCATAGTTTAACGCTCTGCTATATAACAGCAGCGACACTTTTTTCAGAAGACATTGATTCTTCTTGTCCAGGGGTGAGTTTAAAGGGCTTAAGCTTCGCCGCAAGTCGATATTGCCCTTTCCCTTTTTAGGGTATGTTTCTGCGTTGGAGCATTCCTAATCTCTGCTGCCAATGACAGGTTCTGTGGAGGGTTTTGTAGTGTTTTCTGGGAAGGAAGACATGCGTATATAAAAAAAAGAAGAATCACCTTGCAAATCCCGCGCTTGAGCCTTTAAGAAGTTTACGTGTGGTGTTTTGTATTCTTGAAATCAAGGCTTGCGCCAGGCACCGTGTGAATATTTCTATACGATTGCTCTTCCAAAGTAAAATTCCAGTTCAAACATTCTGGTTTTTATTTCAGTTTTGCTATGAAATGCTGCAGAGGGCATTGCAATGCAAAATGCTGGAGAACTCTAGTTCCCTACCACAGCTCAAGGAAGTGCAGGAATTGAAGTGATCACCAAGATAAAGAACAGTTAAAGGGACAGACCTGAAATCGTGAATGGGGAGAGGGAGGAAACTTATGTAACTATCTTCTGCAAAATATCCATCCATCACTCCACATGATGATGTACATAGTGAAAATACCCCAAATACATAAAAACTAACAAATACATAGAGCCCTGTAAAATAAACATACTTCAAGAAGTACGACAGGTTTATACCTGAAAGTTAGTATTGCCTGTGTTCAGTCCCTTGACCTCCCCCACATGTGCTGGAAGGGTACAGAGAACTTCTGTTGGCATTTCTTTAGTAAGTATAAATATTTCTTCCACTACCAAGATACATTTGGAAACACAAAATGATGACTCAGGAGTCTGCAGACAGGTTGCCATTTAGGTCAGTGGTTAAAGCCAAGCCAGCCCCTGATTAAGTAAAGTCTATTCCCTACCGATAGCTGTCTAATGGTTTTTAAGTAATTAACAGATGCTTCTTAATTTCTAAATATAAGATTTTAAATCAAACACCATAAAGGACTCAAATTAACCATGATTTGCTGCATTCAGAGAGATCAGGGGTTTAACGGCAAAGTTTCCTTAACCACATAGCCCAGAACACAAAAACACCCATCTCTGGTCACACTAGAACGTACAGAGAAGTGACACCCAAAAGGGTACCTGGACACTCACACATACCCCCTGCAGCCCACACGTGTCACCGCAGCGCTGTGGCACCACAGGTCACACGTGGTTTTGAACACTACTGATGAACCAGAGTAACAGCCCCATGTCTGTAGTCGCAGACCTCAGCTGGGGCGGCTGCTGGGGGTTTAGCACATCTGCCAGTTTGGCTAAACCCAACCACTAGCTGAACATCACAGGTCACAGCAAAAGCCCCCAGATTCACCTCCTAAAGGACACATGGACGTGTCTTGTGGGGATGTGAAGCAACTGCAGATTACCTATCTGAGAGGATGGGGTAAGGCTAGAACTCCTTGGCATGAAACAGCAAAGCATGAATTATCTCAGCCAGATCAGCTCAAAAAAACAAATCACTTTGTACTTCTCAAAATTTCTCTAGAATTCATTAGCATGAAAAACCCTTGCAATGAGGATGCTCTCTGGAGGAGGAGATCAGCTTTAAAATATAGGAAGCCTGTAAATTTTCTGGCAGTCAATTCACTTGTTTTTCCAAAAAGGATGTTTGGAGATGTGTAAATTCTGAGAAACATATCCCACTGCATAATGGCACAGACAAAGTCGCAGAGAGAAAAAAGAGTATGTTTTCTAAACCTTTTAGAAATGCAAAATTTCCAGGTTTAAAAATTCAGCATCAAAGCAGGTGCTTATGGTGATTCTTGCAGTAGAAGAACAATAAACCCGAACAGAAGAGAAACTCTATTTTCTTTATTCAGGTAAGAGCCTCATTAAAAATCAATAGGCCTAATTTATCCCTGATAACATTCTGTTGAAGCCTGTATGTTTACCCTAGGGATTAATTTAGCCTAATGGGTCTTCATGCACAAAGAACATAGGGAAGGTCTGATTCTTGGAAGTTACAGCACAGCAAATGCTACTACAGGACTTGATCCTATCAGTTGCGAAGACAGAGTGATTTGAGGTATCTGATAGGCTCAAAGCCCTTGAATGATGTCCAAATACAGCCTGTGGTAAATAAATGCTTTAAGGCCAATCATATGTCACTGCAAATCCACTTTTATTGATGTTTCTAATCATAAAATGAAAGAACAGAGATCAATTTATTTATTTCAAAGAAAATAAAAAAAAAAAGGAGATGTGTGATCTTTCATCCCTTGTGGACACTGGCAAAAATGAGTCATCCTGACCTACCATGATCCTTGCAAGGAGATATTTTTCTCCAGTCTTAGAAAACGAGCATTTGCCTTGCAAAGCTCTGCTCTGTTCTGCTTTTATTAAAAAAAGAAAAAAAAGGAAAAAAGAAAAAAAAAAAATATCTGAATGCTAAAGAGCTTGGTTTCACTGAGAATACGTGACAGTGAATTAGTGGCCCTCAGGTGTCGGTATACAGGCCAGAGAATTAAATTAAGCTCTTTGCTTCTGTTCTAATGTAGCAGAACTAATGCAGTCATGGCTCAGCACTGCAGCTTCTTAAATGTGGGCACTGTTGCTGCCACAGGGAAGGGAACCTGGTTCCTGTTCCCCGGGGAGGCTGGCTGGAGTCAGCAAGCAACCCTGGGAGCTCTGACATAACGTCTGAAGACCTGGACAGGAGGAGGACCAGGCAGCAGAGACAGCTCCAGTTCCATTCTTAACGTCATTAGAGGGGAAATCAAGCACGATGGCTTTTAAGCATGGTCTGAGGAAGCATCACGCTGGGGACCAAAAAAAATCCCCAACAACAACAACAACTCAACAACAAAATTCCAACAAGGCAGCAGTAACGCTTTCACTTTCACTTCCTTGGGCAGAAAAAGGCAGTGCTTGGAGGTCTGGAAAATATCTTTTCTGTAGAGCTCTGCCTCCTGTCCCCTCTTTGTCTGCCTCTCAAGCCCGTCACACAAAAGTGAAATATTTTACATTTTCACCTGTGGTGAGGTAGATCAGAGGCTGCAAACAGCCAAGGAGCTTTTGGCTTAAGAAACTCAACACAAGTCCTGTAGAGCTGCTGGTGGCAGCACCACGGAAACAGTCATCTCAAAAAAAGCACAACCACCCCCCCAAAAAAAACCAGATATTGTTTCTGAAGACTTGGTGTGCCCATATATTTTGTGCTTGTCTGACTGTATCTTCCCCCTCCCTGCAACCGCCCCTCCCATCATCCTTGCTGCACAGTAGCAAGATGGGTAAATATTAACCAGGATAGGAAATGATTAATGAATTATCAATTGCAATCAAATTGCATAATGCAAACAGTCGGAGGGTAAGGAAAAGTACTGGTTGCTGTCTTTATTATTGTACTGGAGAGGAGGTGGAGTCATAAACTAAGTTAGAAGGCTGCTATGTCTATCATAGATCCTGAAAGGTATCCTACACGCTGGCTACGCCAGGTAACTCTTTGGAAAGACGAGCACAAAAACTCATACAAGACTCTGTGCTTGATTTGCATGTAGACAGTTATTAAGACAGAGCATACAAAATCCCATCTTTGCCCATGCAAATGAAAGGGTAGAAGTGCTGCCAGCAACTGTTCACGGCAAAGCCAGGCTGTAATGGCACGTGCCTGAAGAAGAGTAGGAGCGGATCTTCTCAGGGGGGAGGCTCGTTGCTCATTCCACTTTCATCAGCAGCATTTCCAGGGTTTAGTGAAAAAATAAACACTCTGAAACTTTCTCATGAGGTAATCAAGGTATTTTTCCTAGTATCAGTGAAGCCTCATGATATAAAAAGCTGTCCTAACAAGTTCCTCCAAGGGTAAACTGAAGTGAAGTCATGATAAGGTCAATATTTTCAAATGAGGTTGCCTGAAATATCCAGCAAAGTCAATAATAACCAAGACAACCACTAATTTAGAGGACTCCATTAGGGTGTAACTACACGACTTTAAACTTTCATGTTTGAAGACATCGGCCATAACCATTTGCTCGTGGTTAAAGAGAGGATAAGGAGGAGACCTGTGCTGGTTGTTGGAGTAAACCACTAAAAACAAGGCATGCAAAAGGCTGAAAAAACAGTGTGGGCACAAGGACTTGCTCGTTTATCTCCTTGAGAGAGGGCAGCTGGGTGGGAAAGGGCTGGGATCAGTGCTAAAGGCAATCAAAGGAGCATGGAAACCCCTCTGTGGTCGAGGTGTTCTCAGCCAGCTCTGGAAAAGGGATCCGAGCTACTCGGCCCTTCTCGCTCCCTCTGGAAACACAAGCACCAGTAGCTCAGCCACTGACTTCTTTTACATTTGGACATGGATGACATTGAGTGAAGTATCTTTAACAGCTCTTGCTTTTCTAGTTAAGCATTAATGTTTAACGAGATCAGTCTGCAGTTGCTCGTTAGTGTGCACTGCTCCAGCTAATTAATACAGCACCGGGAGTGCCAGGCTGTGAAAGGAGAACGAGCAAGTGCATTCCTGAGGCATTTCTCAGCCTTCAGAGAAAAAAAAAAATAAAGAAAAAAGGAAATATGGGCAAAGGGTTCTTCAGAGACGGGGAAAAAACTGGAGTCGAGTCGTCTGAATGTTTGTGCGTCCGTGCTCAGCTGACTTTCTACGAAGGCTCTGTCTCTCACCACACCAGCATCCTCTCGATAAAAGATGAGTATGTAGCCCACAAGGAATGGTGCTGGAAAAGCAGCTCAAGTGTCACAAAAACACATCGGCCCTGACAGGCAGACATATTTTCCTAGTAAGAAGAAACAAACAAATCATCTTCTCCTCCCCGTCCCTGCTAATTCCTCTCGCCAGCTCACCTCCTGCAACAGAGGGTCACAGGGAGACCAGGAAAATCTTCTCAGCACCTGGCTTGGGGCTACACCACCAGGTTTGGTGAAGTTGCTACCTGCACGACAGGCAGGAAATTTTTAGAAATAATACACATTACTGCTAATTCTCACAAATGTAACAGGACTGCTGTGAATTTTCAATTTGTTGCACCTACAGTCCCATTGCCTGCACGAAAGGATAATTTGTCAGTCCTGCTGCTGAAGATAAAAACTTCAAAATGTGACTCCAGTGTTTTCTAGCATTTTGGAATCTAGCAGAAAAACTGAAAGATCCTTTTGCAGTTCCCTCAATTCAAATTTCAGTCCAATTTTTAAACCAGGGAAGTACTTCTGGAGCTACTGGATGAAAAAAATTTACAAATCTGGGGTCACTCCTTCGGTAAATAAAGTCTTAGAGCCCAGGGTTAATTTTTTTAAGTTATTTTAGAATGTAAAATGAAATTTCTGCTTTTTAGAGGAAAATGCAGCCACATGGTATAAAACTCCCAGTTGTATGTAATATGTAAGAGCAGTTGGGGGTCATCAGAACCACTCAGCATAAAAAATCGTAATTTAGATTTTAGACATTTAGTCTCTGAGGAAGAGGAGAGCTGGGCCAATATACCTGTCACCAATTCAGGAAAAGGACATGGCTTTTACAAGGGAGCGGTGTTACTGCTGCCCACATGGATGTGGTAGTTATTTGTCAGAGAATCATACCCGCTTTAAGATTAAAGATCATACTTATATGTGAGCCACTACCAGCAGCATTATAATTGGAGTTGCTAATTCAGCTAAAGTCAAAATATTTGAAGATTGTGGGCCAGGATCCTTAGAAACACTGAATTAGCTTTAAAGTCATACAAATTAGATCCTATTTATGTGCCTTCTGAGTTCCAGGGACTTTATAATTTAAATCTCATCACTCACTGATGCTGCTGCAGATGTTTGAAAGGAAAAAAAAAGAAAGGTGAAAAGACCCAAATCACCACACACCTCACATCATAACACTCTTAAAAATCACAGGAGCTGGATATGCAGGTCACAAAACAAAACTCAGCTCCTGCAAATCAGTCATCCTTTCTCTCTTGGATCCAGCTGAGTGCTAAGTGGATAACATAGGCAGGAGGTAAAGATTCAGATGTGGATGCTCAGGCAAACTGAAGTGAATCAGCAAAGTTAGGAACTTTGTCATGGCAAGAATTAAAGCTTTTAATCGCTGCATACCAAGTCTGGAGAGACTGAATGGAAACTGTGCTCTACCGCCTTGTTGTTACTGGGTAAACGACAGCTGATGTAGAAGGACAATTCGCTACTATTGCTGGAGATGGAGTGGAGAAGGGAAATGAGAGAGGAAGAGAGAAGTACGCTGTACGAAAGAGAACAGCTGAGAATGATGCTTTAGTGGTGAGATCTCCAATATGAGATGTGATCTTTACTTAAACTATGCTGTGAGCATCCTTTCCATAGCAGCAAATATAATACTGAGGGAAAAACAATCTAACCGGAGAGGGAACACTCATTAGACAATTCAAGAGCAACTAAATTATTTAAGAGAATGATATAAATTAATTTACTTTTAGTCTTAAATCTCATAGACACAATCACCTATGTATGTAACTACGTCCACGCATAGATGCAAACTTTATTTGCAATACCTGTATGACCTGAAGTATTGGGATAACTGTAACCTGTTATCATGATTGTTAATGGATTTCTCTTGGCACCAGGAATATAAGGATATAAGGAAGTTGTGCTACCCCTGTTATCAGACGAGAGAACACACTTGAGACAAGTTCTGGGGTGACCCAGCAAAGCTGGGGATGAACATAATTTTAAATGGTCCAGGGAAGACTTGATTTAAGCAAGGGACAATTTGGCTCATTTGGTATATTTGATAGATAATGAAAAGTGAAAATGAGTGTGAAACGAATAACTTCATAACAATTATGGAAGAAATGTAAGGGCCCTTGTTCAAGTGAGATGCCACTGTATGAGATCTTGAAGAAATACAGGTCAAGAGACTTGGACGAGCAGAAGACTAGCAGTAGTAATCTACTTCTGAACTCCCAGCTACTGGGTGTAACTTCCCTAACATCCAGATGCTGTGCATATGGGACCAGAGACACCACCACTCCTGCATTGAAACTGGAGTAATGGCAATATTGACATGTCATTGTTCATCTACTGATCACTTACGGAACTGCTGTATCTGTCCAGGGGGTCAGTGACTCACTGTTTGGCAATTAATTGCTAATGAATTGCCAACAACAGTGTGTGGACAGAACAAAACTCAAGAACTTTCACATAATCCTATACACATTTAAAAAAAAAAAACAAAACAAAACAAAAAAAACAACAAAAAAACCCAAACAAAAAAAACCCAAACAAAAAAAACACCCCAAGAAAACCCACCACAAAACAAAACCCCAAAACTCAAAAGACAAATAGACAGTTCACTCCCCCCAAAACCTCATCCCCTACCTGCTTCCTCATCGCTTGAAAGCACTAGAAAAGAAAGGAAAACCTAAACACACATCTAGCAGTGCTTCACTTGGACCTGAGACTGTGCCTATTAATAATACAGCACATGAAGGAGAAACCTTAACCTCGGCTGATGTCCCAACATTGCAGCTCACTTGCTGCCTTCCCTATACACGTGGTTTCTTCACTTCTGAGGGCTGGTGTGTAATGGCATAACTGGAATAGTTTGGGCAGTTGAAGGGTCAAACAACAGAAGAAAAAGTAGGAATCGCCTTCCCAGATGATAAAAACCAGCATGGTTTTAGTGATGCACCGAAAATCCCCCTCCTTTGGAACGCGCTCGGTGCAAGCCTGGCATGCGGGAGGGGAAGTTTCGGCTCAAACTCTGCGAGCTGCCACAGCCCAAACAGCCGAATCAGGGGCTTATCATGGGAAGTGACAGGCAGCCCCGGCTGTAAGGGAGGCCATCAGCTACATCTAAACACTTGCTTTGAAATATATCTTCAGGGGAATAAAAACAGGATGGCAAATGATTCAAGACTAAATACTCTGACATATCCTGCAATACCCTTTGCACTCTCTCTTTGACTCCAGGAAAAGCCGGGAAGCTGTGTAGCAGCTCCGTTTCCGTTCCCTTTTCACCTCCCCTTAAGAAGAGCGACTTTTAACCTTATTATTTATATTACCCTCGCATCTACAATTAGGCACTGCACAAACATGCGATCGGAGGGAAGTACCTGCCCCAAGGAGCCCACAGATGGGCAGAGGCAGGGGAAGCATTAGACTGGGAGATAAACCGTCTCATTCCACGTCAGGAGGCAGAGTCGGTCGCATGGGCCAGCTCTCAGCTTGGTGACACTGAATCCCTCCCGTGGTGACACAGAGCGGCCACGCACCCATCTCCGTACTGCCAGCAGCATCTGCCTGCGGCAGCAATCGCCCATCTGGCTTCCCAGGCAAGGGAGGTCAAGCACGGAGGGGGTGAACGCATCCCCTGGCTATGCCCCTTTCTGTGGGGTTGGATGCAATTAGCTGGAGTGGTTAGAGCTGCCTTCATGCCTTTGTTAGAGCCACCACCCCTCCCACGAAGCCCATCCTGTAGACGGTGGGCACACTCCACTCCGGCAGGGTGTTATCAGGGCCAGACGGCTCAATGGGGGCTCGGTAAAATAAAGACCAAATCCAATTTGAACAGTAGCTTTAAGATCTTTTTTAAGACTTTTTTTTTTTTTCCCCAACTTCAGCCTTTTTTCTCTCTTCTCCAATTTCTTCCTTTGTAGGCATTTATACTGTCCTAGCTGGGGCCACAGGCTGAAAACCTTTCATCCTTCTGCAGCTAGAAAGCAGCAAGATGTTTATTTTCTTCCTCTTTTCTCAGACTTAATGAAAGCTTTCAAACCCAAATGGCTGGAGGTTCACACCTCACATCCAGAGTATATCTAAATTCACTAAAAGCTCTTAGGTTTCCTGTCACCCAGTGAACATAAACAAAGCCCGCAAACAACCACACCTCCCCCTGGAAACTATGAAAAAACAGAAGGAGCTAAAACCAGCATTGAAGACCTTTGGCTGGCAGGCTGAATAACAAACACACATGCGTGTACACATGCACGCACACACCTACCTTGCTCGTGAGTCGGTCCCTGTGCTGGAATGTGTAATACAAGCACAACAGCTGCCTATACCACTAATCTAAGGAAAAGGTCAAAGAAAGGTATGTATCCAGCATTTGCTTTGAAATACTCTGCAAGGAGAATGTGGTGGGTTTTTTTTCTCCCTTTCTGTTGTCTTTCCTGTACTTCTCCATGGCCCTTTCACATTCATGCCACCGAGTGAAGCAAACAGGGTTGCCTCTGGTAGTAAAGATCACTTATATTGTCCGTCGTGCTGGGTTTGGGTCAGGTTTTTTTGTGAAGTCAAGGAGGAGGGAGGGTATTATTTGTTTTGGACAGGGAGTTACTTAGATATGAAGCACTGAAATGTAGTTGCAGCTGCCACTCAGGAAGGACAGTGGTGATCTTGAATGAGGAACAGATGAACCTTTTGATGTTTTGAGGTCAAAATCAACCTAACAAATGGAATCGGGTAACAAGGAAAAAATTTAGAAATCTTAAAATTACGTTCGAGGAACAAATCCAGATCAGTGCTGTTCAGGGTAATCCACGCTATGGACACTGCCTCGCTCTTTGAGACGGTGTTCGTCAAAAACCAGGAGTATTCTCAAAAAGACACAGCCCTCTGGCAATAATGCTGGAACACGGCTTTTCCCTTGCTTAATTTCTTTACAAAAGTGGATGGAAAATAGTAATCTTTGTAATTCATGTATTGATATCAAAATGTTTAACATCTCAACCCTGAGAAGAAAAGAGTAAATTCATGAGAATTACTCTGTGAATTTGCCTCAAAAGGATTCCTTCTTCACCCCTATTATTATTATTTTTTGGAGGTAGATTATTTTTCTAATAGGATTAACATTACCCTTTTGGCTTTTGTGTAAATGGGTGAGTTCACCTTTCCATAAGCTGTTTCAGCTGGAACAGAGAAAAGAGATTTCTCAAATCCTTGAAGTTTAAAAAAAAAGTCTCCTGATGGGTTATTCTTCCCATAAATAGAGACATTCATATTGGCATCCCTCATGATGGAAACATTCTCAATAAAGGCTGTCCCAGATCCAACGTGTTAAACTTCAAGGAAAAGATCTTGAAAGGACTTAATGGGCTACAAAGCTCTTGCCTTGTTATTAAAACAAAACAAAACGAAATAAAACAAACCCCCAAAAAACCTGAACCAGCAGATTTGAAACTCAGCACCGCCAAAAACTGCTCGGACAGGCTGGCTGGACCCCCCTCACTCTGTCATTTCTGGGTGACGAACCTGTCCCCCTTCTTTTCACTCCTGTCCTATTGTTGGGGGTGATGCCTTTTCGTGACCCAGCTCTGAGAGAAAAAGGGTCCATTTCAGTGCCCAGAGAAATGTAGAAGAGTCCTTCAGGATGAAAGGTAAGATAAGAAAAGCGACTTATTCCATCAAGCTAAAGAGCAGCTCTTCCAGGGGAGGCAGGCCATTTGCATGCCATTTGGGTTCGCCAGGAGAGATGCCTCTATTCTTCTCCCATCCCTGCCTCCCGCTCTGTGAGCGAACGCGGGGCTGGAGAGGAGGGTCTATGTTACACTCCGAATGCATTACTGCTCCCCACGCATCGCTATGGGCCATCAGAATAAACCTGGCAGCGCTTTGAAGCCTGTAAACCGATTCCTAGGTAACTGCTCAGAGCTTCTCCCCTCCCCGTGCCCCAAACAGCTTTTCATTTGATGTTCTGGCACAGAGCTAATCTGAGAAAGGATCAGAAACTCGATGCTATTGACAGTAGTGACAGGAGTGTCTCAGTGTGACAGCTGATTGAGCGTGTCTCACATTTCACTGACAAACTCAATTGCTCCAGTAAATCGAGTGAAAGTCAATACGGGCAGCTCCTCCTCAGGACCTGGGTGCCTCCCCCCTCCTCGAGCCCTCCTGGGCGCCCCTCGATGCTGCCACCTCTTGTGGGACCCAGCTGAGAGCCCCGTCCCTGTGTGTGATGGAGAAATGGACCTGCAGCTCATGTGAGCCTCCACGGCAGCAATGCAGCATTCACCCCGCCGATATAAAGTTTGGTTTATGTTCTCTCCCTTCACCTCTTTCCTTTTTTCTTTTTATTTAATAGAGACATTTCCTGGAAAATCAGGTTTCATCCTAAATCCTCAGCCCAGGCTTATGCTGTAACAACCAGGCAGTGCTGGAGAAGCACAGCGTTCACATGGCCACCCGACCCCAAGCTGGGCCCGTGTGGCAGAGCACGTTGGGGATAAGGAAAGGACATACAGGTCTATCTCTGCTAGCTTTCTCTGGTGTAAATCAGCAGTAAAAGCCAGCTGCAAGGAACAAAATCTTATAAAGGTAAAAGAGGTGGGAGAAGAGGATCAAGCCCGCTGCAGATGGCAACCTTGTGTGGGCGGTGAGTAACCAGGCAATTAAGTCAGTGACTTAACAGGCTTTTTCCATACTTTAATTGTGAAGCAGGGGTGCCTGTGGCTCAGAGCAAGCAAACCACAAAGCAGACTGAGCACGAGGCATGGGGGAACCTGGATCTGAGCAGAAAACAGTGCAGGGAGAAGGGCTCCATGGTGAGGAACATATGCAGGCTACTGTTTGCAAATGGAAATCAAATAGGTTGCCATTACCAATAATGAAGTGTGAGGTTGGCGTGGTTTCTGTCTCTCAGATTTCAGCATGGTTTATTTTTATAGAGGCAGCTTCCTCGTGCAAAGTGTTGGCAAACAGGCTGCTGGCAGGGAGGCGGGGAGGGGGGAGCGGGGAGGACGGGGTTTCTCGCAGAGGGCACAGGAGCCTTTCCCACCTGCTGGGATGGAGCAGCGAGCGGCAGAGATGGAGCTCCAGGAGAGAAAAGTGAAATTTCATAGAGACAAATGGCGGAGCTATTAATCTTGTTGACGGGGGGAGTAAGGGAAGATGCAGGAGCAGAGGCAGGGGAAAGTAAAATGGTGCTGAGCAGGTATCAGGTGCTGAGAGGGCAAGGGTTAAAGACGGGAGGCTGAAAGATAGAGCCGTGCAAACAAAACAACAGGATGTCTGCCATGTGGAGTCATACGAACGGGTAACTACAGACACCCCTACCCACATATATACCCCCATCCTCAGATTCTCAGAGCGTGTCAAGCTTTGCCTCCACCTACCCGACCCACAAAACAGCTGAGGATACAAAAGCTGCACTGTCCCGCCTGCCTCAAAAGAAATCAACTTAAACATTACAACACCTCCACCCCAGCGTTACGCTCTGATGCCAGGATCAACACATAGACAGGCTGCCCGCCCCACTCCCACCGCTGCTCCCTGGCAGCTCAACACCTCGGAGCTGAAGCATCCTGCAGGCTTCCCTCCCTCCCAGTTCTGTGCTGACACGTGTGCTCCCAACCAAATGACCTCATCTGGACCAGATTGAGCCTTCCAAGTCAAAATAAATACAGCACATTGGAACTGGCAGCGATTTTCAAAGGTTTAAGTTGGGTCCCTCTCAATTTTCACTCAGCACTTTATACATTTTGTCTGCTACAAAATGGGAGCATTTTATGTTCCCAGCTCCAATACATATTTTATGAACCTTCAGAAAAGCTGCCTCCTATGCAGTTAATATTTTGGTTCCAAAGTTAACTGGTTAAAACACATATTAATAGATTGGGCATGGGGGGAAAAAAAAAAAGTTTTAGAAAAAAAAAGAAGGCAGGTGAGAAATACTGCAGGAAGAAAAATAGCAGCAATGTTTGGAATGGCTGTGCAGCCAAGACTGCAAACCTGGTCTTTTTAATGGGACCACCCAAGTGAACGAGACCTTAAGCTCTACTCACGTGTGCTATGTTCACTGCAGTGTAATTCAAAGTCCAGAGGGGAGTTAGAAAAAGTAGTAGGGGGATTTAATAAGGACTTAGCAGATGAGAGAAAGTACTGGGTGCCCAACAAAGTTCATTCCCAAACTTGCCAGCAGAATATCATGTGATCTCAAGTCCAGTTCAATAAACATGGGAGCAGGGAGATGGTGCTGCTGGAACATGCTGTCACTGCCTGGACTTGTCAGAAATCAACCCTTGTTCATCAGCTTCTCCGGAATATACTGTTGCGGGATTTTCCTGGAGGTGAGTAACATCGCATTCTCTAAACACATTCCTGACTTCCAAACTAAAAAAAAAACCAAAAACCCAACAAACCCAAAAATCTCTTCTGAAGGATGCTTAACAGAATAGCATTTGAGCTTGTGGTATTTTCTCCAAAAAGCAAGCTATACAGGAAGGCTTTCTTAAATTAAAATCGTTAGTTAATTCAACGCCAATCCTTTATGTGTTACAAACAGTTCAGCTGGGTTGGCTGAATGAGGTCTAAAGTTCAGTTCCAGGTCAAAATTAAAAACATTTTTTAATATTTTTATTAACTGTATTTATGACGCTGTAAGTGCCAAGACAAGACAAAACAAAAAGTAGTAAAGGAAAGAGAAGTTTATAAAGCCACTTAAAATAAAAGTGGGTGGAAATACAACAGATTGCCCAGTGATGGTAAAGCTGGGTTCTTAGACTACCACCCCTATTGCTTTCTCCCATTCAGTTGAGACTCCCATTAGTGAAAGCTTGTCGTTAGATTTAGCGATGGCATCTCCAAGGACAGACAATCGTCATTTGTAGGATCGGCTGTATCAGTATCCTTTCTCTCCGGGATCACACTGTTTGTATCCTAGCCTCTAGGAAAGAGGACGATTGATGTATAACAGCAGAGGAGGGAGGAGGGGATAACTGGGAGGGGGAGAAGACAGCAAAATCTGGTGCCCAACATGAAACATTTAAGCTCTAAACTTCTGTGGGGTTGTGATCCTACCCTGCAGCGTTGTTATTTTTTTGCCACAGAATTAAAAAGAAGGACTTTTCCTGGTGTCACTGCAGGCCACAGAGGATAAATCCAAATGACAGGGCTTAAGTTATGAATATGGGGAATTAGAGATGAGAAGTAAAGCAGCTTATAATGACTCTTCCATTTGCTCTTTGGAATACAAGCTTCAGTATTGATTTTGAAATGCCCTGTCTTCATCCTAGCAGCTTCTCGAAAATGAACCCTGAGAGTTTCTTTGCCTTGCAGCCTCTTCAGCATGATTTGATAATGATAAAAAGAGAATATAAAAGCTTTTGCAGGCTGTTATTCATCAGGAATCATTCCCTTGTCTTCTAAGTACAACCACTGACCTCTAGGGAGGATATTGAGAGAGGTATTTCAATTTGTTTCCTTACGAAGATGGCTGTGGTTCAACCCAGAGCCTATGTTCCCCACACAGTCAGTGGAGGGAGGTATGGATGCTTGAGCAACGTGTCAGTCAGTCATCCAAGTTTAAACCATAGGAATTTAGGCTACAAAAAGCCTATAACAACTCTGACCTTGCAGCACTGAGGAATACATTGTTCACGAAAAGTGGCTAGCATCTCCTCGTCGTCCTGTTTGCATGGATACAGGATATTCAGGCAACCTCAGGACACTTACCCAGGTCCTGGCCATAACACCTATAGACCACACAAGTATCTATATCCAAATGCAAACTTCTGTACCACCTCATCATCACATGTTTTCCCATGCCTGCAATGTGACAAGATAAATACCCAAGCAGCCCAGGGCGTATTGAGAAGGACATACGCTTGGGAAAGTTAATTTTGTCATGTTTTCTGACCCCAGCTTCAGGATACGGTAATCACATTTCCAATGCAGTTGCAAAACATTTTGAGCTCTTTTTAAAGAGCTTGACATCAACTACCAAAATAGTCATGATGGTCATCCCTGGTGGGACAAAACACAGGGCCTCATCCCTCATAGCTTTTCCCTACTTGCTTAGTCTCAATGTTGTGTGGTTAGAGTCTAACCCATTCCTACGATGGAGTGAAATAACTGCTCTGTCAAATAACCCACCTCCTTGAAGAGATAAGACTAAGAAGGAAAGCTAAGGTGAAATATTTTGTCTAAGTTTGTAGAACAGAGCAGCATTGGAGAATGAGCACCTGTTTCCCAGCCACCTACACTAATATTCAGCTGGTGGGCTGATCCTGCTGCCCTCCCAAAACAAACTTCCCTACCCGAGGAAGGACAGTGAGGTATCCTGTGGCTTTTCACGTTACTGTCCATATTTTTTCTCAAAAAAGAAAGCCATTAATATTCAATCATCCCTCCACATAAGATGCAGTTGCTAAAATGGTTTTGCACTTAACGGCCTTCAGCTGTAGACTGAATGATGACACTTAAAATATGCCCATGAGCCACAGCAGAATGATCCCGTTACAGCAGTGCCTTAGTAATGCTGTGTTAGTTAAGGTTATGTTGCCCAGCTTTGAGGGTTTATTACCCAGCTGCGAATATATTCTCCAGGATGGAACCAGTTGCAGAGGGGATTTAGTCCTGCAGCGAATCATATAGCTCTTTCTTTTACTTTTCTTCTACTTTAGATCAGATTTTCGTCTGGTTCTTTTTAAGATATGGCATAAAAAAAGAAGAAAACATCTCTCTGTCTGGATGCAGGTAGGAGCCATGCTATATTTCAAGCCAGTGTTAACCTACCTCAGGCAAATCCTACACCATGCTAATATCCAAGTACTCCTCAGTCTTTATCATGAGGGATACCCATGCTGCTTTCACTGCTTTATAAAGAGAGATGAGGTCTTGCAGGAATTAAATCACATGTCTGGTTGTGTAAGAAACCTGTGGCAGAGTGGAGGACTGAACCAGGACCTCTGAAGAGTGACTCCATAGACACTGAACCACTTTTTTTCCACCTGCTAGAAAGAGTTTCACACTATAGCTTGAATGATTTCTCCCTTGTACAAGAGATGTTTTTGCTTCTACAAAGACGACTTTGGTTACTGTTTTATATCACAGAACTTTCTGAGAGGTTTCCAGAAGTAATGTTTTAAAAACTGGTTTTTACCTATACAAAGAAACTTCAGACCCAAGGTACACATGTATCTTAGGCTGCTCCAGTCTCTCGCCAAACCAGACTCGTATGTACAGACAAGAAACTCACAAAGTGGGACTTAACAATGAATAAAAGGATACAAAGAACAAAAGACTGCTTAGATGGAGCAACACAACAATGTTCCTATCAGCATGGTCAACCCAACAGCAGAACAGACTCCCATGAGTAAATCAGGAAGACTCATCACCTGAGCTGCTGGATAACTCAACTGAATACATTTTCCATTAATAACCAATGTCATGACTGAATATTTGCTGAATGCAGAACAACCATATTGGGTACAATTCCAGACAGATGACCTGCTGAGATTTAGGACCTGAATTTCATCTTGTCTTGACATTGACTCTGGCACAATATGAGTAAAAGGAGGGTGCAAACTGCCACCATTCTGCTTGGGTAGCATTTTGCACCCATGCCGAGATAGGTGTGAAGTGCTCCACAAAGCTGTAAGCATAACCCTCCAAGTAACGAGCGGTTCCTTCTCTCCATCTGCCACCCTCCACAAAGCCTTTGTACTTTCCTTGCGCCTCACAGCTCTCAGCAGCTCTGAGCAGGCCGTTCAGCTTGCAGGAACCTC
This sequence comes from Psophia crepitans, assembly GCA_013399095.1. Taxonomy (NCBI): domain Eukaryota; kingdom Metazoa; phylum Chordata; class Aves; order Gruiformes; family Psophiidae; genus Psophia; species Psophia crepitans. The sequence continues at coordinate 59,364 of VWZZ01005068.1, read as the reverse complement.
AGAGTAGATGGGATCTGGATTCATGTAGCATCTGTCATCTAAAAGGTGGTTGACTGATACTGACCCTGCCATGGTGTCTTCACACTTTGGCATCTGCTAAGGGGAAATAGGAACAAGACAGAGTGGGAAAGGCAGCAAATGCAGTCAGAATACCAGAGAACAATGGGTAAAGGTGGTCCTTACTATATCATAATCAAATGAACAAGTCCAAATCTTCACCTCTGCCTTTTCCTCATTCATCTACGTGTCGTCCCTGCCCTGGTTTAATCTCCTCTCAGCAGGTAAGCTGCTAATGCACAAGGCATGGAACCACTTGGAGAGGCTCGGTAGTGCAGCTTCTCCCTTCCGATTCTTTCCCTCTCTGCTGATGTATAGATCAGTGAAAACAACAAAATAGTTATTAATGCTCCCTGGGACTGCAGAGCCTGCAATGACATGAGACAGCATTTTCTTCAGCTGCTTTAGTTCTCTTTTAGCACGCTCCTGCGTGTTTGCCTTTGAGGAATATAAATGGCCCTTTCAAATTCAGGATTTGAGGCTGATGATGACAATTGATAATACTAATTTTTTCACGTGCGAAGCACTTTTCATTCAGAGGGCTCTCAAATTGCTTTTCAAAACCACACAGCTTCCCTTCATCTGCCACCGACATGAACGTAGCTCCGAGGTGGAACAAAGGACCCACCGGTGCAAGGTGGCAGTACACAGCTATTTAGGGCGGGAAGTGAAGAATAACGTGTCCCACTGAAGACACAAGGTCAAGTCAAGTTGGCAGAATACATTTCCTGAATGAGAGCCTGGACAAAACACCATCACCAGGACTTGCATGCTCCAACTTAGGAGGGAAAGTGCCACGGGATCATCACTCACTAGAAAAGGTCAGAGCCCTAAGTTTTACATCGGGAACAGGGACAGGGCACTGTGTTCAAGCAGGCATTCAGCACTGCCTCAAAAGAAAGCAAAAAATGTTTTGCTAACTGTCATTTCTGAAGCCTTTCCTGCAAAGAAAGGGCACTATGGGGTTTTTGGTCCCCCCTTCCTGTAGAAAGGAAAGGCTCTATTGAACTTCAGTCTACACTGTGCTACACTTTACAGGAAGCCCGACCCATTATGAAATAAATATGAACTGTAAGAGGAGGCCACAAGGTGGGAAACTCTCGAAGTGAGTACAAGACTATTCATAAAATGAGTGAGAAAAGGAAATAGGTGATTATGAAAGGTCGTTAGAAATGTCAGCTTACCAATGTCATTGTATGAAGGGAGGTGTAACCCACTGCAGCACAAACCTATTACAGTTGAACCTGCAAAAGGACACCCATAACCTCGATCTCTTTTGTTCACAGACTTAGATTTAGAAAGTTTCTTTCATAACGTCATCCTTCCAGAACTTACATAAATCCAAAGAATGGGGACTTACTCACCCAACTTCCATTTCACAAATGCTTCAATTCCACGCAACAGATGAATGAAACCAAAAAACTTTCTCAGCCACCAGATCACAGGTGCGTACCCCTAGATTCAGCAATTACCACATCACAACTGCTCCATGAATTTGGGATGTCCAGAGAAAAGGCAGCTTGTGAGTCTCGTTCAAATTACTCTTGATCGCATCGAGAGGAGGAGACTTTCAGCTTTTTAAAATAAGCTTTTTCTGAGCTTAAATTTTCTACAGCATTTTGGTTCACCAAATGGAACTGTTTACCCCCTACAGCACCAGCAGCAGCAAGAAAACTGCAGTGAGTGAGTGGAAAAGCAGTGGTGGTCCACTTTCTTGAGACCAACACTTGCATCATGGGGGAAAAAACATTCTGATCTGGCTACAGGAACAAGACGCAGGAGTATTATATGAGCAAGTATTTTGGAAAGGAAAATATTAATTGGTGGGATGAGCATAATGACAGAGCTACAAGGTTTGCTTTTAATTGGTGCTGGTGCCGAAAGAGATGTATTTATTAATGGTGCTATACATAACAGTTCGTTGAGATCTCAAAGGGCTGGATGATCCAGGACAGTTTCCTGCAGCCCTATGTTCCTTGTATGAACACTTATCTAGTTTTACTCACCAAACAAAAAAAAAATATTTTTAAGGATGATTTACTGCCCAGACTTCTCAGACATTTAGCACACTCTGTATTTTACATCTCGGTTTAGCTTTTTATAACCTGTGCAGCATCCAAAGATTTTTCAAGCAGAGATTCAAACTTTGCCATAAACTTGGAGGAGGAAACGGTGGGCAGCACACCTTCACTCCTCCAGTTCTCTCGTCCTGCTTTCTTCCACCCGTCTCTTTTCAAGTTAGCCAATGATTTCATTTATTTTTATTACTCTTACTTCTTTTAGTGGAGAGAAACATTAACCGTGGGGGTGTGATCCAGAGTTGCTCAGATGGACTGCAGAAGCCTTTGCACTCCCTCATTTCGTGCCTCAGTGCATTTCTTGCTGACAAGTGGAAGAATGCAAGGGAGAGCCAGCGAAGCTAAGGCAGATTCTCCGAAACCTGGTCTCAGCCCTCTGCTACGCCCTCAGCAGATATTGTAGTGCTGGCTGCCAAAGGAACTTAGCTCTGACACAGTTCAGACCAGGCCAGTTAGCTATTTAAAGAGGTGGGTTTATTTATATACTTTTTACCCTCCTTCTCTCCCCTCTAAACTCTCCCCCTTGTTTTTTAAGACGGGAAATTACCAGTAGCCCTGAACACGTAAAATTTGACAGAGGTTTACCAGACAATTTGTATTGGGCCCTTTATCTTTGCTGATGCTTTTATTCTTCAATAAATTCCTTCAACCATTAAACTCTGTTACTCCCACAACAACTTTGGCAGACATCAAAAGAGTGTGGCAGGTTTGCTCCTGGTTTCTACTGCTTCCAGGTATCAAAGAGCCAGAAGGAGACAAAATCTTTTTTCTTTCCATTCCTCTCTTCTAAAGGGTCTTATCCTGGATTTCCATACAGTCAATGAAAACATCTTAAAAAGTAATTAAGGTGGATTTTGGGGAATGGTGGGTTGGGGAGACTGGTTTCAATCCAGTACTTAAATCATTGTGCTTTTGCTGAGATAACGATGACATCAATTGATAGCACTGCCTCACCTTCTTAAAAAGAACCTGTAGTGCTAGGAAAGCCAGAATAATTATGAATTAAAGTACTGCTTACTCTCAGCAGAATTCTGGTGATACAAGTAGTAAGGACATATATGTTTACTCACAACTTCGTGCAGGAGGTGAACACTGCTGCACACCTCACCTTAACAGTGCAGTGTTTCTTCAAGAAAACCAGAAATCTTCAGAAGGGTGATTAGGTTGGGGTCTACCTGGGACAACTGGAGTCCCACAGAGCTAAGCCCATCTGTAGTCTCATCAGCTGCTGAAATCTGCTAGAGCCACCAGATTAGACCTGAAAACCTTATCCTTGCAAGGACCGCACGTGCGTTAGGCTATACCGGGATCTACCTAAGTTTAAAAAAGGAAATCAAGTAGGCAAATCAAAAAGCACCAGAGAGATTATTTCACCCCCAACACTGAATTCAACCTTTGGAAAGAGGTAAACTCCTGGGAGGTTTCGGGGGAAAAGAGGACGCTCAGATGAGGCTGAAGAAGCCCACAGGGGAAGCTGCCTATTTCATTTCTGGAACGTGGACCATGTGCGTCTATTTTTGATTTTGAACCGAGTTACCCTGCATTCCTGCCAGAAGTCCTGAGCCCTTGTGCCAGTGCAAAGGGAGCAGTGGCCCAGCCGTCCCCTAGTAGCTATTACTTCTTAATAAAGAGCAGCACTCAGGCAAGTGATGAGGTTACTGTCAGAGGGGTCATGATTAATAATGATTAATCTGATCCTTGCCAACATGAACTGGATCCACCATTCACTAAATAATTACTCTGCAGCATGGATATCGTTTCCAGCAGAGGCATACCTTTGTCATATTAAAACCAAAAACACACAGAGGGACAGGAGGATCTGGCTTCTCAGTAACACATCGGTTCACAAGAGCCACCAGAAAAGTTAAGCAAAGAGAAAAAAAGAAAAAAAATCAAAGGATAAGAGCAGTTAAACATTGATGAGCTGCCTACCTTTTGGGAGAAGCAGTGGAAAACAAATAAAACTAAACCCTGAGAAGGTAGAGCTGCATACGTGAAGAATACGGAGCGCCCTGCTACCTTGGGTTCTCTACCTTATGCGTACCTCTAATATGCACTTTATTCATCCACCCACACATTTTCCCCCCTTTTTGAACAACATTTTGTTTTCCTCAGAAAATACACAAATGAAGTCACTCCCCGGGAACCATCTTTCCCACTTTATGTTAATATACTAGTTAGCACAAGGACATCCTAGTCCAGGATTGCCATTCTTATGCAACAACGCACCTCAAATAATAAGTAACAGTGTAATAATTTATGGGGAGGCATAAATTACTGAGAAACTAATAACCACTCTGAAGAGCATATATGAACCTTACAATTGCAGCAGGTTGTTTGCGGTGCAGAGATTTGGTTCTGAGCCTTGGAACATGGATGAATTTCATTGCCACAAAGCATGCAAACAGCTGGCCACACATGCCCATGGCGGCTGAGGACATGGGAGTTTTGCTGCCAAGAGGTGGCCCTATTTTGGGAGTCCCCTCAATCACCCTGCTTCACCCACCCAAAGCTTCATCAAGACCATCCATGGAGGACAGGACGCTAGTACTTTAGTGCATGTAGCAGTGTTCCCTTTGAGGTTTTCAAAGGTTTTATGAGATTTTATTGTACTGCTTATCCTTCTGCCTCATCTTGTAGGGTTTGATTTGAACTGTGATGCCACACAGCATAGACTATCACTCCCTTTCCTCCTCTAGAGCAAATCCAACATGAAGGTTGAGTTCCTTGTGTCTGTTGTGAAATCCCAGTCCCATGTGAGCCTGTTTGGACTTGTGCCCTCAACAGTGATGGGGCCAGGATTTACACACCAGTGACTTGCACCATGGAAAATACCATGCAGATAAGTGCCTCTGGATGCCAGACTCAAGGAAACAGCTCTCAGGTCAAGGAGGTTAAGGTGCCTTCTCTTCCAGAGGCATACTTGAGAAATGCCAGTAAATTAAATCCTCAGCAATGGGGTCATGACTTGGTTCAGCTGGGGATTTTCAGTGGTGGAGCAGTGTATCTAGGACTTTTTACAAGTTTCCAAACTGACTTGAAAGAATGAAAAAAATTAAAATCTCTGCAAAGCATCTACTTTCACAAAAATGCAGATGAAAAGTAACTGGTTAGTTCCAAGCCTTTAAACAATGAATGATGTAAAAAAGAAAAACTTAAAAGCTATTTAGGTGTACCCTCATGAAAACGAAAACTAAGTTTCATTTTCACAAAACTTTACAGAGGCGTCACAGGAAAGGACAAAGCAAGACCACAAAAAAAAAAAAGAAAAAAGGAAAAAGGCCCTGACAACGATAATGAAGGTAATTCTTTAAAATCTGGGACAGGGCGCAGGAGGAAGGGGGCAAAGCTTGGCAAACAAAACTAAATCCAGTGCAGTGTTTTTCCCCTTCACAAAGTGAAACAAGCTGTTCCTAAAATAATGCTTCCTTGGTTTTCTGGCAATTAGTGTCCTGAAGGATTAGCCTACAATCGTCGGCAAGTGTTTGCCTTTCCCAGCCGATGTCACCATAGAAGTCTGTGTTTATCTACAAGGCCCAGGGGATAATTTATAAGCTGAGCCGAGCCGAGGTCTTGCATTCACAGACAAATGTTCCACACTGCCACCCACTCGCCTGTACTAGTTTCCTCCCCATCCACCTCCTGTCCCCTGAAATACTGACAGAACCCTACCAGGGGCACAACGAATGAGCTTTACAGCCTCTGGACCAAGCCCTTACCTCATAGTTTATGCTGATCCAGCAAGAAAGAGTTACTGAGATGGTCAACACATCACTAGACATCAAAAATTACCAAGTTACAAAAAGTAACTGAATGCAAAGAATAATTTATCACTGTCCTAGAAAAAAATTTTAAAATGTGATTTTTTTTTCCCTCCAAAAACCTATTGCCTACTGAATAATTAAAGTATTGCTATCAATGGGTTTTAGGTCCAACACTCAGTGTTTGTTAGAGGTGGTGTTTTGTAAAACCTTTCTGACACCAAGACAGAATCACAGAATCACAGAATATTAGAGGTTGGAAAGGACCTCGAAAGATCATCTAGTCCAACCCCCCTGCCAAGGCAGGACCACCTAGAGCGCATCACTCAGGAATGTGTCCAGTCGGGTTTGGAATGTCTCCATAGGAGACTCCACAACCTCTCTGGGCAGTCTGTGCCAGTGCTCTGTCACCCTCACAGTGACAAAGTTTTTCCCCAGAACCTCCTATGCTCCAGCTTGAACCCATTACCCCTTGTCCTATCGCTTAATGACACGGAGAAGAGCTTGGCTCCATCTTCCTGACACTCACCCTTTACATATTTATAAACGTTGACGTTCCCATTTCATTTTTATTCCCTACTATACATGGTCTGACCCTGCTCTAGCCCTGTTGTAAATCAAGAGTGATTCACACAGAGTACATCAAAATACAAAAGAGTAAAATCAGTGAAAGTGTTCATTTCTAAATTAATTTTCTCCTGATGTGTTAGAATCTCAACATAAGAAAATTAAGCTTGTATTGAAGAGAATGGGAAGCTATTCTTTCAAGAAAAATAATAAGAATCCTTGTCTCGATGGTGAACTGATAGTGTGGGTCATGACAATGAATTTGTTATTTTGAAAGTACTAATTAAAAACCAAAACCAAACATCAATGAAAGACTCAATCCTACAGAGCATTTACAAGTGTCACAAACATTCCTCACAACAGAACCCACCACAGGTTAGATATATCTGTTCTCAGATCTTCTCAGGCATTAACAAAGCAAGGGTCAGAGACATCATTATTAATTAGGGTAGATGAACATGTATGTTGAAAATAAAAACCATTTTTGCCCCTGAGAATTCATCCCTTTTTCACATCAGTAAATTATCGGGAGTTCCCAGAACTTTATGCACACTGTGTGAATCTCCTTCAGGTCTATTCATGGTCACAGGTTGTTCACAAGGTACATTAGAAGTAAAGTTATTTGAGATTAACTGTTTCACTCTACCACGTTTGACACTGGGTGACCCAATATTTATAAAATATTTCTGCTCAAATAAATTTTTGTTTCAACTTTGGAATGAATGATCTCTGGATTCAAATTTCCCTTTTGTCACAAAGTCAGAAGGCAATAATTACTGAAAAAAAATTGACAGCGACAAGCTCGGATTGTCTGAATAAGCACAGAATGGTAGGAAGTAAGAAGAGACCACCAGCCGGCTGTCATTGAGAGCACAGTCCACTTCACTTGCAACTACTGAACCGCACAAGTGGTCCTACTGACATCAATTTGAACCAATTTTAGAGTAAGGGGACATTCCTTCTAAGTAATGAATATTGAAACTTGACCATCAGTTTTCTGTTTGTGGACAATTTTTTACATGCCTGTCATGAGGAACCTCAAGAAATGTTCTTGTGATGGTGTCACTTTGGAAGAAAAACATGCAACAAGTGGCACGTTTCTCTGTAACTATCACCCATCCAGGCAGCTACATTACGAGACCAAAGGTTGAATGCATTTAGCCAGCAAGGAAGTGCAATATTCTTTAAGAAAGTTATTGCCTGGAGTAGATTCTTTTAAAGAAACAGAATTCATGAATAAATAAATCAGATGGGAATAAGTCAGGCTAGGGTGTTAACAGCTCCTAGTCCAACGAATCCCTGATCTTGCATGAGGTTTTTTCTACAAATAACAAATACAAAAATGTTAATGTTTTATCATTGTCAGCAACACCAAAGACCAAAGTTTGTGTTCAGGAACCCTAATATGTAACAGCACAGTTCAAATCAACCAGGTGTTAACACTCTTATTTTTTCCCACCAGTTAAGGTACATGATGACTCACCTGATCTGAGTCCTTCACTTGAGCATTTTTCCCTTTTCTGCAACCACAACTCATCAGCAGTTTTGAATCTCCAATGACTTTTCCCTACAAGAGATAAGGCAAGAAGAACATCAGCACAATCTGAACCATCAAAGACTAAGAGACTTGTTTTTATGACCAGAAGCAGGGCAAGAAAGGGCGTTAGGGAAGCCTGTGGACTCATCTTGCAGTGCTGGGAGATACTCTTCTACAGAGAGGTAGCTCCCAAGGTGCAGAGGAGACTTCCCCAAAGGCCAAACATCACGGCGTCAGAGATATCAAATAGACAGGGGTGTAGAAGGAAAGCAAGGGGTGTAGAAAAACACAGTGGACACATGGGCAAACCAAGCTGAAAAGGAAGAGGTTATTTTAACTTGCTGGTTTCATACACATACATGAACAGAACAAGTCTACCACACTCAGGTACCGAACTGGAGTGACTTGAGGTGAAACTCATGCACCAGCATTTCTGTTCACCGTTGCCAAGTTAGTGCTCACTTCCTTCTAGTGTAGCTAGATTTGGTGACATAGTTTACAGGTGTGGCTTGTCCGGATTTGGACAATCGGTCCACATAACCACTGGCAAGTCATTGCCAGGAATTCGACAGCCTAGCCTTGCCCAACACTGCAGTTGCTCACGCAGACCCTACAGTACTGATAGCACACCAGAGCCAACAGAGATTTCCCAAGAAACAGGGTCCCTCTCCCTCCTTTTGCCTCCAGCCTACAGTTTGGGAAATAACCTGAGCTCAACCACCTCCTTTTCACTGACAACTCACAAAGTTGAGTGTGATCTGAGCAGGAAGGTCCCTCACATTAACCTGGTTCTCTTCCGGGGATTATTTGAGTCACTCTGGATCTTCAGCAAAGTATTTTTGGAGCTTGTCAGACCCCGGCATCTTGATAAATCACCATGGCAGAAAGGGGCTGAGATTCCAAGTTTGGTCAAGATGCTCCTTGACCTCAAACGCTAACACAACCAAGTGAGTGCCCACAAACCCATCGCAAGTACTCTCTGTCCCAGAGATGCACACACACACACACAAAGGCATTGCCTTTTTTCAGACTTTTGCTGTGCACAGCTGAAAAATAAACACTCTCAGCATCGGCTAGGCAAGGGAAGGAGAATCTGCTTGCATGCAGCCGTGGAGAGTCATGAGATTTCAGCTGGATGAATTTATATGGAAAAGGAGACCTCAACATTAAAGCAGTTAATGAGTTTAGCCAAGTGGAAGCGCTCTGCCCTAAATGATGAGGAAGAGAAAGGGCACGATTAGAGGAATTGCAGCCATTGCTCAATGTCAGGGCACAGCAGAGAGATGACCCTTGGTGCCAGGAATTACAAACAGGCAGATAAACTTCTGGTCACCTTGAGAGAGCCTGCAACCTGCCAGGTGTGGTGAGGTCTCTTACTTGGTGACCCCAGCATCTCACAAGTCCCAGCAAGGTCAGATAATATGCAAAAACTATCTTTTCTCCTCTTTCCAAAAGAGAAGCTGGGAGAAAAAAGAAGACACTGAAGAGTCTGTACCTACACCTGATATCTGTCTAACTTTGAGGTTTTCAGGGGACTACTTCCAACTGGCATCCTCTGCCCGTGCCTGATTACTACAGTCCTTCAGAAATTAGTCTGTAATCTCTTAAATTCAAAAAACATTCCCCAGAAAGAAGTGATTAAACTAGAATTTTAAGTAATTGCATTAAGTTATGATGTTAGAGATAGGAAACTGAGGCCCAGAGTGAGACTTGTCTGTCTAACCAAAGGAGGCTTGCTAGATACCCCACAGTGTACGAGACAAGTTGCAGATACAAAGGGATCTAAGGGAGACCCACACGTTTCCTAACAGGCAGCTGACAGCCAGTCAGGGTACCTTAGGGCATCTGTAGCAGCAACCTACATCTGTGGTTAGGAAAGTGCATCCATAGGTGACTTGCTGATGGTCAGCTTGTCCCAGTATCCACGACGAAGTCATTGTGTTGAAAAAGATGCTCCAGCCTTTTTTACACCACAAACCAAGGAAAACCTCCCATTTTTATACCCTTCTAACAGGATACTCTGCTATGCACCCTGAGCTCATGGCAAACCATGGCCACATTCTCCTGTCTGGCTGAGACTATTTCTAGCTTTATTTAACAAATGAAATTGTAAGATCTTGCCCATAATCACCTGGAAAATCAAGAGCAGAGGGGGAATATGAACCCCAAACTTGGTATTTTTTTCTTTTTCCGTGACAGTACGAGCATGCAGGGGCTCTTCCATTCCTTAAAAAAGCAAACTAAAGCAATGAACTGGATGAATAGTCCCATGGTGGGGGGATAGTTTGACTAGATGATCCTTGAGGTCACTTCCAACCTTAATGATTCTATTCTATTCTATTCTATTCTATTCTATTCTATTCTATTCTATTCTATTCTATTCTATCTCCTTTTCCAACTGCAGATGCACCTCTCCTAATGCACATTACCTGAATTAGCTACTACCTCCACCTTTTTTTTTTAGGAAAGCCTATCATGAGCAGATGCTTAATTTGGGGATAGGTGTCTAACATTAGGCAGCTAAGTTGAAAGGAAAGAAAAAAAAAAAAAGCATATGGACAACATTTGCAGCCAGTCGCAACTCTGTTCAAGAGCAGATGGAGGCCTTGTCATTCTGGGGTTTCCTCGCGTACACCAGGCAGTTCAGTGGGGATAGGGAAAGGGGCTTCTGTTTGGATGCTTCTGTCTGGAACCAGATTAGAAGAAAGCATGCTTTTCCACAGCACACGCCTTGTGTTACATTAAACATGCATGTGCAACTTCAGCTTTTATTCAGTGATCTGAAACAGAGCCCTCCAGGGTGCTAAGGGTCAGTGAGTTTTTGTTTGTTTATCTGTGTGTTATTTTACAGCTTCTAGAGCCCAAGGAGTTTGGCAAGAAATTAAAACACCTCACTGGGGCTATCCTGCCGTGGTTGTTGCCGGCTGATACATCCCTCCCTCCTTCACCCAGCAGCACCTGATGCTCGCAGGGACGGGAGAGGAGAACATTGCAATGAGAGGAGCCTCATCTCACCAGGTGCTGCAGATGTTTGGCCTTAATTTGCAGAGTATTGTTTCCATGTTTTGTGGCCTTTTAATAACAGGATTGGGGAGGAGCATAGTGATGTTGAAAGCTCACAGATGTGTTGCTACTAAACGATCCTGTGCTCCTTGTTCTTGATGCGGTACTCTGGTTTAGAAGCAGGTAGGCACAAGGACTTCCAACGGAGGAGCTCACTGTGCCTTCTGCTGGCTCCCACCCATCGTCAGATATCCCTCTTCCCAAAGCAGAGAGCAAGAAGGCTCCTTGGCAAACACCAAAGGCCAAAGCACATATGTCCAGTTATCCCACCTCTTACAGGGAGTCCCACTGGCCTCACCCTCCTCCTTGCACCGCAGGCTCCATCAGTTGGCCAAAGTTTGCAGAAAAAGAAGAAAAATAGTAACAGTAACAGCCTTAATTATCTCAGTGGCACGGGTGACAGGAGCTGATCAGTCACCAGTTTTAACAGCCTGTGGTCGAGAAACAGCAAACTGCGTCACCCAGAAGTCAAATGATGGCTGGTCAAAACTTCCATCATACGAGGAGCTCGGGGGGAGGCGTGTGGACACACACAAATCTCTGCTGCCAGAGCAGCCCCAAAGGCTGTGGCAAGCCCCAGCACTGCTGCATTGCTAATAGAGGTCCTGTGCAGAGCTGCCAGCCCCGTTTACAGGAGTCACGATGCGATGCACGTGGCACCGGTGGCCTCCACAGTGCTGCCAGGCTCTGTGCTCCAGAGGAGCTGGCTGGGATTAACCAGAGGATCCCATCTTCTTTCTGCCCTCCCGTGTCTGTGGCTAGACAGCACCATGCCTCACACCTTGCAGCCACAGGCAGGTCCAGCTGGGCTCTGACCTGCTTGGTACCTACCAGCCTTCCTTGCTTTTGAGGAACAGACACCAAATACACTGGCAATAGTTCCATCCCCAAGGAGCTGGTGCAACCCTCTCTGCTTGGCCCCTGGAAGGTCTCACAGGCCGAGCCCGGGCCTGGCTTTCAGTTGCTCGTGCTCTCTCCATCTCTCCTACCACCAAAACGTCCCTCACCAACAGATGAAAATGTGAGGTGGAGAAAGGAAACTGAGCCTGGGTCCATGGAAACCTGGGGAAAAGCAAAGCTTCCAGTGTAGCCTTTCCAAGGCTTTTATTAACATTTCAGCTGCTGAAGCACTCTGGCTCTTCACAGAAAAGTACTTTTCTGAAAGAGCTTTGTGAAGCTGAGCAGCACTTTGCAGCCTCTTCCCTTTTCTCCCTCTTCTGTCTTACACCACCGAAATAGCTCTCCAGCATGATACCCTCATAAACACAGCAGTCGTGTCTGCTCAGGAATGACAGGTGTCTTGGGAGGCGATGCCATCCTTTTCTGACTCCTTCTCCATCCATCCAAACATCCCAACATTTCCAGGACTGGGGGGCACATTTGCAGCTCTCTCCCCTGACATCTTGCACCAGGCAAGCTGTGGAACTCAGTCTGCTGTCCTGCCACTGAGATTAATAGATATTTTTAAGTAAAATCATTACTGTTTTTCACTACAGACTACTTAGTATCAAGCCAAGAGGAACATGGTGTTTTCATTATTTTTTTCCCAAGTTTGGGTTTTCACCAAGAAAACACGTGTATAGCACTGCAACAGCGAACCCTGAGAAAAAGGACGCCCAGCGGGTACATAAATGACGTTGAGCAGAGCAACATATTCAGTGTTTATGTTTTTTTACACCGTTCTGTCAGGGTGATCCACGCGTCTTGAGGAACCGGTGCCCAAGTGCCTACAGTGGTAGAGTGGGAGAGGACAAGGGGGGAAACGAAGGGAAACGAGAACTGAATCCAAGGTGGAGGCAAGCGGCAGTACAACAGACAGCTGGTGTTTGGGTGGTGGTAAATCACCCTGAAATGAGCCTCTTCCCTCAGCTCAATGAGGCCTAAACAACAAAGGAAGGCACAGCTTGCAGCCGGACAGCCTGCTAGCCAACCACAGACACACATGACAGCTTCATTCAGGAGCCCGGAGTCAATACAAAAGCTTCGAAATCAATCCGACATCCTGCGACCTCAAACAATGCGCCAAATCTTCTCAGAATTGGAGCCCCAAATGAGGGGGAGCAGCATTCAAGGGAGATCAAACCGCAGGGCTGGCATTGAAAGGGACTAAAAAGGAGAAGAATGTTCCCAGTTTATTAATGGCGAGGTCTGGCCGGCTGCATCCCAGCCGCCATAGGTTACGTTCATTAAAGGGCAACGCTTCGCATGTATTGTGCAGCGGGCCCGGAGAGTATGTGTGTGTGTGAGAGCGTGTGTGTGTGTGCGCGAGCGTGCCCCTCACTTGCCGGAGATCAGGATGTGCCTTTCTGCTCAGCACTGTTGTCTCCATCAGAAATTCCTCCTGTGTGAACCGCAAACGGGGTTTTTTCCCACTTGAGCGACTGTAGGGGCACAGACGCACGCACGCCCTCGCACATATGCACGCTCGTTCTCATCCCTCAGCCTGAAAAGCATAAAAGAATTCAGACAGGCTATTTCCAAGGAATAATAAAAAAAAAAATAAAAATAAAAAATCCCAGCGTTTCACATCGCCTTCCCTCCTGGCCGCACTTTCAGCACGCACACACACAAAATCTATTACAAAAGGCTGAAGCATTATGTGATTGCCGCTGCTGCTGATGGAGTTGATTGCTCCATAAACCCCTGTCCGCTCCTGCGTGCCATAAAGAACATGGTCTCACAGCACAACAAACCCACAAAGAGGAGAAAAGGAAAAAGAAGTGTTTTGGTCCTGGGAGTTGCACCCTCCGGGTAGGATTGTCCCTGCTGGGGTAGTTTCACCTGCAGCATCTGTCTTGTAGCGCCGCACACAAATGGCACCCTTCCCCCTTCAAGCAACAAAAAGGCCAAACAAATCCTTTTTATCAGCTTCTTTTTGAAGGCAGGTGGAGAAGCAAAATATAGACACACACACACACACACACACAAAAAAAAGATAAATACCATTTGCAAAAGTACTGTTTGGATTTGCCTGTCCTAATTATCTTCTTTTCAGCTGCCACATGTTTGAAAGAGACACATCTTGCAAGTTTTCTCCTCAGCTGCACAGCCCAAGACAGAGCACTCACTTGAGAAGGTCAGACTTGAAAAACACTTCTTTTTTTGTGCTGAAACGGGAGTGGATGAAGAGAAAAGTCTAAACTTTTCAAAGCCTAAGGGTTTTGATGCACGTTTCCCATGCGTTTTCACTGAAGACTTGTCAAAGTCCAATGAACTTTGCTTTTAAAGTGTCACACTGATCTTACGTTCAGAACAGATATGGCTGTAGGAGTTAACAACCTCTCTCAAATTTGGAGAGACTTAGGAGTGCAGAAACTGAAAACAACAATAAATGCTTATTAATATACAGCAATTTCAACACATTTTCTTTCAAAAGTTGGAAAACTTAGCGTTAAGGCTCCACAAAAACGCTTTATGCTTTGCTCACCCTTTACTTCACTCGTCTACACTATTATTGCCAAAACTCTGGAGTCCTTAGAGACTACGAGCATGATCCGTATCTCCTCCTCTGAGAAGACAGCTCTATTTTTACCTTGTGATCATGTTATCCAGATGTCAGAGGGCAACTGGGCAAAGACAAGTATAGCAGATTCAACAGGTTTTTTCTACAGCGCAAGGCAGGATGGCAGATCAGCTCAATGTGCAAGACAAGATGAGGCGAAATTATAACCCCAGGCAAGAAGACCGGAGAACTCCCTGCCTGGTTTATCAACAATAAGACAAAAAGCCTCTCAATTAGCATTCGTAGAAAGAGGAAGACTGCACACAGGCTGGGCGAGTGCCCAAAGATGTGGTAGATGAGTGGTAGGAAATGATGGAGGGCTGCAACAATTCCTAGCACTGCAGATGAAACGGAGTCTGCAGGGATCAGATGGAGAAAGATTCAAGGTTAAGTTTGTTGGGACGATGATAAGGTTGAAATCTTTCAATTTAAAATACATTTTTCTTCACATCGAAACAACACTTTTTGTTTCAGATATCTAGTGAGTCCAAATGTACGTTCCTCAAATTCAGGAAAACCAGGCTTTTACTTGGATGAGTTGCTCTTCTTTTTTTTTTTTGTTCTTCCTCTTCCTTGCCTGCTTTAAACTCTGCTATTTGAATAATTTAACAATCTATCTTAAATATTTCACCAATAAATCACAGGCTAGTGTTTCTATTTCATGTTAAAATTAATCAGTGGAGGAATGCCTGAGCTGGAATTTAAAATTCTGCTCCACCAAGCCAGTGATGCATAATCATTTCTTTGCAGAATCTCTGGTGAATAAAAACTTCTCTGCAGAATTAATGTCGTATAAAAAGTTCTTTGTGCAGGCGTAAAGTGCAACTGTGGTCCAGCATCACCTGCATCCTGCCAACATGGCTTGAGGTTTCCAGAGCTAATTGGTTTGTAGAGTTTTCCCACCCTGCCAAGCACAAGCATGGAGCTCCCAGCTGAATCCCATCCATGGGCTCATCGAGCCAGAGTCTCACTCCGCCAGTTAGGAAGCTGATAATACTCATAGAGCTCCGAATGGTCCACACAGGTGATGATTGTATTTGGATCCCATGCTTGTTCCCATCAAAGAGGAGCAAACAGAAAAAAAAAATAATAAAAAAAATTTGGATGTTGTTGGCCAAAATGAGAGATTTTGGGGTAAATGAGATGAGAGACCAAAACAAGGAACCCCAAATCTTACTGAGCATCAATGCGAATAAAACTTCTCTAGTTCCTAAATTGTGTAGGCACTTTTGAACTATATTTCAATGAAATTCTGATGCAAAATCAACACATTCATAAAAATCGAGAAAAGTACACATGACCCCACCCCCACTGTCTCCCAAAGTCCCAGTTCATGAAAATAAAGCCAGGAAGCCTCACATATATATAATTCAGCTCAATTAACTATAATTTTGTCCCTAAATCATTAAGCCACATTCAAGACAAGACCCACTTTGATCTCAGTCAGCAGAATCCAAAATGTATGAAAAATGTGAATAGATAGCAAGAAGTTGATAGCTAACATATTGAATCCAAAAAGCAAAACAGAAGAGAGAAATAATGAATGCCGAAAGGGAAGGGGGAAAGGGAATAGCTGTCAGCTACGTTATTAGTAAACTGCCTTTCATTTTGGTTTGTGTCAACTTTTTATTTAGTTTTGTAACAAAACCTGAAAAGTCATGCCTTTTGTTTCAGAGAAGCCTACACTGGGTGATCACATATTGATACCCATAGTAAAGTACAAGCAAAACATACACAGTCGTATGCACATATAGAAACCATCTTGGGCAACATGATTCCTCCCCTGCAGCTGGGCAAACATCTCCCAGTCCTGGCTTCTAAGGCTGGCTGGACCTTGCCTGGGGGAGGGTGGGCAAGCTGGAAATTGGAGACACCTCTTCCTCCTCCTGCTTGTTTGAGGACAGACATCTCCATCTTGCCTCCCCGTGTGCAGCCAACAAGACTTCCTACACAAACTGACAGGGAAACAGCTTATTTACTGCTTTGTGTCAAGAATGCAGCCCAGACTTCAGTTCCCTGCACCCTGGATACCCTTGGCTGGGCTGATTCATCCCAAAAAGGGTCTCTCCCCTTCCTCCTGCCTCTCCCCTTCAACAAACACTCCTCCTCCTCTTCTGCTTTTGTAACTTATCTCCCTGCGAGCTACTTCCCAACAGGAGTCGAAATTAAACAGGCTGCCCATATGCCATGGCTCACTTCTTGTCTGTTCCTCTCACTGCCATCTGGCCTATTTGCTCAGCCAAAGGAAAAAAAAATTGGGGGAAAAAAAAAAAAAGGAAGAAAAAGGGGTGGGGGGAAGAGGAGAAGAAGAAGGAGAAGAAGAAGGATAAAGCCAGACACAATGAGGACGAGGAGGTAGGTGGTGACGCTGTCTCTTGCATCTGCTCCTTGGCCAGGCTCCCAGATAGATCAGTAATGGAGAACAGCAGAACAAGTGACAATTAACCCAAACATAGTCCTGTTTATTTAACCTGTTCAGAGAGATCAGCTCATGTCCTGCTCCCCTGGCAAGGACGCACCACTCTCCAGCAAGGAGCTTCCCACCAAGAAACCTCCATCAGAGGAGGCAAAGAGGGATCCTCATCTCCCAAATCAGGTTGGAGAAACTCCCCCCAGACTCTTCAGACCAAAAGACTGTGCTGCTGGGCTGAGGTTTTCCTTAGCTTTGATAATCGCCTTATTTTTTAATACAGCAGCACAGGCAGAAAAGCAGGGAGAGATGTGACTGGGTGTGGGAGGAATTGCAGGTCTGATCTGATTTTGGTGCACACTAATTTCTAAAGCTCCTGACCCTGCAAGACCAGAGAAAAAGAATGCAAGAAAAAAAAAAAGGAAAAAAAGGAAAAAAAGGAAAGAAAGCAACCAGGAGAGAAAAAGCAAGATGATCCCAAACCACCTCATTATTTCCATGCTGCTTGTCTAAACACAGAAAAGTTTTCAGCCCCACAAGGTGCTGAGCGCAGAGGTTATTTTTAACAAAAAAGAAAAAAAAAAGTGTGTAGCTCAAGAAACCTCATGGCTTACCAACACTAAACTTTTGTGCCGGGTTGTGGGGAAAGTCTGGGAGTGGAGCTGTGGGAATAACAGAAGTTGTGTTTGTTTTTCAAGCTGAAATGAAAACTTCACGATTAAAAAAAAAAGATCAACCTGAAAAATAGTTTTCTAAAAAGGACAGTTACTGAGCCCTTTATACAGCAGAATGAATAAGGGGTAAGAAAACTGCTTTTCCAACACCTTTTACTTTGTTTTTTTAATTTGCAATGAGATATTGCATACACGTGCAAAGGCTGCTGCATGTGGTGATAAGGAATTTAATTACGTTCCAGTCTTCTTACCTAGTTTCGCACGTATTTACCTCTAAGAAATGGTAGTAGAATTTAGCTTGTGTTTGTCTGCAGAGTGCAAACCGCGGGTAGTGGCAGAGACGTGTGCGCGAAAACACGTGCCTCACGCTGAGATAGGTATCAAAAGCCATACGGTTGGTTCGTCTCAGGGCAGACACTGCTGAGCCATGGGACGACGATAATTACCATTAGAGCTCCATGAGATCATGGTTGGGAAGCCCCTGTGGGGAGAGGCAGCTGGGGAGGAAGAGCAGACCTCCTCTTTCCACCCTCAGCAGGGGTGGCTTGTGGGCACAGAGAAGCCCCAGATGCTTCCCAGAAAGGTGTTGCTGCACAGACCATTAGGCAAAGAGCCTTTCCATTAGCCGTGTGCCTACACCTGAGTCCTTCATCCAGAGAAGAGATGATCCTGCCTGAAGACAGTACCTTCTGATTCACGCTTGGGTTTTCCCCATTGCAGTCTGACTCTGCAATGAGCAAAACTGAGCAAGTTGAATGTTTTCACGCATGATCTTCCTCTATCAACCACAGAACAAAATGAGTGTTGCCTGTCTTAGCCTTCCCATTTTTCTACAACTGCGTCTGCACAGGTATGTAGGTAACATTCAGAGTGTGGTAACGGGTGCCCCTGTTACAAAGGTTGTGTTGATGGTCCCACCAGTCCGGCTTGTGTTCCCTAAAAATAGAGGACAATCCTTTCCACATCCAAGCAGCCCACTTGCAGCCTTCAGAAAGGAGGAAATGCTTTATGAATGCAAAATACTTTGTGACAGTGGAAACAGAAACCAGAAGTTTGCCTAAAACTGAAACACAGCAGCATTTCCGACTTTAACGCTGTTGCAGTCACTTTGCAGTGGGGCCTCCAATTTTGGGAACCATTTAAAAGCAGCAACAACAACAACAACCAGAGAGAAGTCGTCTGTGAGGAGGTAAATTACATCACAGGTTTCAGATGACATCACTAACCCATCCACACTCTGCTCTTGTGGTTTATGATCTCACCGTGAAGCACCTCTGTGGAGTCATTCCCTCCAATCTTAGAATGATAGGTTCGTTTAGGTTGGAAAAGATCTTTAAGAACATCGAGTCCAAACGTTAACCTAACACTGCCCAGCCCACCACCAAACCATGTCCCTAAGCACCACATCTACACATCTTATAAATACCTCCAGGGACTTCACCACTTCCCTGGGCAGCCTGTTCCAGTGACTGATAACACTTTCAGTGAAGAATTTTTTCCTCATGTCCAATCTAAACCTCCCCTGGTGCAACTTGAGGCTGTTTCCTCTTGTCCTACAACTTGTTGTTTGGGAGAAGAGACCAACACCCACCTCACCACACCCTCCTGTCAGGTAGTTGTAGAAAGCAATCAAGTCTCCCCTCAGGTTCCTCTTCTCCAGGCGAAACAACCCCAGTTCCCTGAGCTGCTCCTCATCAGGCTTGCACTCTAGACCCTCCATTGGCTTTGCTTCCCTTCTTTAGACATGCTCCAGCAACTCAATGTCTTTCTTGTACTGACAGGTGCAAAACTGAACACAGAACCCTAGTACAGGGGGACTATCACTTCCCTATCCCTGCTGGCCACACCATTCCTGATACCAACCAGATGCTGTTGGCCTCCTTGGCCACCTGGGCACACTGCTGGCTCATGTTCAGCCAACTGTCAACCAGCACCCCCAGGTCCTTTTCCTTCAGGCCCTTTCCAGCCACCCTGCTCCCAGCTCGTAGCACTGCCTGGGGTTATTGTGACCAAACTGCAGGACTTGGCACTTGGCCTTGTTAAACTTCATACAGTTGCCTTGACCCATCGATCCATGCTGCCCAGATCCCTCTGCAGAGCCTTCTACCCTCAAGCAGATCAACACTGCTGCCCAACTTGTTGTCATCTGCAAACTTACTGAGGGTGCGCTCGATCCCCTCATCCGAATCACTGATAAAGACATTAAACAGAATCGCGCCCAATACTGAACCCTGGGGAACACCACTTGTGACTGGCCACCAACCAGACTTAACTCCGTTCACCACAACACTTTGGGCCCAGCCATTCAGCCAGTTTTTTATTCAGCAAAGAGTAGACCCAGGCCACAAGCAGCCAGTTTCTCCAGGACATTGCTGTGGGAAACAGTGTCAAAGGCTTTACTAAGGTCTAAGCAGACAACATCCACAGCCTTTTCCTCACCCACTAAGTGAGTCACCTCGTCATAGGAGATCAGGTTGGTCAAGCAGGACCTGCCTTTCATAAACCCATGCTGACAACCCTCATGACCTGGTTGTCCTGTACATGCTGCCTGATGGCACTTGAGATGATCTGCTCCATAACTTTCCCCAGCACCAAGGTCAGGCTGACAGGCCTGTTGATCCCCAGATTCTCGTTTTAGTCATTCTTGTATATGGGCATCACATTGACTAACCTCCAGTTGACTGGACCTCCCTGGTTAGCCAGGACTGCTGATAAATGATGGAAAGTGGCTTGGTGAGCACTTCTACCAGCTCCCTCAGTACCCTGGGGGAGATCCCATCTGGCCCCATAGACTTGTGTGTGTATCTAAGTGGTGTAGCAGGTCACTAACCATTTCCCCTAGGATTACGGGGCTTCATTCTGCTCCCTGTCTGTGTCTTCCAGCTCAGTGGCTGGGTACCTGGAGAACAACAAGTCACTGCTAAAGGCTGAGACAAAGAAGGCATTAAGTACCTTGGCCTTTTCTTCATCTTTTGCTGCTGTGTTTCCATCCAATAAAGGATAGATATTTTCTTTATCCCTCCTTACTGCACCCCATCCATTATCCTCTACCTAATTGCTTCCACAGCACCGCTGCAACAGAAATATTTCCTACAGCTGAATATTTGTATTCCCAAGGATACCCGGCACCTGCCGAGTCAAGTTCCTCAGTCTGTATATTTGAAGTTACTACTATAGGAAGATATTCCAAGCAACAGAAAAGCACACAGAGCCAGAAATCAATCTGATTCCTCCATTCAGATTTTCTTTTAAATGAAAGGGGACTTGCCAAAGATCAGTTTACATTATTCTACAGAAATAGAACAGAAGGAAAGGGGAACAGCGTCAAGGGCAATCTGTCCAATACACCATTAAATTAAAATTCCCTAGTTAGGAAAAACAATGAGCTGCAATAAAGTAAATGGGAAGGTGGTGCAGCATGGAAAATTGGGAAGAGCTGAGGGAGGGGAACATTGGATTTTTTGTGCTTTTGGTTTGAGATGTGGGACCTGGGAGCGACCAACACTGAGCTGATAGCAGAGGTTTTAAGCAGCAAGCCACTCCAGAAACACATCATTTCGATTTTCACTGTCTGTACTGAGGTTCCAAAATAGTCTGCATCTGCATGTCGGGCTAAGGGAAGATGCCGTCACTACAGTTTTGGTGGGATGCTGTGAACTTTTGTGGTCCTAGACTTGTTTTCCCTCTGTGAGTTTTTTTTTTTTGCGTTTGGAAAGTCCCTTTAACCCTCTGTGATTCTTTTCCTCTTCCTTTCTTACAAGGGCAATATTTTTTTTTTATTACAGGCATCTCCACCTCTAATCTAGCATACCCAAGGTGTTTAACTGCGAGTCTTTGATTTACGCCAACAGAACCTAAGGCCTTCATAAGCTCTCACATCCAAATAGTGGACTAATCCAGGCATATTGAACCCACCTAGATCTGGATAATTCAACCTCCAGCAAGAACTACAAGACCACTAGTAACGAAAATCAAGTGGTTGTGTTTGCCCATCTTGACTTCACAAAAACCAAAGGACTTTTGTCACCTTTAAAGAGGAGTTTCCCCAGTGCTGTATCATGTCTAACCATGCTGGAAAGAGGGTGAACACACTCAGGGACTATTGCTGAGGGATGTCATCACTCATTGGCCAAGGAAGGCCAACCATACTGCTAGTACGAAGTACCAAAGATGCAAAAGCAACCTGAAATCTGGAGTCCCTCCACTGTGAGAGTCCCACATCTCCCAGCCATGAAGCAGATGGGTGCTGGTGAAAAGCCAAAATGCTTGTGTTAGCTGGTGGTTCTCATTTCACCCCCTTAGGGTTGTTTTAAGGCCACTTCCCTTCCCTGACTTCCCACATCAGTTGTCACAGCACCTGGTTTGGAAATCAAAAAAAACCCCAAAACACCAAAGCTTTGAAATATAGTGGACCGCAAATCTACTGTTTAAGACTAGACCTAGACCTACATGCTGTTAGCAAGAGAAAGGAAAGAAAAGCTTTGGGGTTTGGGGTTTTTTTTTTATACCACTACAAGACCTGGACCTAAAATGACAGGAATTAGAGCGGTAGTAGGCAAGTCCATGGCGAACACAAGAAGACAGCCAGCAGCTAGCCAGGTAGTTTGCTTTGCACTGAAGGAAACAAAATACCACCAAAACCACCTTAATTCTCAGCAGAGGCTGGGAGCAGCCCAGGAGGAGCAGCAAGACTAGGGCAGCATGGTGGCTGCTGTGGCTGCTGCCCGCCGGAACCAGCCTTCTCCCTGACCCACCTAGAGTTTCAAAGGCCTAAATCAAACCAGCGGGAGGAACTTGAACATTGATAAATCTTTAGTTTGGACTTGGTTTAATAATGGTGTCAGTTTTAAAAAAAAAAAAAAAAGAAAAAAGAAAAAAAGGCCCAATGATCTCTCCTGTCTAGACAACTGTGGCCAAAAAAAAGTGTGTTTATTTTCATTTAAATTCCCTGAAGGAAATGTAGATTTTTCTGTGGATGTATGACACCTGAAAACACTCCTATTTCTGAGCAATTTCATTCTTTGACAAAAGAATTACATTTTGCGGGAAGACAAGGGCAAATTTCTTTTCATTCAAAGTCTGAGGTAGATCTTTCCAACCAAACTTACCCAAAATTTTCCTTTTCTTCAACTCCCACCCATGTTTCTTTATCATGATTTAACATTTGATGTTCACTTTCACCTAGAGTCTCTCATCATAGAATCATAGAATGGTTTGGGTTGGAAGGGACCTCAAGGATCATCTAGTTCCAACCCCCTGCCATGGGCAGGGGCACACTCCACTAGACCAGGGTACCCAAAGCCCGTCCTCATATTTGCCTGAGGTGTCACAAGGAAAGTCAATTTGGGACAGATGAAGTATACCTATAACTCCTAAAATATTTCAAACAAGCAAAGTGTCCTGTAGGAAATGGGAATGAACTGACTCGCTATCCTGGCCATAAAATGTTATAGCAATGGGGCAAGCAACTGAATTAATAATATCACTATGTCGATAGCCCTTACTGTAAAATACAGATCCAGACGGTAGGAACTGCATTGCTTTGAACTGTTATCACCCATCCCTCTCACCCACTCATTTGAGAAGATAAAAAGCAAGGTCTGGGCTGCTGAGTCAGATTACAAACATCCAAACAAGACATTTACCCAGACTTGTTTTCGGTCACCTCTCTGAAACTGTGTCATGGGGCTGACAGGAGGCTCTTTTAACCTCTTCAAGAGAACTGAACAACTGAGAATCAGAAACCACATGTGGGGAGGAAAAAAAAAAAATCTGCTTTGTGAACAGGGCAAATTTCTAAACTTCTGGTTGTCCTGGTTTCAGCTGGGAGAGAGTTAATTTTCTTCAAGAAAGTCAGTATGGGGCTGTGTTTTGGATTTGTACTGGAAGCAGCGCTGATAGTGGAGATGTTTTTGCTACTGTTGGGCAATGCTTACATAGAACCAAGGCCTTTTCGGCTTCTCGCACTGCCCCACCGGTGGGATGGGTGGGGGTGTGCAGGGAGTTGGGAGGGGACAGACAGGGCAGCTGAC
>VWZZ01005068.1:20065-35645 GCA_013399095.1 Psophia crepitans | reverse complement strand
TGCTTGTGCACGCGGCTTTTGCTTCACTTATTAAACTCTTGTACCTGAACCCACAAGTTTTCTCACTTTCGCTCTTCCGATTCTCTCCCCCTTTTCCGATGGTGGGGATGGAGCGAGCGTTGATGTGGTGCCCAGTCAACGGCTGAGGTAAAACCACAACACTGGTCAGAAGCTGGTTCTTCTGAACCTAAAATCCTGAACAAGTGAGTAGATGACCCTGGAGGAACATTGTGGCCTGGAGGATAAAGCACTAGCCTGGTAATTGTGAAATTTAAGCTTTTTGGAACAGCAACGTCATGTATGAATAACCTGTGGCAACTCGGGTTACAGCTGTGAGCCTCAGTTTCCCCTGAAAACCGATATCCAAAGCAGTCTGGCTCTCCCCACCGAAAAAAAAAAACCAACCCCTCTACTAACAGAGGTCAATATTATAGGTATTATTTTGGAAACTGAAACTTTTCAGTTGACCAGGCTCATCAGTCCCCTGAGGGAAGTGCTTCTCTTTTTGTTACGTGAAAAAGTATGATTTCCCACTCGAGGCCAACCTCAACCTTCAGATCGTTACAGCTGAAGACACCCAGGCAAAGCTCAGAGTTTCCATTTCTCTTGGGCTTCTTCAAGTCTTCTTTTTAGTTTCAGTTTATATTTCCTGTCTCACTCCCTTCCCCTTTCATTTTTGGGGCTTCAAATTCAAACAAAAACCAAAAGCAGCGCTGACTCAAAATCTTCTTGCATTTCTCTCATTTTGACTGGAAAAGACAGCAGGCCAAATGAAATGAAACAAGGGTTAGATATCACTTTGGGCTTCGAAATGCTTTTATAGACCTTAGAAATTACCTCCCTTATGGTGTCTGCTGTCATGTTCCTTATTTGCAGAGAGGGAGATCAACACAGAGGAAGTTTAATGGCTTGATATTTTCTTTTTGAGTACAAAATCCATGTTTCCAATTCTTCAGCTTGCCTACTGGATGCCTCTGGGTTTTGAGGTCCAAACCTCTTTGGAGTTTAAGTCCCAAACCTTCATGCAAATGTGATACAGCACATGTGCTGAAAATATTCACAATTAAATAAAACCAAACTTTCCTTGCTGAACACAGAAGGGAGAAACTTCCCTTTTGGAAGTGAACAGTGGTTCATGTCTGAGAACCATGGTCTTTGCTGCAAGACATGGTTTGTGTTGGTCTCAGATCTGCTGGCCTCTTGACATCCCCAGACCAAATAAACAGCAGAGGGTTTTTAGCTGATTTTAATTGACTTCTCCCCTTTCGCTCAGCTTTTTTCTGGCGGGGTTGCAAATGAAGGTTCTGTGCCCTGTGAGGAACACAGAGGACAAGGGCTTACATCTTTCTCCTAATTTCAGCACCTGGGAATTATTCCCTGTATCCTGCAATTTTGATCTCTTTTCTTTTCAGTGTCACTTACACTCAGAAAGCAAAAGTCCAGTCCAGGGGGAATACATGGGATTTTTTTACATCCCAGGACAACACTTTCAACACTTTGTTTTGGAACTGAAAAAGAAGGCAAGACAATCACCTGCTTGAGTGAGCTCTTTGGACGAGGCAAACAAGTGTCACTTTGTTCTTGCTTGTGCAACCCAGGCAGCAACTGAGGGGGGTACGGGAAGGTCAAGACAGACCCGTGATTTAAAGGCAGGAGGGTGGTTTATTGACTGAATGAGCTGGGGGCTTCACTTTCAGCTCTTGCTGATGCAGAGCAGTACGCTGGGAGGAGGCACATTAGCGCCTCAGTTTTCCCACTAGAAGGTGGTGAACATGCTGCCTCCTCCCATCACAGGGGTCCTGGCAAAGGACTCCTGAGTCAAGGCACAAATCTGCAGTGCCAAGCAACATGACATACCAGCTGCTTTCTGGCCATGCACCAAGATGTCCCTTGCCTTCCTCCAGGAGCAGGAGTATCACCCCAACCTGGCCACTGGCTTTCCAGGGTCAGCTGTGAGGCAAGGCCAGCAGAATGGAACCTTGGCAGACCCCAGTGTGTCTCACTTGAAGATGACCCACAAAGCACAGAAAGTTCTCTTTCCCTTTGCTTAACAACAAAGTTTTGGACCTGCTGATGAACGCTGAATTTTTAAACAAGCCCGTATCGACTATAAAAAAAAGCTCCCGACTGCCTCTTGGGTATCTTTAAGTAGCACACAAGACTTTGAGGGCCCAAACACAACTTGCTGGCCAAGAATAGGATATACCCTTGCCAAAACCTTCCTCTGCTGCAGCTATGGCATTCATCAGAAAACATTTTATTAACCAATCTATGAGTTTTATAAGATGAGCATATAGAAGCGAATGTGAACTCCGCTGACCCTCATGCTGTTTTTTGGCTCAAGGAACTGCTTCTTTTTATATATTTCTTCCCCTTCTCTCCAGCTCCTTAACTAACCACAGATTTCTAAGTAAGAAGGAAATTCTGTTAATTGAAACCTTTTCAGTACATTATCAGCTTTAGCAGGAGCATTTGGGGAAGGGGGAGGCAGAAGGCTTAGGACAGAGGGGACTTGCAGGATTAAATCACCCCTTGGAGGAAGATGTCAGGGTGTGAAAGGTCAGCTAACTGCTTTTGGTCACATCAGGCTGGAATTTCCTTCTCTCAAGTGCCACCAAAGTTTCCCACCCACATCCAAGAGCGAGGAAGGGATGCAGGAGGGCTGGGCCAAGGCAGGACTCGGTGCAGCCGACCTCTGATGCCCCAGACAAACACAATTTCTCTCCCTTGGCTTTCACAATGACTGTAACAGCTCTGCCCAGGCACGTGGGCATCACACATCGATCGGGCTTGAAATGCAGCCAAGTATTATCCACGCTACAAGTGGACGTACACAAAGGTTGAGTAGCTGTCGTATTTTGCAAATATACCATCAAATCTCATCCACATCGTGTGCTGAAAACTCTCGTTCACCTCCTGACCAGCAGATGATAGCTGGATCCTCACAGCACCCAGATTCTCCATGACAGCACCTCCATGCCAGAAGCTAGACTTGCAAAGCGAGACTTCTGTGGCTGTAAAAATGTCAGGAATGGGTCAAACTCTGCTTGGGAGACATTTCGAGTTCAGAGGGGGAGTATTTTGATGCTGCAGTTGCATGGGAAAAATGACCAAGCGAAACATAAGCACCAGGCTTCAGGGGTTTACACAAGTGTAAGTGCAAAGTTTTGGAAGCAGGTTTGGCGGGAGTGGTGTTTCCACTGAAGTCCTCCCCTCCTTCCCCTCCCCAGCTGGCTGACTTTCCCAGAGTCTCGATTCGCAGCCTGCCTGAATACCACTCAAAATATTTTCTCAATTAGAGAAGAAAACAGGAATTTGCCACTTGTCTGCCTCTATTCTGCTGCCTGTCAGCATTCAGCAAATATTTCAATCGTAGCCCTTTGCATGCTGCTAGCCCCGCTCATTTAACCTTTGGCCCTTCCCCAAGCTAATCCATCGGCCTTTACCTACAAATCTTTACAGCCAAGGGCTGACTGAGGGCTGGGCTGGCAGGGAGGATGAAAGGGGTTGGGGGGATAACTTAAGCCAGACTCCAATATTGC
This sequence comes from Psophia crepitans, assembly GCA_013399095.1. Lineage (NCBI taxonomy): Eukaryota > Metazoa > Chordata > Aves > Gruiformes > Psophiidae > Psophia > Psophia crepitans. Next base: position 32,103 of record VWZZ01005068.1, on the reverse strand, counting down.
AGTTGTGGCAGGGCGCAGAGAGGGTGCAAATCTCTGACCACACTCCTCAAAGAATCTGATATACCGGCAGCTGGGATTTGTGTGTCCGCATCTGGAATACGATGAGGAAAATTAACACTTTTTTTGTTTTAAAAGAGGGAAGGACTCCATCATCTCAGCTGTCCTCTGCGCAGCCAGCAGTGTCCTAAGACAGGTACCTAATGGTCCATGAGCCTTTGCTCTTCTTCTTCCCCCTCAACCGCTCTCCTGTCTCACGTGTCGCCGAGATTATTAGCTAACCGTTCTGCTGTCAAAAGCACATGTGAAGAAAATAATGCCCAGAGCGCAGCCTGTCAGGCTCAGAAGTGCCTGCTCAACTTTGATGGCAGGGGAACCCAAAAGCCCGTGCCCACCCAGCCTCCTCCACAGCCCGCCGCTCAGCCGAGCATCCATCGCGCCTCTCCTGGGGCCATGCCCAGCCGCCTGCTGTATGAGAAATCGCTGACCCTTCTGTCACGTGGACGCTTTAATTGTTCACATTGGTATTTTGTTTCTCTCTACCGTAGACAGTTTGCTGTCTGTTATCTGTCCTTCATATGTAATTAATTGTGCTGTCTCCCGGCTCATTAGAATCAAGCTCCTCTCCTCCCCTTCCCCCTTTCCCCTGGCCGTGTCACAGCGTGCATTATTTAGGTTAAATCATGTTTAAGTAACTACATAAATAGTAGGTTGAGTTTGCCTTTTGTCTAGGCTGAGACTGTTGCTTGGCTCCTTTCTCAAAGTGCCAGACCAGGAAAGCCCTTATTGCTGGAAGCTCTCGAAGGGAAACCCTCATCGGGCTGCCCCAGGAGCAGGGGAAGGTCCTCCGAGCAGAAGGCTCGTCCAGTAGGTAACAAGAAGGAGCTGCCAAACTTTAATAAGGCAGGTGTAAAAGTCAGCGCTGCTGAGCAAAAATCCTGCCAAGAGGATGTTCATCGTCTAGCAAGAGGTAACAGCAAAAGGAANTGCTCCCCCCCCCCCCCCCCCAGCTTATTCTAGCCAGTGAAACTTCGAGTGACATCACTTCACACATCCCGGGTCACCCACTGCTGCCTGAGCAGACCTCTCTTGCAACTACAGCATTGCCACTTGGGTGCTGCAATACAAATAAGAGACTTCTGAGCTTTCATTCTATTAAGAGCAACATGAGAGTTTCTGAAGTGGGTTTCTTCAGTGCATCGGTTAAAAAAAAAAAAAAAATTGAGGATGTGGGTATACAGGTTCAAGTAATCTAAAAACCAACATGAATCATCACCTTGAACTCAAACAAAACCTGCACCGAACTGTCTGAAAGGGTTAGGGTAGTTAAACTAAAGCCTGTTAAGTTAATTTGTTCACTTTTCTGAGCCAAAGCTTAATGTCCTTTTAGACTATTTTCCTGTGCAAAAGCACCTCTAATATCAGCTGATGTAAAGATCTGAGGATTTAACTATCTGCTTCTAGCTGCGACTAACCACTGACAGAATGAGCATGAGAAAGCTTGTTTCCTTGAGATTTCCAGCTTAGCTTAAGAGATTTAATCATTTGGATGAGCTTCAGGTGAATCACCTGAACTTTTGGATACCAACTCCAGCCAAGACCTCCCATCTTCTTTGTGTGTGCACATCCTCACTGATAGACCTGGGCTAGCCAAGTGCTTTAACTGATTGGACTGGGTTCAGCTTTGCTGGATTGCCTGCACAAAGGTTGTGAAGGGCTTCGGTGAACACTTCCACATAAAAAGTGCTGCAGACATTTCCAGTGGTGTTGTATGAAGCTCAATTACTGCTTGGGAAAACTGCCTATATCAGGAATGAGAGGCAGTGAAGTTCTCTCTTCCCAGCACAATCTGGGTGCAGATGACGGAAGAACAAAAGCCTTCCCGTCTGCCTCAGACCAATGAATCTCACCAGTGACATGGGAAGACCACCATGAAGAGCCAGGGCATAGTTCAGTTTTCCAGTCTATCTACAGCTGTCCCTCTCCACCGCAAGGGCTTAAAAAAGACGGAGGTCACGAGCGTGTGTCATGCAAGTCACTAAAGTTGTTTTATCAGAGACCCTCAATCTAAACTTGCTGCCTGGGCTTAATACAGCTGCTGATCTACTGGGGAAATGTGCTGCTATGGAGCTGAACCCACCAAAATGGCAGTTTGGCTTCCCACCTCTACCCAACTCGCCCTCCTAACACGGCTCGTACCGCTTCAGGAGGAGACAGTCCCCCCTGCAACTTTTTCCAAATCTGCGCAGACAGTAATAAAATATACACAGCCTGGTTCATCAGAAACACACTTTTAGGTGATGTTGTGTCATTAACGATATATGCTTTAAAAAAAAGTCCTCAAGAAGGAAAAGGGAAAGGAAGGAAGAAAGAAAAACACACATGAGTGGGGGAAGGGGGGAAAAAGGACAACAATTTGAGACTTTCAATGGGAATGTCCAAAAATAACACAAACAGGATCTCCCTGCCATCTGCTCCGATCCTCTCTGAATGGCTTTCAAAGCAAAAAGCCTTGCCAAAACCTGACAAACAAAGCACCGAGCATCAGATTTAATGGAATACCAATACTGCGTTCCCCCTTCCCCCCTTTTTGCTACATACACACACACCTTCCACACCCCTCCAGTTGCCAAATAAACGACACTATGCAAAAAAATTTGCTTCGGTTACAAAGCTGAATAAACAAGGAATAATTTTGCAAGTGCTCCCATATGTCTCTGCTTCTCTGCTTACAATGGACACTAATAAGATTTGCCATAACTAATTCATTCTTTCACACCATTATCCTATTCTCTACCTTAAAAAAAAATAAATTAAATTCTGCCTATCCCATGTGCATTTATCCACAACTTTCAGACAGTTGAAACACAAGGATTTCAACAGAAAAGCCCATCACAGGGCAGACACTTTGAGCTTAGTTTAGGCCCCTCAATGAGATTTAAAGGTGAGTTTTACTGAACCTAAAGGAACAGAAAAATGCTTGTTTTGTTTTTTTTTTTTTCCTTTGATTTTTCATTCCCATTTCAAAAAAAGCTTCTAAAGGAAATGATGGGGAATAAGAACACACAGGAGAGTTGCAATCTAGACACCAAAGGCAATGTGTTAGTGCACATGAAGTAGAAATTCTCAACTCCAAAGGCAATGGTGCATATAAAGCAGAAGGCTAAATGCATTAGCTGCAAAATCCAGCAACTCTCCTATGCTTCACCTCAGCCCGGCTAAGCGGAGCAGACACAAAGCAAACACCCATCAGCAACACCCAGGAATCACTGCAGACTTCAGCCTGTGTTCCTCTTTTAGTCCTTCACATCTAAAGGCAGAGCCAGGATGCGGAGATCTCTATGAAGGTCAGAAACAGATTTTACTTTGGGTGGGGCTTTTTTGGGGGGGTTCTTTGTTTGTTTGGTTTTTTAAAATGATTCACATCTCTTCTGATAAACCTGAGAAACAAACCTAAAATGTTTAAACCCACACTTCTTTGCTGAGCTTTGTTCCCTCTGCCATTGAGATATTTTTATGTGCCAGGAGTATACCTTCACCAGTCAGTGCTGAGCAAGTTTGGTGGGGTTTTTTGGCTTTTTTTTTTTAAAAAAAAAAAAAAAAAAAGCCAAAAACATCTGAAGCCTAAATTACTTGAACAAACAAAAGAGTTTTCCCTCCCTCTCTCCCCTGCTGCCAACCCCCGCAAGTGCCGGATCTGCCCCTCCTCCTCCAGCACACAAATGGCCTCACACCAGACGGGATGGAGGGACTCCCAATTACGCCTCTTTATTAACGAGGGGCCACAGAAGGGAAGGGACTGGAGCGGGGTGAGGGACAGACAGCGGCTGCTGGCTCCTTCCCGCCACCCAAAACGGGGAGCAGAGGTCAGGGGTAATCTACCAGGAAGGAGCCTGCACACAAGAGCTTTGGGCCACCTGCCAGCCCACCCCATGCCATGGGATGCTGCTTGTCTGCCCCCACCACCACATCTGGGAGAAGATGTCAGGGACAACCCACAGGGACCCCAGTTGTTTCGTGCAGCCCATGGATGGGGAGAGCTGGGTGGTGGTGGGAGCCTGATGGATGCACCAACCCTCAGGGATAGGTGCGGGGATTCTTCCTGTAGTTGCAAGGTAGGATGCCTTCTCTGGTGACCCTTTGTGAGACATCTCTGTCTGCCTTGGTTTTCCAGTTGCCACCTGAGAAAGCTACCTTAAGAAAGTGCTGAAAATCCACGCTCCTTGGTACTGTTCAGACACAAGAGTTAGAGGGCACTACATTCAAACTTTGGTCCATACCATACATCATCTAACTCCTTTCTCAATATCTCCATGATGATTCATTTTCTTGTTCCACTAGGAAAGATAGGAGGGTATTTTTTGAGAAAAAGCTGTGGTCAAAATAAAAGATTTTCTTTCTCTCCCTTTCAACCTCAGGCCACTCCTTACAACATCCTTCAATGTTGTGGCATCACACCTGATGATAAAATTTCTGAGTCCCTCAGGCCTCCAATTTACCTATCAGATCCTCACCAGCGTCACCTGTGTGGTCATCTCCATCTGGCAGAGCCCAAAACCTCCTTTCTCCTTACCTAACTGTTTAAATTCCTCTCCCACCGGGCTGCCGGCCTTTCCTTGGGAACAAAGCACAGTCCCTGGGAGAAAACATTTCTACCTATCTGTGTCCAGCAACCATGACAAAAACGGCTCCCTTTACTTGCAAAGCCCCCCATAATTTTTCCCCAGACCTCACAACATATTTGATGTCCTGTCTGACTCCTTCCCCACTCTCTAAAACTAGATTTGGTCTCTTTGTCCAGTCTTTGGGTTTATGCATTTATGGACCTTTGTTCTATCTGTGCTTCTTGTTGATGCTGTTTGGGGTCAACCTCTACCTGTATTTTCACACAAGGGGCAAGGACTGTGGGCAGGCAGCGAAGCTGCAGGCAAGCAGAAGCAAAGGGGACCATAAGGGGAGCATAAAGAATTTTGACTTTTTCTAACCAGAGATTAACACATGGGTTTTAAACAAGGGGACTCCCTTCCCAGCTGACAGCAGCAGCTGCAGCTTCTGACTTGCTTGCAGAGTGGCAGGGAATCGAATCAAAGAGAAAAGAAGAAAAGAGGACAACCCTTCCTTTGGGAGTAGGAAACACAATACGAGCTATTCTAAAAACCCTGCAAATACTGGCTTGGTTTTAGGTCAGGCTCTCCTTCCCCCTTCTGTCCCAATCCTCCCCCCTCCCCCCTTTCTCTCAACAAAGGGAAATTGGTATTTTTCAAAATTCTTCTGAAAGCCAACCCGGCAGATGGTTCTTTCCATGCCGGGGAGGGAACAAAAAGAAAAACCTGGCAGGATACACATCACCGAGATGTGACAAAGATGGGCATGGTGGCTGGCCTCTGACCCAGGGATTTCACAGAGGCCTATTAAACCATGTGGCCAAGATGGACTGAATCGACTTGTATATCCAACATGCAGCTGCTGTACCCCACAGGCTCGTGCTAAAACCTAGCTTAAGTCAGGCTAGATAGACTGAAAAATCACAGGGTTTCTCTACATTTCCATCCCTCCTTTTCAGCATCCTAGGACATCCCCATGCCAGCCTCTTCATAGGTGGAAGTGAGGTTCAGCGGCCAAATTTACAATGTGAAGGCTTATTTAGGCAGTAATTAGCAACCGTCCCACTTTACCAAAGCCTTATGTACACATTAGTAATATGAACTCCTGCAGATGCAGAAAGCCAAGGGTAAGTCACTGTCAGCCCTTCTATTGGACTCAAACACTTCAAGTGAAGGATCTGGCTGTTCATCACAAGCTTCCCTTCCTTTTCCTTAAAACCTCCCCTTCCCTCTAGCTGACATCAACAGCCAAATTCCCACTCTTTTCGAGGGTGCCCCAAGCAGACCCAAGGGCTCCACACCCCAAGCACCCAAGTTCACACCAAGGATGAAGCATGACCTGGTTACATACCTCCTCTGCCAACCAAAAGACAAGGAGCAGCAGCAGATGTGCTGCTCTCCTGCAGAGCTGGCCCATGCTTTGCAAACTCCCATGAAGCATGTCGGCAGTTGCTGTCCCCGAGTGACTAATAGCAGCTTCTGCCCACGCCCAGAGTCAATGACCTAAGGACAGATCAATCTCTCCCCATCACGTTCTTCCCAGTTCCTCTTGCGATCACTGTGATGTAATCACAGAAGGAAACAGGCTTTTCCCCCCACACACTTCTCCTTCAAATCAGGAATATAATTACAAGTAATGCAGTGGAATTAAGACAAGAGAGAGAAAGGGCTGGAGGGAATTTGTCCTAATGATTACATAAATTATTGAAGAAAAGCGTCCCATGGAAAATGAGAGGGCTGTCTTTGGGAAGAGTACTCAGCTGGTGAACGCAGCGTCAGAAAACAGGCAACACAAATTCGTTTTCCCCATCTAACCTGCACATACATGGAGTATAAGAAGTAAACCACATCACGAATCCCATACCATCACTTCCCAGTGGAAGATGCAACAAAACAGGTGCCTTCAAGCTCCCTGCTAATACACATTAGGCAGTGTACTGATGTAGAGACCGTCCCTACACCTGAAAAGACTTTGGTGGGAGGCAGAAACTAGGGCTGATCAAACCTCTTTTATTGCTGCTGCTCCCCAGTGGAAAAATATCTGCCTTGGGTCCATTTTTCTTAGTCTGAAGGGTGAGCTTCCAACAAATTAGCCACCTGGAAATACAGTGGGTAAAATTTAGGTGAAGCTACCCAGGCCAGCACAACATTTTAGCATATACTGGGGCATGGGGGAGACTACTGCAAAAAAAGTCTACGTAGAAAATACCATGTAGACTCTACCTTGAAGGTATGAGGAAACTATTTTCTACATGTCCTCATGGGAAGCGCTTGCCAAGCACATTACAGAAGTGCCTTTTCACAGAAGCACCAGGTGGGGAATGAGCATCATTGCCTCATGGTGAAGCATGGGTGTGATCAGTGGTGACACATCCAAATGTCCACTGCTCAGCCCTCTCCTCTTCAGACGGAGTCATCAGCAAGGACAGAGAAGCTGTGGCTTCTGTCTTATTTGCTTGTGCCACTGCATTCCTCCTGAGAGCGTTGGGCAAGGCAAAATTACCTGTAAATCCCCTCCAGGCTGATTCTCATCTTTCAGCCGTGCGGATGGAGAGCGGCTCACATGAAGCTAAGACAGCTGTGAAGTGCTGAAATTCCTCAATGAACCACCCAGGTTTATAGTGGTAGAGTTGTTGTAACACCAATGTCAATAAAAGATACCATCTCTCTCCACAAACCTTGCCACCCAGGTGAGACAGAGAGCCATGAGAAACTGATGAGAAGATAATGAGTCCTCCACTAAATATTCCTCATTTGACTCTTACCACATTTTAGGGTTTACAGAACAGAAGGGACTATTAAGGGCACCTAGACTGACTGATCGCACTCCGGCCTCAAAACTCCACCGCCCCTCTCAAGCCCTAACTCTTCTTTGAGATAAATTTTATTCTGAAGTTACCAGTGACGATGCAGACAGTTAATAATTTTGAAACAAATTCACCAGTTTCAATGACAAGTAGAAGATGACTGGCTTCCAGAAGGGTTGTGCTCCCAATTCTTGAAGATCAGGCCACCACCTGGGAGACTCAGCTGCGTCATGGTTAAGCAACCACAGCGCAATGAAAAAGACCCAAATGTTACCCTGGACTGTGACAGGTTCCTCGAGTGAGTCACTTAATCTCATTACTCTCTTTCAGATACTGTACTAGGAGACAAGATGGTTTAATTTCTCCTCCTTTTATTTCTACAGAGCTTGTGATCTTCTTGCAGAAGGACAGACTGTCCTGCTGCCTTCTTACAGGACCCACCACAGAAAACACTAATATTCAATAGGAATGTGAGACTCTTCTTAAAATGAGCCTCATAGAGACACATTTAGTTCTGCAAACACAGATGAAGTTGACAGTCCATCTTGAAAAAACATGTCCTCATCTTCAACAATGCTATCTTCCATGGTGGCCACAGTCCAAGCCACATTTCAAATACACAACCTCATTTCTGTAGTAAGACACTGTAGCCCTTACGCTGTCCCTGTCAGAGCTAGCTCACAGCTTCAGGGGAAAAAAAAAATAATAAAAAAAAGGATAATAACAAGGTATTTTGCTTGATACCACGTGGGAGAAGCAGAACTTGGATGTAGTGTGCTGGTACTGGTCCATGTACCATGGGTTGAGAATCCCTCTCCTGATAAGCAACCATCTGCAGCTTGCAGTCCAAATATAATCATGACGTAGAAATAGCCTTTCGTGTCCTGAAATGAAGGAGCCAAGTGCCCCTGGTCTTAATCCACGGTAGAGGTCATGGCAAGAAACAGAAAATAACACTCTTACAAAAACACAAGCTAACTGGACATGTCCTCGTGGGTCACATATCAAATGGAATAATTTTAAAGTTCAAGGGTTGGAAAAGTCTCAGCATTAAAAAACAAAACAATGCATGTTTATTCTGGATATTTTTAGAGTGATTTCCTAAGGAAACAAGGCTAACGTGAGCACACTGTGTCTATGAGAATGCACACACCAACTCCTTGCCTGCTTGCACAACCCTCTCCTCAATGTTTTTGGAATATTCTGACCAATTTTGAACAGACTTGACGGACAAATGGAAATCTATGAGGTAGGATATTCAATTTTGTTCAAATTGTTCACTGGTTAGAACAAAAGGACCTCTGAGGGGTTCCCAGAGAAGGCTTGGCCAGCAAGTTCACTCATCATTCGACACCAGAGAAACTATGTAAGAGAAAAGTGGTCAGAAACCAACTTTCACAAGTTTCAGTGCTCACAGGAAAAAAAAAAAAAAAAAAAAAAGAAAAAAACAGACAAGCTGAGAACACCAGCTGAAACCCCTCTGTCCATTCAAATGAACTCAAGACGAGTCCATCACGCAGTTCCACTGAGGGTGCAGGGGGATGGGGGCAACAAGAGGTCTGGCTGGGAATGAAGTATGTCAGATTAGATCTGACCTGAGGGGGCTAGCTAAGGGGTGGGTGTGTGTGTGTATGGAAGAAGGATTGAAGATGAAAAAGCTGGACGTAAATCAGAAGACATCTGTGGTCAGGTACGCCTGAAAGGAGAGGAGAGGGAGCGCTGCATTCAAAAGTTGGTGCTGGAGGAACATGAACATATGTATGAAGGATTGACAACCCTGTGCTTCCAAAAATCTCTCTGGAAATGAAGACACAACCAGTACCGAGGTCTGCATCTCTGGGTGCACGTGGCAGCGCGTCGTGTCTCCAGCACATCTCTGTTAGCCCGGAGGCCACGGTGCTTTTGAAACATAAACAGCATGTACTGACTTGGCCAAGCCTTTACGAGGCTGCTGGGAGCATCGGTTTGGTGGTGGGGACTACAGGACCTCAAGCTGGACCCCCTTCTTCCCTCGACTGGCCCCGGTTCCTTCCCCACTAAAGCCCTGCAACATCTCCTCAACCCCAAAACCAGCACTGGGGACATTTTGTCACAGTTTGAAAAGAGAGGCGCAGCACAAGCAAACAAGGAAATGTCACAGAGGGCCATCAAAACTCAGCTGTGGGAGGGACCGCTGCAAAACAAAACCCGTCCTTGACACGGATGGCCTCCGCAGGCCCTGGTCATATGGCAGCTAATCAAACACAATAACTCTTCCTCATTTGGCACAACATGTTAGGTAGTAAAAGCCTGCTTGGGTTTCACCAGACCAACCCTTCACTGCCAGAGGTTTGCTTCTTTAAGAAATACATGAAAAAAAAAAAAAATCACAGTTCTTTGAGAGCAGACAGACAGTGAGGGATGGGAATCAGCTGGCTCCCATAGAGCACCGAGCTGGAGGAGAAACTCTGCCTTATTCCCGTCACAAGGTATCCATGACACGATGCAAGGCAGTCACTACTCCAGCAGGCTTTGGAGAAGGAGAAGGAAGAGCTGGGATCCAGCTCTTCCTGCTCTTCACAGGAAGGACTGAACCACCTTCATGAGGGACCAGCCTCCTCCAGGTAACTTCTGGGGGCCCAAGAGGATTCAGCTCCCAGCCTGGGCACCTCAGGTGCCTTCAAGGGCCAAGATGAACCTGAGCCTGAGTGGTTCTCAGCTCTGAAGTTTTTCCAAAAAAATTAATTCCTGCTCCCTTTCTGGGGAGGAGCCCGAGGTGGTTGTGTTGGGGGGGCACCATACTGCAGCTGTTTCCTCTGTGCCATTAAGAATGTGGTAGAAAGAAAAGCTAGCCAAAAAGAAACCTGGGGTGAATATCAAAGAGCTGAATTTATGTAGCTCCTCACCCATACGTTTGTGTACAAAGACTGAAAATGCCAGGAGCCTCACGCCTGTTAGAGCAGCTCTGAGTTAGTCTCTCGGCTGCTGAAAAGCCAACTTCGCCTTACACACAACTAGAAGAAAACTCCTCACTGTGCTGGCATTCCTGGGGCTCTACCACCATTTCATAACCTGGACAGAGGCTGGGGTCTACACCACTGGGGTGGGCCTCAGGTACCTGCCACCAGCATCATTTGAAGCAGCCTCAAGGCTTTGCTAAGCAAGAGTTGGGACCAAAGCAGTGCAGAAACAGGTCCAGGCTGAGGGGCTCCACCCTTTGGAAGAAAAAAAAAAAATAAATCAAAGCCTGCCACTTCAAGCAGGTACCTTCACAAACGCGCAAGTGCCACCTCCTCTTTGCTAAGCCACACGCAGCGCAAGGAGCAAGCACTTACATCAACTCCCCGAGCCACGTTTGGGATCATAACGGGAAGAGCTGACTCAGAGGACATCTCAGATGGGGATGCCCTTAGCAAAGAGGAATAAGCATGCACTACGAGCAATTGGATGATGATGCACACAAATCACCGGGGAGAGGAGTCCGGCACAGGGGTAATCCAGTAAGAGCTGCGGATGCACATGAGAACCTGGAGGGAAAGTGCAATGTGCAGTCAGCGATGCACAGAAGGGGGAAGGAGGGGGGGGGAGCGTTCATGATCTTGTGGAATAAGGAGGGGTGCAAGGGAAAAGCATGAGAATGAGAGACTCCTCAAGGAAAGGTAAACCGCAGGAGAAAGTTGCCTGTGTGGGGCAGAGGAAAGGAAGACAGTGAATTGAACTTCAAGGGAAAAAGTGCTAGATCCACTTCCTGCAGAGAAATGGCAAAAGCCTACAGCAGCTCAAAGGAAAAAAAAATGTTGCACAAAAATACGAGGACAGCGTTTCCTCTGACTGCACACAAGGAAGCTTTACTTCCAATTGACTTGCTGCCGCTTATCTCTCAGCAGTAAAATGCATTCACCCATCCCAAGCTCTCAGAAAAACCCAGTGCAATAATAATTGCAAAAAAAAATGATTTTACATCCCCTGAAGCAGGACGTTATGCATATGATGGAAGCTCCAAAGAAACTTTGTCAGGCTATGCTTAAAGAAAGAAGGAGGCGGGTGGATGGAATGTTTGCAACTACAAAAAACCCAGACAGGGCAGCAAATGCAAGGAGGGGGAAAAAAAAGGAAATAAAACCAGGAAAATAGTCCTCACCTGGGGCTTGTTAAATGTTACAGGCAGGGAATGCTGACAGATTGCTTTGTTGCATTTGGTGCCACGCTTTCAGCTGCCTTCCAGACTGACAGCACTTTTCCTTATTCAAAGGAAAATGCACCTTTAGTGGTGCTGAGGGTGCTGGACTCATGCAACCCTGCTGCAGGTGGGAAGAGCAGTGGCTGCAGGGCTCGCCAGCAGGACATCATTTGGGCTCCTGCCTTTTTCCTTCCCTCCCTCTCCAATCAGACTAAATGAAATGGAGCCATTTGTGGGTTTAGAAGGGTTCAGCCCACTCTATCCCCAGGCACTAAAGGACTGAAATAAGAGCCAACGTTTACAGAACGTTTGTGCGCTTTCTGGTTGCAGCACACGGAGCAGGACAGACATCCCAAGCTGTGATCCACCTTCTGAGCAGCCCCCGGGAAAGGGGCTAGGAAACTAGATTCACTCTTATTTTCAAGAGAGGTAAGCTGATGTGAAACTTGGCATGGTCACGGCTTAAAAAAA
>VWZZ01005068.1:1120-20042 GCA_013399095.1 Psophia crepitans | reverse complement strand
AAAAAAAAAAACACCAACCAAAACCCAAAAAGTTGCTGGGTTGTAGCCAAGCATTCAAGCTGCCAGAACAGAGGTTCCCAACGCTGATGCTCTCTCACCCTCTGCCTCCCTCCCTGCTCCAGGGCACCAGCAACCGCACCCAGCAAGATCCTCTCCCGGATTCCCTCCCCTCCCATTCATGATCGCATAACATTCCCCGGGCGATTGCTCACATGGAAAAGCAACATGAGGAAAGTATTTAATGTATGTTTACATCTTTTAATATAGTGTAGCAGCTGAATTCAAAGGCAAAAAAACCAGGTCCCGGCACATGAGCAGCGCGGCTTTCCGCTGAGCCCCCTTCTAATCACCACTGCTCCCCAGACCACAGCTTTAGAAATCAGGCACTAGCCCCTACTGCCTAATTAGCAGAGCACTGGAAAGCTTAGGAATAGGCATATCTTCTTCCTCCCTAAGTGGCCACTGAATAAATGTTATATCCCCAGTTCACTGCCCCTTTTTACATCGCTGGCATTACCAGTCCTTTGTGTACCCACACGCTGTTACTTAAATTGCTTCCATGTTTTCATTACTTGCCCTCTGTGCTGTGTGTATTGAAACTCCTGCAAGAATGCTGAAGTGGTATTTCAAAGCACTGAGGACGACTGGAGATGCGGCTGAAATTATTATGCAACAAACTTAAGTGATTTTTCAAGTCCTGACAGAGTTTGCTCCTCCTCAGGGGGAAAGATAAATTCAGGTGCTACTCCATGAGGTGCAGGACAACACATCCCACCCACTGAAGACACAAGAATGGTACTTGAAGCTTGGGTTATGCTCAGCTCTCCATCCTTAAAGACAGGTTTGTGGAGCCTGTATATATGCCCTGCATCCATAAGCAAGGTGGTAAACCCAAATAATGATGCTGCTTCCATACGCCATGGCAATATGTACATTGGGCCAAACTCTTCTGGCAAAAGTCCATGGAGGACAGTAAAGTGAGGCCAGCTGAAGATCTGCCCCACTGGTTTGAATGTGTTTTTCCCTGCTGCCGCTGCCGGTAGCAGCTTTTCTAGAGCTTGTGCTGATTAAAGCAACAGGCAATCAAACAGCCTAACCCTGAAATATCAAAACCACAGGACTCATTTAAATGTGACAATCACTTTTTTTTTTTTTAACCACTCCTGCAGCTCTCAATCGCTGCAAGTAGATGCAGAAGGTACCTGCACACTCCTGCCTCCCAGGGAAACCCAAAGGTGGACCAGACAGCTTCAGCTCCAGTCAGGTTTCACCTTGCTGTTTCCTCCTAAATACCTTCCCAAAAAAAATCTCTAACTGTCACAGACACACACGTCGTCCATGACAAGAGTAACAAAGCTGGAACCCTCTCCCACCGATTTCTAACCTCCCTCTCCCGTAGTGCTTTTCATCACCTCTTGGTATGAGATGTTTGCAGAGAAGGTCTGATCCTGCAAACTACCAGCTAAGAGGCAGTCATGTGCGAAACCCCTCCGGCTGCAGGGATGCAGGTTATTTACCACCCTGGTGATGCAGGCTGCAGGTCTCCAACCATCAAATCCCTTGAGATCACAGCGCTGGGGTCTTCCAGATCCCTGCTGGGGGTGGCTGTGCCACAGCGGCGGCTCAGCAGCTGCCGGGTGGCAGCCGTTGGGTGTTATGCTAATGGATGCGCTGGTGCAGCGGCCCTCTCCCCATCTGCTCACGGCATCCACCTGCTGGGCTGGGGTTTTTTTTGTTTGTTTTGAGGTTTTGTGGTGGGGTTTTTTTGTTCTGGTTTTTTTTGTTGTTGTTGTTGTTGTTTTAATGGCCAGATTAGGCCAGCGCTGTCCCAAACCGTTTCCAGGCTGTGCACGGGGTATGAGCACAGCACCATCCAGCTCAGACCTCACAGCACAAGTGCTAGCTGGATGCAGCCACGCATGGGCCGCAATCTCCTTCTTTCAAACACCTCATCTTTCTGCAATTAAAGTCTCACCCTGAGCGCAACCACACTACAAGGTGTGTTTTCGCTGTTGTTGTGCTTGGTTGGTTTTGCACGTAATTTCCTTATGGTTAGCATTATTTAACCTTTTTGGATCGCCACGTGAAGGAGTGAGCGTGCCTTCCATACCCACCTAAACGGCTGATAAATAGAAATGAAAGTTCCGATTTCCAAGCAGTCATGCTCTCCGCAGCCCATGGATGGTAGGCAGTGGTTTGCAAGACTTTTTGTCTCCCTGTATGACCATGGAGAGATTGCTTGTGACACCTTTGCTGTCACTGAGCATGGTCTCACAGATGCTCGTTCCCCCGAGACTCGGGGAGGAAAGCGAAGCGGAAATAAGACATTGCTCAGCGCTAAGAAGACAGACCATCCTTCTCAATAGGTGGGAAAATCTCTTCACAGTGTATTATAGAGCCAAACCTCTGCCATGTTAAAAAGAGTTATTTTTTTTCATGCACATGGAGTATGTCACTTAGCAGGATTCCAAGGAAAAAATCCCCTTGATTTTGGTTTTTTGTTGGTTTCAAGCTCAGCTGCTAAGGGAAGTACTCTCAGAGTGAGCAATGTTAATCTCCCTGGGGTTCACCTTGAGTCAATGGGAAATGTTGATGTCTCAAAAAGTTATTTAGAGTTATCAGAATTTTGGCCTAAGCCAGTCTGCTGAGGAGACTGTCTCCAGGGAGAGCAATTGGCAATTAGCCTTCTCAAGGCTTCAAGCAGCCCTTTGAGCATCCATCAGTTGTAGAAGGTACAGAAAAACTGGAAACCACCTGCACAGAGAAGAATCCAAGCTGCATGAGCAAGAAAGCCAAATCATGCCCTGAGCTCTCACCAGTGAATGCCTACATCCCACATGAATTTGTCTAGGTTTTGGAGGTACTCATGAGTCTTTAATCAAATCTGGGTTCCCATCTGAATCCATCGTGATGCCCATGTGTCGCTAAGGAGGCACAGGTGAAGTATTTGTACTGTGATAAAGCCTCAACTCGAACAAAGCACCTAAGACAGAAAACCGCACTTCACCCAAAATAACATGAGTAGACACCAGCTGTCCCTCCCCTCACCAGTGCTGCTTAAAGCGCTTCAACTAAATCTGTTTTAAAGACTGCGTGTAGGGTACATCATCACCGAAAAATCAAGCCAACAGCAAAATAAAATCATGCTCCTGAAAACAGCTCATATGAGGAAAGAATTTTGTTTCTTTTCCCCTCCCTCCCTCTTCTTCTCCTTGACTAAAGGAAAAAATAAAAATATCAATTTTTACCCCAACTGAAAGTACCAAAAATTTCTCTTCAGAAGGATATTTCAAGAAAATGATACGCATCTGGAAGAAAATGAGACGTATAATAGAAGTATTTTCTGAAGCATAACCATAGTGTTGCTAGCACAATGCTGTAATCAAGAATAATGGAGCCCTTCTCCTGGTGTACAAGAATGGATTCAATTGTTCACTGTGCACATACCTGTATTTTAAAAGTGTAGTCGAAAGCTTTAACTGCCAAAAGGCTCGAGCATTAGTGCTCAGACACAAAGCGGTTTAGAAGTGGTCTCCTTCATTTATCACTCATATAATGATTAATCTTAACTCTCAATTACGCACAAAAATAGAAGAGGCCCAGCTGAATTTCTGATCCCTTCTGAATTGGTTTCTCTGAAGGATGGTTCAAGATCATCCCCACAGCGTACGCGGCAATGGGGGATGATTGCTGCGTATTACCTCCTCTGTGGCCAAGCAAGGCTTTGCAAACCTTGCCAAGGTTATGCCTCAGACACAAACTGTTTGAGCAGGTTTACTCCTATCTTCTCCCTCTGATTCCAGGAGAAAGGGGAAACAAGGGAAAGAGTAGAGCTTACCTTCTTTTTGGAGTGTGATCTGTCCTCCTCTTTAGCTGCTTTGCTATTTTTCCCAGCTCTGGAAAGCTTCTGCTCCCCAGACTGCTTGATGGTGATTTTGATCTCGGGAGGGCAGATATAGTTCTCCAAGTTCTTTGGGGGCTTCTTAGCTCTCTTGGTGGTCTGTATCTTTAGTTTTAAACTCCCCTCTGTGAAGTTAGCCTCCTTGATGGAAAATTCCTGCTCTTCCAGGCCATCTCCCGCCACCCATTTCTCACTGTCCGCATTGGAAGTGGAATCCACGTCTCTCCCAGAACCCAGTTCATCCTCTTCCTCAGGCTCCAACCTCTCGCCACTCACTGGGATCCCTTTTCCCGAGCCCGTCGCAGGCAGCATCGTCTCCCCCGTGCAGCCAGAGGCAGGCGGAGGCTTCGCAGAGGTGACAGCGGCTGGCAGAAAGTCTGCCTCACCTCCCCTTTGCCGGGAGCTGCCCAAAGTCTCCCTGGGCTCCATAGCAATATCGCAACGCCCTGGAGTTTTATCAGAGGGAAGGGGAGTACAGGAGACGGTGAGGAGATCAAGGGCAGGTACGATTCCAGGGAACGAATGGTAGCTGTCTGCCGAATTCAATGTCCGGATCACCCAGAGACTGCTAGGAGCTCAGAAGAGACCAAATCTGCCACTGTCAAAAGAAAGGAGAAGAAAAAAAGGAAGTTAGCATGCATGCACACATCAAACGCGAGCGTGGAGATGACTGAAATGGAGCACGCTTGGGCTTCCCCTGCAGCATCTCAAGGACCTTCCTTGAAGCAAAATGGGAACAAAGGCTGGCTAGCTCTTCTGAGGGCTGGATTTGGTACAGCAGAGCAAGGAGCTGTAGCCACGTGTTTTGCTAAACTGGTGAAAACGGGTATACAAAAACCCAACAAAAATGGTGTATACATGCAAACACCTCAACTCCGGGCTTGGGAAACAAATGAAGGGGTAACCAACTCTCCACACTCGTGAACCCCCTTGTCATTTCAAAGTGCTTGCTTGTCACAGGGGTTTTTTTTTGGCGGGTGGGGAGAAATAGAGGCGAAGGCTTTCCACAAGTTAAAACAATAACCCAGTGACCAGAGGACAGGAAGCATGGTGTTGCCCTGTGAATCAAGCAGAATTTTCAAACTCCTTACTTCGCCGCTTCCTAAGCAAGAGAGATGCCCTTGGCTGCCAGCTATTCTGACTCTGCTTTGGATGAGTTGTTCAGTACATGCTGAGCCAGGCACGCACTGCCTGCAGCCCGAAATGCTCCCTGGGATGCTGGAAGTGCAAGATAATCCACTCTGGTCTTTTGCAAGGACATGCCAGGTACCTGAGTATTGAGGGTGATGGAGGAAGCCTAAACTCAGTGTTTTCCAGACTTCCTCATGCCCTTGTATACCAGGTCTGCTCTACGACAAAGGCTTAGGCTGACTGAAGAAATGACTGTGCTTTCATCTTTCCAAATTTGGGCTGTCTTTAAAATGTCGCAGATTAAACCCTTTTAGATGGAAGCACTCATATTCAGCATCTTTGAAAGTCTTGGTCAAAGTCTGTAAGAAAAGCTGTGAATGTTCAGCTGAGGCAAGAAATGTATCACTCAGTGACACAGAAAACTTAACTAAATACCAAGCAGTTGGTTAAAAGAAAAAAAAAAGTACATGTAGGGTGTTTTTAAACATGTTGAGGTGCTTTCATACACTTTCCCTAAAATCCCCCATATAGCTACCTCCCCATCCATCACAGTAAGCCAGTTTAAGATACAAAATCAACAGAAGAATATCTCAGAGAGAAACAAAGGTATTTTCTGCTACTTCAGCAGAAACAGCTCCCCAGTGGGCCAGGGGAATATAGTTTCTGGTGTATGGAGACAGAAACAAGGCGGCACTGCCAGGAGTAGGTGCAGGGGGTGCAGACCTACTCTTTCAGCAGTAGCTCCCTGCTAGGTTAGCCCTGCTACACTGCCAAAACCCACCCCTCGACCAACTGCAAGCAAGATCTGAGCACAGCCAGGGATTTCCCAAGCCATTCTTAGCAGAAATAAACTGTAAAGACGAAACAAAAATTATCTTGCTACCTATCACCAAATCATAACAGCATTGTCAGTGTCAACAGTTCTACTCTAAAGCACAGGCCATCAAGAAAATTCACATGTCCTTGTACCACTGATTTCTTTCTGCTTTTTAAAAATACCTTGCATGAGCTTGAAATTCAGAAAAGAAGTAATAACAATCACCTTTTCTCGGTTATATATCCACATTTCCACCGGAGTATGGTCATGGGTCATTTGTCTGACCATGTCCATGTCCATTTTACTAATGGAAAGTCCTAAGCATCCTAGAGCTCTATGGAATCATTGGGTGACCTCCACCCAGCTCCCAACAGACACAAATTCAAATCATGTTCCCATAAATAGCACAAGCTGACAGCCCAAGCGGGGCGAGGGGGGGGGGGGGGAAGAGGGAAAAAAGGAAGAACTGTCATGGAGCCTGAACCACCATCTGGCCTTGGAGATGTCTTTTGTAGCTCACAGTAGTTAGAAGTACACCATAAAAACACTTATGCTTAAGTTGCACATCTTCTGATGATAGAGGGGAGACTCATTTCCCAGAGCCGCTGCAGCTGATCTCCTTTAGGGTGATCTTAAAGAACTAACAGATCCAAAGCCTCCTGCAGGCCTGCTTTGACTATGGTCAGCAAGTCTCTCCATTTCACCACCTGCCGAACAAGAATAACTCTTACCTCATTCAAACCCATTGTAGGGTGGGTTAGTTAATGCTCTTACACAGTTTTGAACCCAAGTGTTTACCATGTGGTAGTCACTAATTACTAACGCAATTAATACATTATATACACCCAGCTGCAAGGAGGTACTCCACCTAACTGACCTTGCACCTCACCTTTGTGCCTAGGGAGGTGATGGGAGTCAGGCTTACAGTCCTCTGTCAACCGCTCCAATCAAAAAAGTAGAAAAAAAATAAATAAAAGGCCTTTCTATTTATCTGCCATTTCACTTTGTTAATCTCCTTGGAGAGGGACACAATGTACACACACTCCTGGGCTACAACACAAACACAAGGTGGTAAATGCTCAGCAGTGCAGCATTCCAGGGAGTTACTGCTCTGGTATGCACGCACGTACAATGGGCACTCTGTGCCGGCCTCCGCCCACAGGCTTTTAACCTCTCTCCATGCTGGTAAAAACGAGCAGGCTTCTGGCAGACAGCACAGAGCTCAGCAGGCAGGGCAGTAGGACAAGTCTGCAGCCACCAAGGGTGCAGGGAAGGGACCACAGCCATCAGTGTAATGAACCAACCCCCTTGGGAACTTATGTCAAACGAAAGCTGAAATAAGGTCACGGCTCCGAGCTGGGAAGGGTCTTTCAGGCATTGAATCATTGGATAATGTTTTATGGAGGGTGAATGAAAAGCCATGTCTCTGCTCCAAAGTCTGGTTGTGGGTCTTAGACCCAAGCTCTGCGTTGTGATGCCCAAATACTCATTCCTGCTTGGCCGTGTGCTTCCAGGTCAGTACAAACAAGCAACAGATGAATAAAGTCCTTGCACTACACCAGTGTCAGGTGAATTCAGGCTAAATCCACCTTAAAATACCACTTAAAAATATTACCCTTCTGTTCTGCTGAGAGCCTGCAGCTGATGATATCACCAGACCCGCAGGTAGCGACAAATAACCTAAAACAATGACCCAGTTAATTCTGCTTGGCTTTTGAGTGCAGGTATCTCCTTACTCTCCTCCAGGGTTAATAGTTAAATTACTTGGGTGCAGAGACATTATACTCGTCTTTCTTGTTTGGGCAGGCTACCCGCACTTTGACTAATTAGGAAACCGCACTTCGGGGTTCTGAATGTGTAACCTCTTTTGGAAACCTCCCCATCTTCCCTCTCCAGGCTGCCTTCAAGCAGAAGTGCTGAAGGGATGGCGATAAACACTTTTTCTTCAGCAGCTCTTCTGCCTGAGCTGGCAATGTGCAGCTCTGGAAACCTAGGGAGGAAGCCAGTTCTCCAGGAGACCTCTAGCTCTATTTTAAACACCCAAGAGGTGGGGGCTGACTAGACTTTTAAGTGCTCACCTAAACTGCCCTTCCAGGTCTCCGAGGCTCACCAGCATCAAGTCCCACTCAACAAGCAGCTACAGAGACCTTTTACCATCTGAATTAAGCTCCCGAAGGAAAGTGTTACAGCTAGCTGGCTTCCTGCAGTCAAGTTAAATTTGAGGAGGATAATTTACAGGTGAACGACAACAAATTTCACAGAAGTTGGCCTTAGCTCTTAATTAGGGAGAGATTCACGCTTCCTCTGATAAGTACTGAGAAATAATCAAATGCCTGTGTACTCAGCCTTGCTACGGCTGCTCACACATTTCTTATCAGCTCCTCTGGGTGCCTCAAGCACACTTCTGGAGGCAAAGGCCTGAAGTACAAGATGTCCCTTTGGGTCATAGTAGGTGCCTCCCATTGAGGACTCGGAATATGCTCCCTGCTCCAGCCTCAGGCAACTACTCGAGTAATCAGATGCTGGCACTGTAAAATGATTAAACCGAAAATTTGTAAAGGACAAAAATAAAGGTGAGAGCCCACAGCAGGGAGAATAAATCCACCTGTTTGGGACTCTCCACGAAATGAAGGTGGGCATAAGACTTGGCATGACTTTTGCCCTACGCTCAGGAGCAACTACATTAGTAACAAGCAAAGGCTGATTAGACAAATGCAAGCAAGCCAAGTTCAGCTGCCCAGCATTTGTGCCGCCGCTCTGATTTGCTCAAACACCGGGAGCACCAGCAGAGAGCCATCATTTTAAGAGATGCTGCCCAAATCCCACAGTACACCAACCCAAGCCACAACTGTAGCTGCTGAGACTGCTTTCGTTTCATCCATGGAGTCCAAAATGCCTTCAGACGAACGAGAAAAACAATCCTATTGAACACGTTCAAGTGAGTGGGATCTGAGGCACAAGTCTAAGAGTGCCACAGCGAATGTGGAGCCCACAACTTTTGGAACCCTACATCTGTTGTGTTGCCTTTGGATCTCACATCCTCTCATGTGACATACAGTTAAATCCCTAATCTCTGCAAAACATCAGAAATCCTGGAAGCCTCTTTACACTCCATCTTTTTAAAACCATTCACCACAAAGCACTGGAGACTATACAGCAATATTTAATGATGAGATATCACCTTTCACTCCAAAGGCTCCCTGGTTGCTTCCTCGATTATATATGCCACCGCTGAAATGCAGCTACCTCGGGCAGAGGCCAATGGACAACCCACATTACACCCGAGGGAAAGTTTTGGTCAGAAACCTGCTTTTATGAGAAGTGTCAGTGAAACTTCAGAGTCCATCATGGGACATAAAAAAGCAACAGCCTGGCATGCAGCAAGATGCACTGAACTCAGTTAACCCGTATTAAGAACACACACCAAAAAAAAAAAAAAAGAAGAAAAGAGAAAAAAAAAGCTCCAACTTATTTGTTCATTATTGCTTTACAAACAACTAGGAATTTCAAGCATGGTTGCATGGTTGTGGTCACGGTCCATGCACTGCCAGATCACCAGCAGCACAAGTTTAATACAGATCAGGGACAGGCATCTGATTGTACTTTTATTGGATGGACCAGAGCACGCAAGACGGGGGTTAGGCCTTGCTTTATGACAACTTGAAGGCAGTTCCAGAGCATGGGTAAATCTTGTGAGCCATAAATTCAGCATAGTGCAGACAAATGACATAATATGTTGCAACACAAAATCTGCTAGGATAAAATTAAGTCACTCCAGGTTTTTTTTTTAACAAATATGAACCAGGAGAATGAATTTATACTGGACCAGTATCGTGCACCGGCAGCATATTTAATCCTCCACTCAGAGCCCTGGAGTTAGGTTTATCACATCTTTGGACCACAGCCTTAGTTACTTCCTGTGGCCATAATAATCTGAAAAAACAACCAGGTTTGGCAGGGAGCTGGAAAAAAAGACTGTGGCAGCTATTTTCCATCCACACTATAGATCCCATAGGAAACACCCTCTCCCTCTCACCCATGTTGCATCAGTCAGGCTAGAAGCAAGGCAGAAGGACTTCCCCTTCAAGTAAAGCAAATTAATCTCATCTCTTCATAAAGAATCAGAGATGGTCTGCTGATGTCCAAATCCTGACCAGACAAAACCCGGAGCATCCTGCCCTAGGTGACCCTGTGCTGAGAAGCCTGGTGGATTTGGCAATCTCCAGAGGTCCTTCCAAGCCCAGACATTCTGTGCTTCTGTGATGTTTGTTGTTTGGTGAGGTTTTTTTTAAGGTCTTTATCTCCAGTGCTTGGCAAATTGGTCTCTCTACTGCATAACAGTTTTTAAATATACTTCTAAAATTCCCATCTATAAGATACACCCAGATGTAGGTATGTATACAATGGATGTGGGTATACAAGAGACACATAGAATCACAGAATCATAGAATCACAGAATGGTTTGGACTGGAAGGGACCACAAGGATCATCTACAGGGATGTAGGGATCATCTACAGGGAGTTCCAACTCCCTGCCATGGGCAGGGACACCCTCCACTAGACCAGATTTCCCAAAGCCCCGAGTACAAAAAACCCACATCGCATGAGGTTCTCAGCTGACAAGAATAATTGAGTGGAATGACCATATGTGAATGCCTGTAATCCACAGATTACCTGTAAAACTAACTAAGTAACTAACCAAGGCGTGTGATTTATTGATAGGGTGAGTTAGATACACAGGAGCTTACACAGAAGAAGGATGATTCCTCTCCATGTGGTCCCCTTCCCTCCAACAGTGCTTTTGTTCCAGCCTTTCCACCTCTGCCTCTGATTTTGCAGGGGCTTTCTCTGAAGGGAGGGGATGCAAACTCTCCCAGGTGTGGTCTATCCACATGAAAACAAGGAGCAAGGATTAATGACAGTGACCAGAACAAAAGCAGAATGTAACCTTCACTTGTTTTCATTGGATTGCTCTGAATTGTAAATGCTACCAGCCCTCTGCACCTCCACCAGCGTGACTGAGTAACGCTGACTGATGGTTCTGCCCCAGCATGCCCAAACGCAGCAAAGAGAGCCAGGAAAAGCCACACTGGAGGGGAAAAGACAAAATAACCTGAAGATCTTGCACAGCCAGATGAGGCTGCAAGCATCCCCTCCAAGATAAAGAGACAGAAATAAATGAGAGCCCAAGCATATCCATAATTATGGAGGCATGTAAGTGTGCACATTAACACACATGTGTATCTGTCTTCTCAACATAGAGACATTAAGAGTAGATTATGGAATCATATTTGACTCCATAATTAGGTTTGAGGCTCCATAATTAGATCAGATAGCCACCTTTTTATGTAAGTAACTAACTATCACACAGTGCTGAAGGGAGGGTCAACTGAATGATTAAACAACTGACACGGCCATAAATCACAAGGCCCATAAAAGCAATACTGCCCAAGGTACAGCTGTGGCAACCGCCAGCGTAGC
The DNA here is from genome assembly GCA_013399095.1 of Psophia crepitans. Lineage (NCBI taxonomy): Eukaryota > Metazoa > Chordata > Aves > Gruiformes > Psophiidae > Psophia > Psophia crepitans. The sequence goes on along the minus strand of VWZZ01005068.1, from coordinate 8,713 downwards.
AAAGCACCCATCTGCGGTAGGAGAAGAGATGCCCATCATGTTGCCCAAGGACATTTACAAGCTCCTGCCTGAGAACTGTGCCAAGATTTTATGAATCTACTCACTCACAATCTAAAGCTGTATCTGGGTGTCAGGGAAGGGAATACAGTCATCAGACCTGTAAACACCTCCTCATGCTGACTTCTGGTCCCTAAAGGACCAACCTCATCCCACTTGTAACCTCTGAGGCAAATGCTGCTGCAAGACTGCTATAAAGCTGGGCTTGGTTCAATGGATTTACACCTCTGAATCAAGGAAAAGTGTTTGATCCTGATGAAATCAAGAGTTGGTGTGTCATTTTTACCATCACCCTTGTGGGGATTAGGCTTTTGGAACACTAGAAAACAGGATGAGATGCCAACTGTGCTCCAGCTCATTACAACACAGAGAGCCAAGCCAGGAGATCTGCCTACGTCAGGTCAAAACCAGGATGCTGAGCTCCCAGACCAAGCATCATCACTCTCAGCATGATGTATAATCAAAGGTGACTCCTGAAATGATCGAGGAAAATACCCTGAGCACTCTGCTGGGTGCAGCAGTGTGTACCACTACAAGGATAAAAGTTGTTCCATTAACAACAGCCACAAAACACTTGGGGAAACGTGTCAACGTGCAGGAGAAGGGGACTTCAAATGCTTGCTCTGTTCTAGCTAGCTCTGGCCAAGCGCACCATCCTGGAGGTAGTGCCAGCCACTCCAGGCTACAAATGGAAAGTTTTATGGGTATTTAGGGAAAGGTTATTGGCACGAAGACCAGTCACAGAAAGCAAAACCCTGAACAATTCCATCATCTGTGTTACCAAACTTTCCTAGATTGACTCTGCTTTTGGAGAGCTGCCATCAGACACAGTAGCCTCCTTCTAACACTGCTGTGGTAGGACAATAACCTCTCCTTCTCCGTCTGATCAAACATTTCCCTCTGCACCCTGAAATGTGTGCGAAATAATTTCTTTATATAAGTCATTAATGAGAGGTTTATTTTTATTTTCTGCTGCTGCCACGAGTCTCCTGCTTCCTGCTTTTCATTTCCCCCCCCCTCCATTATTACATTTTCACTTGCACAAGTGCCAAATGTACCAGATTTCCCTCCTTCCAGGAAAAACAAAGAAATAAATAAAATAAAACAACACATCTGATAGGGAATGCACCAGGTCTTGGCTCAGCATCCATTACTCAGAGCCATAAGTGATGGCACAAGGAGGACCAAAAAGGCTTTGGTCCAGGATCCATCCTGTGCCCAGTCTAGAGGCTGCACAAACAACACATCCCATGTTACCCAATTCCGCATGCTTCAAATGAGGCTAGGAATAAGAAAAGTTGGATTTTGTCCATGCAGGCTTGCGCTGTGTGTTTCCACACTGAATAAGCAGCGATATCTTGCTTGGTGCTGTATTATGTACCAAGCATCCCCAGCGTCAAGGCAGGGACTGTGGGAAAACAGGGCATATAAAGCACATGGAAGAAGAAGAGCAATAATTTGGGATATTTAGAGGAAGGCTTTGACACTGCAGCCCACAGTGCCGGGACAATTATGTCAAGAAGCACAAACATTAGTCAGGAGCGTGCTGGTGGGAAGACCCGAGGCCAGGAATAAAGGCAAGGAAACCAACAGCTGCTATGGGCAAAGGAAAGGAGAAGCTTTGCCTCTAATGAGGCTGAAGAGGAAGTGGTTACAAAAGTGCTGGGAGAAGTTGAGTCAGACTAGAGATAAGAGTCTCCTGAGTACCTGCACGCCTGAAAGGCCTCTCCAGCTGAACTACTTCATTGTGTTCTCTGTGTGGCATTGCACTCATTGGACTCCCTCTGAGGCAGCAAATAAGGTCTGGAGCACCAGATTCACAACTCAAATCCCTATTCAAGCAGGACCAGGAATTCGGGTTGTTATTCTCTTGTAATGCCACTGACTTTAGGAGGATGTTAAAGGTTGGGATGGGGTCAGAATTTGGGGGAATCCAAGGGGAAGCCAGTCGTGGATGCCCCCTCTCTCCATTGATGACATGTGGGTCTCTCTCTCCTAATCCGAATCCTTCACTTAGGTCCCAACCAAGTAAAGTTTGGTCTGTGGGCTCCGATGGGTCATGATAACCCTGAACTGAGGCATCCGTGCCACTGCTCCCCAGCTGGAGATGGATGCAGGTTTTGAATAGGATCCCAGTTCCTACCTAGGGCCACGCTGCAGCTTATTGTTATTTTAATTGGTGCCCACGCTAATTTTCCAGAGGTTTTCCTTAAGGGCGTGAGGAGGTCTGTTCACTAAACTATGTCTGACAAAAATGTTCTGGTCTGAAAGCCACACTTAGAAGGCAGCATGCTTTAAGAGCAGATGTGTCATCATCTCTGACAATAGGATGGAAGAGAGAGACTTCTGTTTCGGTATCTGTCTCCCATAACACAGAACTGGGATCTCATGTAAACCAACATCTATAGCACATGAGATTTATGACATTTATCCAGCAGGATTTGTAGGGACAGCAACTCTCTGTTAAAGTCAACAGACTAAAATATCTCAATTGACTTTAGGACACCTGTATTGACACGTTTAAGTTGTTATGGCTTCAGAAACCGTGGCCTCCATTTTTTTTCCTCCCTCACACACCAAAAGAAGAGAGAGACCTTCAGCAAACCCTGTGTTTATATCCATTTATCAGGTCCAAGTTCGGCAGTTTTGACTTCTGTCCTGTTTAAAAGCATGTGGTTGGAATAATTTAAAAGGGAAAAGTGTTTCTTCTCCTTTACCCATCCTCCATTTTTCTGAATAAATTTAAAAAAACCCAAAAAAACAGAATAATTGACAGTTGGAGAGAATTTACTCAACTTTTCAGGAAGAAAATTGCCATCAAGCAAAGAGAAAGCATGACATTTTTCATCCCATTAGGTGAAGGTTTATGGAAGTTACAAGGATGTGACTATATGGGTTAATATTCTAAACTGTTTTGTAACCTTAGGAATAATGGGCAGGTATAATAACACTTTGCCCAGATGCCTTCTGTAATACTTTACATGTATACAATCCTACTCAAACACCTACTAAACTCTCCCCCGGTTAAGCTTCACATCTCTGATCCCTTCTGAAAAAGAACTGAAGAATTCAGCAGAGAATTATTCCCCTGTAGAAAATTCTATTGAATCCCCACTATAGAGCTCCATAGGAAGGCTTTAGAGAGAAAAAGATTAAAAAAAAAAAGGGGGGGGAGAAAAAGGGAAAAAAGAGAGAAAAAACTACAGGAAGGATTTCCTTGTCTAGCAAATTAATAGGGTTTCAGAGGACTTTCAGTGGAAACCTCATCGCATTCTCCAAAGCCAAAAATTTAGCAAGATGCAAGGAGAGGTAAGCATGGATCTCAGCATCGGTTGAGAATTCCCTGGATCTGGAAACACACAGTAAAGTTAGGCCGGTGTCCAAGTCTTAGAACTCACACCAGTAGGATATTCAGGGTATGTGGATTCATACGGAGGAAAGACATGCCTGTAATGCCTTGCAGCTTAACCTCTAGTTTGAGTATCACCATTTTCTCCCTTCCATCTTAAAACCAACTTCCTCGTCTGCTAAAATACCAGGACAGAAACAGAATGATTCATTGTATACATATATCTCTCTCTGTTTTAAAGGTTAAAGCTAACAAAAATTTCAAAGTAACATAAAACCTCAGGCTTCCGATCTTCAACCCATCTCTAATTTTGAGGCATTTAAGTGAGTCCTGGGTTACCCCATGCTTGCCTACCACGCATTCTTCTGGACAGCCTTCCCAAGCAGTATTACAGGAGATACCATACCACAGCAGAGGGAACTTTTCTCTCACTGCTGCCCAGGACTGCACAGCAACTCTTACAAGAACAGGAATTCTCTCCTTCAGATGCAGTGAGCAGCTAAATAAGTCACCCTCCCCACAGCATTAGCCACCACCCCAGCACTCCACTCTGCCAAGCGTTTGCACCCCAATATATCACGCACTGCAGAACCAAGCCTTGGGCCACACTGTGTGCCCGTACTCATCAGGACAGGTCAGAGTCTCGTCACCACCTTCTGATGTTGTGTTTGCATGGAAATTGGACTCCTCCTGCATGGCTTTTCTATACATTGAGCTTGCTTCTGAAAAAGTGCATCAGACTCACCAGCCCTACATAGGGAGGACAACTCAAGCACAACAGCTTTTTTCTCCGCAAGACCCCTGTGCTGGCTGGACACGTACACGAGCCCCACCACTGTCCCCAGTCACGAGCAAGAACAAACCTGACCCTGGGATCTGTGAGCAATACCAGTGACTGTAGTCCCAGAGTACTTCTCTGACCACCTTCCTGTTTTGTCATCTGTGTTGCAGCCCCATCACTTTCCCCTTCACCTGTGAAGTCAACAGGGTCATCGTCGCACACTGGCAATGGTACATCCAGGCAAAGATCATAGAGATACAGAGCCCTGAGACCTCACAAAGATCTCCAGCTAGACTGGGAAGTGACCTAGAACTGTAAAGATCATAATCAAGACTGGATCAAATCTTCCCAGTCCTCACGGTGTTTGAGGTCCAGAGTTTCGATTTGGCCTTTTAGAGACAGAGGTGACTAACCTGAGAACTCTTTGAAATTTTCAATTCCATAAAAGACAACAAAAGCCTAAATGGAATAATGTCAGGAGATTACTTTTCTTACCCAGCTGCTTCACAACTTACAGTAAAAGCTCATCATTGTGTTTGGACAATCTGTGCTGCAAAGTAAATCCAACTCCCAAAGGGCAAAATAGCCCCTAACTCTGCTCCCTCTCAAGAGCTCATAAACAGAAATTACCACTCCCTCCTTCCTTCACACTTTTCCTTGGTTCTGAAAGACAAGCTGCATTATTCTTTGAGTGCTTTTACTAAATTTAAGAAATACTTTTGCTTTCCTTGTTTTGGCCCCATCTATTTATCCCTCTCGCTTTTCTCTCTCTATGACCAGTTGAATGTGAATGTAGAATCCAAGTGCTTCTTGGAGAGCTGCACTTGTTCCCAGCATCGAGCAGATCTCTAAGCAGGTCCAAGGACACAATGAACTTTTGAAGCCACATTAAGTGAAACCTTCACCTTGGGAGGAGAAAGAAACCATCTCTAAGGGTTTGAGTGCACCTCAGAAGCACCTGTGCTTGCAGTCTGATGTCTTGCCTACATCAGAAGGCAAAGCAGTCCCAGCCTTGAAAGTTTGGAAATTATTTTCAGATCTGACAGTCCTCCCCAGGCTAAAGCCTGGAGTTGAGGGGTTTTAAAGCCCATCTTTAATCAAGATGACAATTTCCTAAAAGGATGAGTCATTTTATTTCCTCAACAATAACAAGGGGAAAGGAAGCTGCTTTTTTTTTTTATCAAGTTGGAAAGAGAGAAAGTAATGAGAATAGAACCTATAATAGCAGCAAAACCAGTCCCAGTAGAAACCACAAGCCCTGCAGCAAAACACTGGGAACCTTCTCTGCTAAAGTTCTCCCACAGACTCTCGCCTTTGGGCTAGCTCTAACCCTTGGATTGCTGCTGCCTAAAAGTGCCTGGACTTCCCAGCAGCGAGGCTAGATTTTGCTGTGGGTTTCATCAGACCACTTTTTGTGTGTTTGTGTGTCTGTGGACAGACTTGATGCCCTTCTCTCATCATGAAATGCACGTTTAATCGTAGCACTCAACCTTGTGTGCCTGCATGTTATGGTGGGCAAAAATGAGATGCCGAATGTTCTGAACATGGCTTAAATCCCTTTCAGATTGGCCCTACTGTGGACCATGCACCATGGAGCACATTTTGGCAGTTACTAATGTTGACTTTCAACATCATCGTAGATCCACAGATCACAGATACTCCAGAGATGGGTAGTTAATGGGGAACAAGAAAGACCGCCTAGGCATATGGTTAAACAAATCAGTCATCAATTCACTGGGAGAGCTTTCATTTCCATCACAGCAATCTGTTGGATCCCAGAACTGTTTTTACGTGGTTCATTAGACAGTAGCCTTTCTTGCTACTAGTTGGGTCAAGAGTCAAAATTGCTGTGTAATTGCAAGTCTCCGAGCACAAGGAAAGAGTTTTTCAGTCCTGGAGGGTGTTGTCCAAAGGGGAAAGAAAACAGAAGGGAAAGATTATCTGTGAGCAATTGAGCCCTACTGAGAGGGCAAAAAAAAGTCACTGAAACCGGGATTAGCCAAATCTTGTAACAGAAAATGAGTCCTGTTGGTAAACTGGCACTTGCCTAAGAGATCCATGTGCTGGGGAAAAGGAGCTCAAATGATGGGTCAAAACAGATGAGAAGAGATTAAGCAGCATCCAAAGCCAAGAAAAGTGATGGCTGCACCTTTTAAAGCGTTTAACTCCTTGAGTTAATTAAGCACATGGCAATAGGAGTTATTAAAAAAGAACGGTTCCCGGCTTAATCAAAGTACATTATTGGAAGTGATACTGAGAAAGCTCAGTAGAGAAACCCAGCAAATATCAGCTCAAGCTAAATAGCTCCGTTACAATTATTATTAATAATAAATCCTGGCCACTGTTTCTTTTGTTTGCCAACAACTAGCATAGTTTATGGCTCTGCACAAACCTAACACATCATGTTATTACATTTCAGAGAGCGCATCCTCCTAAAATGATAATGTGTTAATAATCTATGCTGCGCTTTTTGGCAGGAACCAAAGAGCTCAAACAACTTGAAATAACATCAGCAAAAAATTATTTATTTCCCATCCCTAGTTGCAGAGAAAACAGAGGTTTTCTTGGCTCGGTTACTTCTCAATAGATTTCTGGTTTCAATTAAAACTTTGAGAAGTTAAAAAAAAAAAGCCAAAGCCAATAAGAGATGGAAGGGAAGTCTCCATTCACTGAGTGTTTCTGCCTTCCCCCCCCTCCGCTTTTACATAACCCTTCCGAGCTAAGAGCAGAGATTAAAGTACAACTATACTGTTTGGAGGGCTTTTTTGTTTTTTTTGGGTTTTTTTTGGTTTTTTTTCCTTTTAGCTAAAAAACATTTCAAATTGAGATTAAAAAACTTCCTCCTTTGAGTGGAAATAGGTTCAGACCGAGGGCAGCAATCCCAGCGAAGGCTGAGGAAGCGCAGCGAGGCGCGCGTGAAACCACCTCTCGGTGGGCATTTATTTTTAATTTTTTTCTCCCCACTACAACAAAAGGTCCCGGACACTTGTTTTCCTCAGGTTCCTGCTATCGCTGCCCAGCGCTTGGGCGAGCGATTATCTGGTTACGGCAGCCAGCCCCCCGCCAGCCCGGGCTGCCGAGTCAGTAGCTGCTCCCGTTCGGGCCCGGGGCATTCAGCGCGGGGTCGGGCTTGCCCCGCACCCCTGAAATCCTCCGGTCGATACCAAAAGGATCGGATTACTTTCCCTGTCAGCAGAGGGCTAGCAGGCTCAGCGCTTTGCTCGCCTCGCACATCCTTTGCGGTTTGACAGACGGACATATAAGGCAACACGGCGGGTGTGTGTGTGTGTGTCCCCCGCCCCCCGGCACGGCACGGCACGGCACGGCCACCGCGGACCCCGCGGCTAATGAAACACCTCTGCTTGCGGGGGGAGAAGCGCTGCCCGGCTCCCCGCTACCTTCCTCC